>OY293833.1:0-600000 GCA_958507055.1 Crioceris asparagi | reverse complement strand
TTTTCCAGTGGCCATATCCATTTTTTCGATTTCATATTCCTTGATTGGACTGCCACCATCGTCTTCTGGCTTTTTGAAAGTGAGCTTAGCCTTTTCTGCTGTGATATCAGAAACTACTAGAGGACCCTCTGGTGCCCCTGGTTTACCAATGACTATCAGTTCAACTGTCTCTTGGTCTTTGCCATTAACGTTTTCAACTGTCAACGTATACCTGCCAGTATCTTTTCTGACTGTATTGACTATTGTAAAATCAGTGTGATATTCGGTGTTTTCAATTTTAATTCGTTCGCTGTTAGATAAAGGAATATCATCCCTCCATACCCATTTGACTGACGGTGGAGGTTCACCCATAAAATCGACTGCCCATTTATGTGTACGACCTGCTTTGATCGTAATTGTTTTGAATGTCTCTCTATCAATTCTTGGTTTTACTGGAAATAAGAAGAATATGACTTAGTCGTTAACGAACAACGTACCCATTAAAATTCTATATCTGTAAAGTGTGGTGGAACGTCACAATTCCATAAAAAACATTTCTAATAAATCAAAAAATATATATAAACATAATCACAGATGAACATTATCCTGAAACAAAAATGGGTGGAAAACAAAAACCATAGTATCTTACGTTTCATTCACCAATATAAGGCTGGTGATAATAATTCTGGTTTGAATACACCTTTCGGGTGCATTCAGCAGCTTTAGGTTATTAGTAAAGAACTCAGATCTCCAAACAAAATAATGGATTAATTAAAAAAAAAGGAAACAAAAATTCTTACAGTTCCTGTGTTTGCAGAGATGATTGCCGGTAGACTCTGAAGGTTTACTGGGTCCAGCTTTGTTATGAGCCCTGACGCGGAACTGATATACCATGTTTTCTTTCAGCCCAGGTATCACAATTTCTGGAGTAGCATTTTCTGTTTTAGCCACCTCCGACCAATCGACAGCAAATTTGTCTTTCATTTCAACAGTGTAATGAGTGATTGGACGACCACCATCATTTGCAGGCTTAGCCCATTTCAATGTGACACTCTTGTTGTCATAATCAATGATATCTGGTTTTCCTGGTGCCTCAGGTTCATCATATGGATTTCTTGCAAGTATGAAATCGTCAGTTTCAAGTGGCTCTGACTCGCCTTCCTTGTTTTTAGCTCTAACACGGAACTTGTACTTCTTCTTAGGTGTTAAATTTTTGAATGTAAACTTAGTCTCTTCCGGGCCAACTTCGCCAGCTGGTATCCAACGTCCAGTATCCATATCCATCTTTTCCAATACATATCCGGAAAGTTCAGTACCACCAATATCTTCTGGTTTTTGCCAAGCTACTGTTACGTGATCAGCACGAATCTCTTCAGCCTTGAGAGGTCCTTTTGGTGGTGTTGGTTTGTCAAGTACAATTACTTCGGCATTGCCTTCACATGTTCCAGAGCTGTTGGTTAATACCAAGCGATATTTACCACTGTCTGCCCTTGTACATCTACGAACTGTAATAATTGTGTTTTTCTCATATTTATCTATAGTAACTCTTTCCTCCAAGTCGGGTTTGATTTCTTTCTTATCCAAAAACCATTGCACTTCTGGTTCTGGCTCACCACCATATTTGATATCATATTTAACCACTTGTCCCTTCTTGACGATAATAGGATTCAAGTCATTTCCAATAATGAATGGTTTGACGAATCTACATTTAGCAATGATTGGTTTTGTCGTGTCACTTGGTTCACCTGGTCCACCTTTATTTATGGCACGAACTCTAAATTCGTACTGGCTGTTCTCTTTCAATTTTGGCACAGTGCCTTTCATTTGGTCTCCAGGTACTTCGATACCTTTTTGCCAGTCTTTAGCGAACTTCTCCTTGAATTCGACGACATATCCGGTAATGGGAGCGCCACCATCATTTTCTGGTTTATTCCATGTCAAATCAGCATGATCTACGTCCCAGTCCACGACTTGTACGTCCTTGGGTTTGCTTGGTGGATCTGTAAGAATGTTGCAAGTGTTGTGTTTCGTGGAAGATGTAACTGATATTGTGTAAAAGTTTATGAAAATTCATCTTATCATCAAGTGTCTATAGACACTATATTTTGTTATGTGTTTCCGGTGAAAAAGGTAAAGTAAAGTGTTGAAATTGAATTCACATTCTAGTGAATAAAAATATCGTATACCAAAAAAAACTGACAGTGACCAAAAATATCAAAAACTGTCACCTACCTTGGACCAAGAAGACCTTGTGTGTGGTAAAAAAAACACCACAAAAAAATACATAGGGTCTACTGTACAAAAACTCTGTATTAGAATATGAGGTAATCAAAATTATTCATGGATATAGACACTTATTACTGGACTTCTACAATCAACTTGTACAAACAGATGAATAACCATACATTTACACTACATTTCAACAATTAAAAGCCGCGTTTGAAACAGAGCCATCAATTATTTGTTGGCTCCATCTCATTGAGTGTATTGAAGTGATTGAATCATTACCCCAAGGATCTTTGGCCAATACAGGCTTGCCAAATAATGCAGGTTCACTAGAGCCAAGTTGATTAACAGCTCGAATTCGGAATTTGTATTCTTTCTTAGGTGTCAGACCTTCAACCTTGAAATTCGTTGGTTCTCCAGCCTTTACTTCTCCCACACTTTCCCAGCCAGCTGCAAGAATAATATTATGTAGTTTTCATAAGAATACTGAATCCAAATAATGATAATGTACCTTTTAAACTGAGATCTTGCCTCTCAACCACGTAGCGTTGAAGAGGTGAACCTCCATCATCTGCTGGAGCTTTCCAAGATACTACACAGTTGGTAGCGAAAACATCTTTTACATCAACGTCCTGAGGTGCTGAAGGTACATCTTGCATTGTTATGCTAACATCCTTGACATCTTCACCTTGTCCATTGGATAGCTTGATCTGATAGGCACCTGATTGATCTCTAGTTGGTTTTTTGATTTTGAAAGTAACTTTATCATCACTGATCACCACTTCAACATCTTTCAGTGGCAGTACTTTACCATCTTTAATAAGTTTAGCTTCAAGTGGTGTTTGTCGTGTTCCATCGACTGAAATTGGAAATGTGATTAGTTTATCTAGTTTCTATAATAATGCAATCACTTACTTTTGTATGGAACTTCCAATACAATTGGTTTGCTTATGGGGGCAGCGAATTTCGATGGGAAATCAATGGTAGGTTTGCTCTCGCCTTTCTTGACTGACAATTTCATAGATGACTCCAATTTGCCTGATTCCACTTTGATAACACCATCATCGCCCATTTCTAAGGCATTAAATACCAGCTGATGTTTACCACCACCTAAATTTTTGATTTCAATTCTGTCACTCGGTTCAATTTCTTTGCCATTGAATGTCCATACAGCTGGGGCCGTTTGATCTTGCAGCTCAATATCCAATACAAGTTTTTCCCTTTCAACTGCTTCAGTATCTTTAAGTTTTTTGTTGAATCTATTCAAATAGTTCACTATGATCTCAGCTTCGGTCTTGTCTGCATTTGTAACGCAAGAATACATGCCAGCATCAGTTACTTTAGCATCTTTGATGACAAGTTTGCGTTTACGGCCATCTTTGCTAATTACTAGTCTCTTGTCCGGTTTAATCTCTTGGTCACCTTTGAACCATTTGACATCACCTTCAGCGTCATTGAGTTCACAAGATAGGGTGATGTTTTCTTTTTCTACATGTTGTTGATGTTTGAGTACTTTCACGAACTTATATGGGTACTCCACAATATTGACTTTGGTAACAGTTTTTTCAGTTTGTTTTTCTAATTTACAAGAATATTCACCAGCATCTTCGAACTTGGCTCTTTTGATAGTTAAACGGCAAACACCGTTGATATCTTTTGAAATGCTATAAAGATCACCATCTTCGAGTTTCGTGGTATCTTTATACCATCCAACTATGGCCAAACTGTTGCTGACTGTACAAGAAAGTTCTACTTCGTGTTTCAAATAACCATCGTATTTCTTTTTCAATGGCTTTGTGAATGTGTATGAGGGATCTGGTTCATCTACTGTCAAAAAGGCAGTACAGTGGACACCACCAATTTCGATGGTATACTTTCCAGTATCTTCAACTTTTGGATTGGAAATAATAAGTTGGTACATGTCTCCTTCATTCTTGAACTTGTATTTCGATCCCGGAAATAGTTCCTGAAAACAACTTGGTTAGAAAAGATCTTTTCAATGAAACAATCACATCAAATTACATCTTTGCGGAATAACCATTTAGGCTTGCAGTTCTTCTTCGAAAATCCAGCTTCAAATACGACCTTTTTGTCCTTGCCTTCTTTGGCAAATTGGTCCACAAGTGGTTTGAGGAAAGTTTCTTGTTTCTATAAAAAAGTAACTCTTATTTGATGTCTTTGAGTATCTCTTGCAAAAGAAGAAGATAGGTAGAGAGTGTGAGAATTCAGAAATATTTTCGATATCAAAAAAACCTGGTGAGAGAATAGTTTGGAAACAACATCAATATGTACAGACAAATATATTTATATAATTGGACGGACCCGACAGTACACAACATATATGAATGATTGGTTATATGATGTTACATAGATTTAGATGCTTAGGTTTTTTAATGATGTTTTTATCTGATCCTTATTGATGAGAGAGTTTCTGCTTTACGTAGTTTGAAGTATTATTTCTCCGGATCTTGAAATTGGATTTCTGAACCCCGTACATAGTTATAAATTTCTGAGAATAGAATTGAAATAACCATTTTTTGGGAATTGAGGTCTAGAACCAAAACAATTTGGCAACTATATGCTGGACCAAAAAATGTGAAATGGGAATGTCTCCTTTACCTCAAATAATTATGCTCAATAGTATTTGAAGGTCTTAGCTGGATGAGCAATTTTAGAATATGTGCCCAATCCAAAACCTAAGCAGCCAAATTAAATTATGATTATAATGATAGTAGTGTACGTGCAGACGGTACAAGTACGGACATAGACACATTTAAAATGATGTGATTTCTCGTCCAACCTCCTTTTTTTCGAAATGGTGTAATATTGGCCAGTCTGGTATTAATTCAGCCAATGATGGCCTTCTTGGTGAGGCGGGACTCTACAAAAACAAAACTACAGATGAAATTTCTGTCTGCGCAGACGAAACAATTGTCTAAACGAATGTTTGTTTGCACTTGAAAAACAAAACAAACTTGAATAGCTTGAAAGTAAGTGACGGGTCAGGGTAGAATGTGTTCTTACAAAAAAAAAATTGATGGACGCAACGTTCCACATTCTTGGGAGAAACGCCAAAAATCAAAAACTCTGGAAATACAAAAAGTCACTGAAAAAAAAATACCCAGCTTCAAATATCTATAACACGAAATTTTTCAATTTCACAGTTATATTATTTATCCATCAAGATACAAAAATCAAAAAAAAAGAACTGAGAATCAGCACAAAATCCTCGAGAAAAAAACAACACGAATCATACATAGCCGTTACGAAACAAACTTCAACTGAATGAACTCACCTTTTCCACCTTTTTCAATTGGGGTACTACTTTCTCAGTATCTTTGAGCTCACCCCAGTCGGGGTCACCCTTGTCTTTGTCCCATTTAGCGTACTTTCTCTTCATTAACATAGATCTGAAATCGACACCTCCAGCACCTGGGATAGAAGAAAAAAAAAGAGGTGGTATAAATATCAAAAAAATACCTACATAGCAAATGTCGATCTGAAATTATTGTTGGAATCTCTAACACTTACCAGCAACATATAGCATCATTTCTGCGCTATCTTCGCCATGAATGTTGGATATGACAACTCTGTATTGACCTTCATCGTTGGGCTTGACTTTTCTGATGCACAAAGTTATCAGATTTGTATCACCATCAGTTACATATTTGAATCTACCACCTTCAATAATTTCGGTCATGCCCTGAAAACGGTGTAATTTATTGTTGTTGGCCTATAGAAAACGCTAAAATGGTAACAAGTCTCAAGACTTGGACTTCATTTTTTGCTGTAGGTAAGAAAAAAAAAGGCTGATACTTCTGTATCATCGGCAAATTTACCTTGTAGAATTTGAACGTTGGCGGCGGATCACCTTCCACTTGTATAGTTATATAAGCAGTTTGATCTTCCACCGATGAGTAATTTTCTTGCACGTCGACGATAGTTGGTGCTGAACCTTTTTGACCGGAAGGCTTCAATGGTGTTGATGGTTTGTTGATCAGATCCTCCAGTTCGGCAACACTAGGTCTTCTCACATCGGAGCTAGGTCTGCGACGCTATATTATCAATTTATGAAATTGATTAAAAGCAATTCTCCCACAAGAAATATAAGATGATGGATGATAAGCGTAGTTTGATGATACAGATGAAGTTGATAGTACAATAAGAGAAGAAAATTAGAGACAAATGGAGAATTCCAGTTGAGTTTGGAATCAGCATTTATTGATTGTTTTTTTTTAAATTGATGATATCAACATTTAGATTAAATAACATAGAATGGATAAGTATGTGAACAAAGTGATACTTATAGCTAAATTGAAAGAAAGAAGAGTTTGTTATTAAAGATGTAGATATCAGTTCATTTCGCAGCAACCCACTTAATTTTGTTAGGCTAGATGCAAATTTAATTAATATGTCCAGTAGAGAAAAAAAAAACAATCGTTCCCAAGCAATGTTAATGTTGAGCCAGGCATTTTTGCTTTTATTATTATTATTATGGCGATTATATACATTTTATTGTAATATACAATTAATGCAGAACCTTGTAAACCACTTCGATTAGCACAAACTTTTTTTAACACTAGATCTATCTAAAAATGATTGAAGACAGAACATTACACTTCAATTCAGACAGAATCAGATTATAAATCAACTTATCCATAATGTAATAGAGTTTTACTCAATTCAGTAAATCATTTACAGATTATAGTTAAATTCCAGACATGTATTTTCTTTGATTGGACGGTGATTAAACAAATCGCCATGTTGAAATAATGGAATTATCTGATTCTGGTGTTTGTTCTGATCTGCTTGCACAAAAAAAGTCCAATACGAGATTATTTACGTTTTATCTACATCTAAATCTATGTAAAAAAAACTGTATTAAACACGTATATCTCCATAAAAACCGACATATAGATTCCATTAATGACCCAAACTTTATTAGACACAAACATATATATGGATATTATTGACGTCCTAGAAAAACGACATATTTATTAAAAAAAAATCGACATTTATTTATTTATATCTTTAACCGGCGCTAACCTGTTTGTCGGATGGTTCCAAAACTCCCGGACGTTTTCCGACTTTCGGCTTTAAACAAAAAAAAATCCAAACTGATCATTTAGAGAAAAAATATAGTAAGAAGCAAATAGAAATCAAATCAATTCATTCAAAATTTGTTAAGTTGGTCGGTACTAGCGTGTACCACCAGAAACACCAAGGTCAGTTTTGTGTCTTTTTCTAACACAAACCTCACCTTCGGATCAAGAAACTCCCCAGGACGTAATTTTCCACCCTGTAGACATAATATCTCATTTATAAATGGTCGTGTAGGAGCTGATAATTTTATAGTCCAATTAAATATACCTTTGAAAAAAATTACAGGTATTTTTGATATAAGTGACCTTGAAGCATATATATATATATATATATATCTCATGTTTCTCTTCAACCCCTAAAGGTTGAAAAATAATGGTTTCTCCAGATTATTTATGAGGGATAGCATGTAAAAAATCGATGAATAAAATTTCTAAAGCATTAAATCTTACAAGCAAATAATTGCTTGGCTCTTTTTGTTATTATTATAGTTTACAGAGTACCCAAGGATGGTTAGAAAATGAAGGATGGTATCAAGTAATCATGACAAGCTGAACGAATAGGATTGACATTTTTTTTTGTTATTTATTCATAAAAAAATATAAACTTTCTTCTCATATCATCTGGATTTTGTTTCAATTCTTAATAAAAATAATAATTTTTGATCGATAGATTTTTACTTCAAACCTTTATAAAAAATTACAAGAAAATGTCACCACCGTTTGGTACAACTTCATAGCTAGTTTTACTATAGAACCATCGTTTTTTATATATTTTTTTTTTGAGAAGATACAACATGATGACGCTGTAACTGTTACTGGTGAACGATACGTGAAAATGTTACGACGTTATGCCATCCATTCTGCTGTTACAAAACAAGCAACAATTTTTCTCACGTCTCCTTGGTACTTGGATAAAAAGTGTATTCAAAGTACTTATATCAAAAAAAAATATACCTGTGTATTCTATGTCTAAAATTTTGTTTTTGTCGGCTTATTTGATTGTACTATTTTGATAGATACATTGGATAGATAAAATGGGTATATATATATATATATATATATATATAGAGTGTGGTATAGACGAAGTCCTGCTTGACTTTAGGAATGCTGCAAATTTGGTGTGCTTCGGCCTTTGCTGGTGCTTTTTGTTGTAGTAATTTCATGCTAAAGATTTTTCATCCTCATTACATAGATAATCACAACAAAAGCAAATACCTATTGTTCATTGCTTGATAACTTAAAATTTAATAACAATATTATTTCGCAAACTCTTTTTGTTGTGATTATCTATGTCAAAATAATTATTTTTTCTTCTGTGACAAACTTTCGATCTCTCCACCAGGTCAAACAACAACTTCATATCACAGAAGAGATCTCATATTAATTGAATTGATTATATATTTGGCGATAGATAGATTATACAGTTTGTCACAGATTTACAACGATCAAAGCTGTCTCGGTATTAATAAAAATATCTTATGTCGTCAGGTAAGAAAAAAAAATGAATCATTAAGTATAGGCCAGGCGGCGTACGATGCATTTATTCTGGTAATGGTTACCTTTTTCTCTTCCAATACCTCTCCTGGTCGAAGTTTCCTACGTTCCTATGACACAAAGTTAATACATAAAATATGAAACAACAATTAATATACGGAATATGAAATCCACATCGGACTCGTGACACATACACGTACAGAGAGAATTTGCTAGATAAAAGAACAAGGAGAATGTTAACAATAAAATGAAAAAAAATACTAATAAATACCTCGTCTGAGATGATAAGACTTGCCCTACGGCCCATTGCTTCTGGTGGTATGAGAGAACCTCTTCGACTGCCTGGTCCTGAGCCAGGCTCCAAGGATTTCTTTCTTGGTTCAGGTGTTTTTTCGCGTATCACCTCAATCTTGGGTGCATCTGGTGTTTTAATTTGCGGCAAACTTGGTCGAGGTTGATCTGAGACAACAGCTTGCGTTGGCTGTTTCTCTTTACCTTCAACCGCCAAACTTGGTTTATCCTGAAGCATCGTATCACTTAACTATCCACATCGCTCTATTTTATCATTCAAATATATATATATATATATATATATATTCAAGCGTGTGCAGAGGATCTTATTTCACTAACTGCCAGCGTGAGACTAATCAAAATTGAATCCAATAAAATTTGCTTCTATTTCTAGTGCTTTATGATACACATGCATGCCAAAAAATCAACACTAATTATTTTTGCATACCTCCATTTTAATATTAATGAATGCATATACTGTATGTTCTCTCAATCAACACGAGACTATACAGCGTCACCGATATATACATGTGAGTATAATCAAACCACAGTTTGAAGAATCCTTGATGGATATATAAACACTCTCCAAGAATCATTAATTGGAGCAAATTTGATTTTGTTGACTTTAATAGCTGGGGAAAGCCGGGAAAAGCAGCTGGGATTTGAAGCATACACTATCCATAGACAAATACCTTAGAGAGTTTGGTCTTATCTCTGCCCGCATATTCAGGTGGGGCATGCTTTTCGAATTTTTCGAGCACTGGTCTATCGTAATCTGGTATATTCTCCCACTCGTTGTAGTCGATTTTTTCCTTCTTTTCAGTCTTCTTTGTCGACGTTTCTTTTTTGGTCTGTTCAGTTTTCTAACAAATTTGAATATATACATATATATTTTTTTTCATTAGGTATTTTTGACTGATTTATATTCAGTAAAAAGATTATTCTTGAGTATGCAGTCATTCAATAAATTAAATTCTTTGAATCAAAATTTCTAGATTGTTTATTCTCTTGGTCAGGGCGCATTAAAAATCATAACAAAAAAATACGACACCTTAATAGTATTTGAGAAATATCTTTCGTGTTTTTGACTAATGTATTTGAAATTCACGACGGTAAGTATAAAATTTTTGGTTTGCCCTGACGAAGAGAAGCAACATTCTCGAAAGCATGACTCAATTCAAAAAAAAAAATTAAATGACTGCATCCCTAGGAATCATCTTTTTATTGTGTATATATGTATTACATAAGAAGATAAAAAAATAGCTTAGAACTATAGATAAACATTGAAGAGAAGAAATTTAGTTACAATATAGATAGATAGTCAGTAACATAAGAGACATTATAGAATATTTAAAGATGACATTGAGACAGTGAGTTTGCGTTAAAATGAATAATAGTAGAGATGAATAGTCGAAATGGTGTTAAGTTAAAGAAAATGACACATGTAAAGAAAGACGTGATCCGTAGAAAGATATAAGAATGTATGATTTCATAGAGTGAAAAAGACACAACAGAAAGATAGGACACAAAAGTAAATTAGGTTAGAGACGACAGATAACAGATATATTTCAAGTTCGATTTATAGAAAGAAGAAGAAGAAGAAATAGAAGGCCAGTAGATAGAGAATAGAAAGAGTACCAAGACTTAACCCTGTTTGTTACCTTCAAATCTATTTCGAGTGATTCCTGTTCACTTTTTTTAGGCCCTTTTCCAACTGGTTTCAATTGAACATTCATAAACGAGCCCTTTTGGACTTCCGCTTTTGGCGGAATGATACGTCTTTTTGGTTTATCTTCCGCAGGCTATACACATACAATAATTTGAAATGATTTAATATATTATTATTATTATGGGGAACGATTTTAAAAATGGGTTTTTGTAGTGTGAGATGTTTCATTTGATTGGTTCCGTCAGATGTTATATTATAGATGTGTCTGTCATATAACTTACCTTGAGCTTGAGTGGTTCAGCCTTTTCTTCAGTCTATAGAAACAGGTGTGAGTTTGATATTACCACATGATGATTGAACAGCCACAAGGAGAAACATAAAAAAGACAGGGAATTTGTATTAGTTTACATATTATATCTTCATATTTAATATTCATAGCAATCTAAACTCACATAATATGCTTTATCCAGAAATACATTTTAATAATTCACGCGTACTGCATTTCGGCGTGATGATAACATTTATATTATTTTAAACATGGCATTATAAATGTAATTTTTTTATATTTATTACATATTATACTGGTTATTGAGTATCTACACCTGCTAATGTTGGCTAAGTGTTGACTGTATTTTTTGGCACAGAATGAAGTAATATCTTTGTAATAATATCTTCCCTGTAGATACATAAGCATATAAATAGGCTATTTTAAGATTCAACCAAAGCATATTAATGGTCTTATTTCAGCATTTAATCTTAAAATAGCTACAAATAAATTGAATACGATTTATAATTAAACAAAACATTTGATATCGAGATTTATGACATTGTATAAAATGTTTCTGGTTGCAATTTAGCAAAATGATTGTTACCTTCTTGAGGGACAGTCGTTTAGCCTCAAGACCTTGGATACCAGTTTCGGGTGTGGCAAGTTTGTTGTCTGCAATAGTTGTTTTAGGTGTAAGTTTGCCTGGTGCAGGTTTTGTGTCTGCTGTTCCATTTTTAATTGGTACAGTCTCTGGAATTTCTGCTGGCTTAGATGCAGGTTTTCCTGGTTCAGTTTTATTTGGTGTGATGATGTCCTTCTTTGTTGTTTCTGATGATGTTTCCTCAGTTTTTGTCTTAGTTTTAGTTGTAAGCAAAGATGAGGGCTTCTTTTCCTCAGCTGGTGGAGGTGAAGCGCGTTTGGTCTCTGAAGGTTTCTCGAGACCTTTGGGTTTAGGTGTAATTTTTTCTGGTTCTTTGGTTTTTTGTTCAATTTTTCCAGGTTCTTCGGTTTTTGGTGGAATTTTTTCAGGTACTTTGACCTTTTGAGTGACCTGTTCTTTGGTTTTGGATTGTGTTGTTTTGGAAACGTCTTCAATGTGATTTGTGGAGGGTGTCTAGAGGAAATGTAATGATGTAAATTTCGATATTTATATTAAAAGCATAGCAGAAACACTATTCTCCTTTATAGCCGCGTTTTAGTTGAATAATAAGCATTGCATAGCATAACTGTAAAAAATGAAAGATAGATGCCAACCTTTTTCTTCTCTTCAACAGAAGATTTCTTATCTTCCACAGCAGAAGACAATCTTCTAGAATCACTCTTCTTGTCCTCTTGAACTTGAATAGAAGATTTTCTAGTAACTTTTCCATCGTCTTGTCTTCTTTCTTCAGTTTGTATGACTGAACTTCGACGTGATTCAGATTTATATTCTTCCGTCTACAATAGAAATTTTGCGTTGTGCTTACACTTATTTCTAGACATACACAATTTGGATGATTGACTTACCTTTTGCACAGAAGTACGTCGAGTTGGTTTCTTTTCCACATTATTAATTTCCTAAAGACAACACACAAACAAATTACATTGACAAGAGATAAACAGAGACGATAACAATTCTTACCTCCTTCTTTTTGGCTGCCAAGTCATTTGCGCTCTTATCGTCTTTATCCTTTTTTGTTGAGGAGAAAAATAGGTTAAATGGTTAAATCATTAGAAATATTGAAATTTATTAATAAGTGTTTTTTTTAATTTTACCTTGATGAAGATTTCTTCCTTTTTCTCTTCTTTCTTCTCCACCTTCTTTTCAACCTTCTTGAGAGTTTTCTTTTCTTCCTCTTTTTTCTTCTCTTCAACCTGTTTCTCTTTCTTTTCCACCTTCTTTTCAATTATTTCCTCCTCTTCTTCCTCTTCTTCTTCCTCCTCTTCTGATTCCTCTTTCGGTTTATTGACCACCAACATAGCAGATGACTCATCCTCACCAAATTCATTTTTGGCTACTACTTTGTATGTTCCTGTATGTGTTTGCTTAACTTTTGTTATTGAA
Organism: Crioceris asparagi; assembly: GCA_958507055.1. Lineage (NCBI taxonomy): Eukaryota > Metazoa > Arthropoda > Insecta > Coleoptera > Chrysomelidae > Crioceris > Crioceris asparagi. The sequence goes on along the minus strand of OY293833.1, from coordinate 586,927 downwards.
AGCCTTGTCACTGATCCATCGAACGTAATTTGGATCTCACTCGACTCTCTGATAATTGTTGAATTCTTATACCATGTGATTTTAACTGATTTGTCTTCAACTTTCAACGAAGAAATGAAGTCAATAGACTTGCCTTCTTCAGTTGTCTGCAATCGTAAAATTGATCAATGTATTTCAATTGTAAGAATCATCTTCATTCAAAAAAAAAACTTACAATGTTGGTGAGTTTCGTGAGCTTAGGTTTCTCACCCTTCGGCTTTTCTTCAGGTGGTAACTCAGTTACTTCCACAGTTTGTGATGCAGCTTCGCCCTTCTCATTTCTTGCTACCAATTTGTACATACCCTTATCTGTTTTCTCTACATCTGAGATCTCTAATTTAACAGCAAATTCATCCTGAAAAATAGAGCAAAAACTTTCTTAGTACTTCGAGGACACTTTGAGTGTAACAGAGAATTTACTTACGTCTTTAACTTTCTCTATGTGAACTGTATGCCTTGAATCTTCTCTCACAGCATCAGATTCCTTGAACCAAGTACAGTCTGGAGCAAATTTGCTGAGAACTTTACATTCAATGATGATGGTTTTCTTCTTTATAATCTTGATTACTTTTGGTCTTTCTTTGATTACTGGTATGATTTCAATATTTAGTGTCAAATTAGCATTCAGTTCACCGAATGTGTTTTTGATGTTGCATTTATATAGGCCGGAATCATCAGTGCCTGGATCTTTGAGCTCTAATTTGATGTAGTAAACATCTTCTTCGATTTTCGTTGAACTGATCTTAATTTTAACTGATTCTGTCACTTGTTTTCCTTCTCTATACCAGACGATGTCTGGTTTTGGATTCGATCTGACCTTACATTCCATAATAACGAGTTTGCCTTTGTCGTGTGATGTGATTCGAGGTTTCTCCACGAATGTTGGTCCATCGCCTTCTGGTTCTGGTTCAGCTTCGATGTTTAAATTGAGGTTGGCGTTGCTCTCTCCAAATTCATTCTTCACATGACATCTGTAAGTTCCTCCATCGACTGCAGAAGGATCCTGGAAAAGAGCACATGTTTTTGAATTGACTGATATGTCGAATTGTATTGTGTAGGGTACAAACCTTGATTTCAAGGGATAATTCGTATCGTTCTTCGTCAAGTTCGACAACCTTGATTCGGGTCTTGGATGATTCTTTAACAATGGTTGTGCCACGATACCATGTAACCGTTGGTTTTGGTTTAGCTTTACACTTACATTTCATTGTAATGAGAGTACCACTCTCGTTTGGAATAATTTTAGGTTTTTCGACAAAAGAGGGTGCGAAACCTGCGGCATCGTCACCACCTGTAATATAAGAATGTTAATATATGGAAAGTGATAGTTGGAAAATAAAAAAAGGCCATGCTCATGCAACTGACATAACACAGGTTCGAAGATAATGGTTGGTGGCAAGACGACACTGTAACAAATACGGTAATAAGTATTGGAATTGAGACGTTTCACATACACATAGATACAGATACAGAAATTGTTTGGGGTAACTGCTTTTTTGGCTAAGCAGCATACCTTGGAAGTTGAGAGCAATGTTAGCATTGCTTTCACCATATTCGTTAAGTGCATTACATCTGTAATGGCCACCATCTTCTCGTGTTGGATTCGATATTTCTAATGTAAGTAAATAAGAATCTTTGGAGATGGTTTTTCGTAACATGCGGACGCGTGGACTATCTGATATTGATCTTTCACTTTGGAACCACGTGATATCTGGATCTGGATAAGCTTCGAGAAAGCATTCCATGATAAGTACGTCACCCTCTTGCCGTATTGTTGGTTTCTTCGGAAATCTTGGCGCCCTACCGTCGGGAATTCTGTGAAAGAATCGTTTCTTTAGATGTGGCCGTTTGAATAGTGACGCAAATTATTCTTACTTGGGTTTATCGGTACTTTCGAAATTTAGTTCAACAGTAGCAATACCTTGACCCCATTTGTTCTTCGCCATGACCAAGTATTCACCTCTGTCATTTTTCTTTACATTGTTAATTTCGAGCCTAGCCAGGTAATAGAGTACCTGATCCGATACCATCGTTATGGTGTATCGATTATTCTGCTTGATCTCTTCTCTGCCATGGAACCTGAATGAAGTGGGGGTAAATATCGCGATATAGGAAAGGGGGGTGGAGGATAATGGTGTGAAATACATACCATTGCACTTCAGGCTTCGGATCACCAACACAACGACATTCAAGGGTGATTCGGTTGCCATCTTCCGATTGCCTGATGACTGGACGCTCGGTGAATGTGGGTTTGATGCCTTCCTTCTCTGGCACTGGTGCTTCATCGCCTGGTACACAGAAACTCTCCTAAACTGGTTATCGTGATCGAAACACAGGACAACCAGCGCAACACTCGCGCAAATTTACAATGCTCACCGAAAAAGAAAAAGCTCAGCTTTTAATCATTACGGCTAAACAAAGTGTGTTAAAATGTGATAAATATTGTGTATAATAAGTACGACTCTGGAAATAAATGTGTCACATTTGCAAGAACATGGCCTTTGAATTTCGTTTTTTTTTTCTAATTTCAAATGTTAGAAGGTCAGAGAAGTGTTGATGTTTCAGGGGGTTGAGGGAGGGCGGTTTCGGTTGTAGTGGGGGTATCAGCTGTATCGGAGGGACTTCACCTTTTTAATTATTATATTATTCTAAATTATATCTGAAATATATTCACAATTCAGCATGTGTAAATGCCAAGCTTCAAATTGGGAATAGGGAACAATACTCTCTCATTTTTTTTATGTTCTATTCTAAGCTTTCAATCACACAAAACGGTTGTTGTCTAAATGTACACTTATATTAGGTAATGGAATATGTTAAACAACTGCAAAATTAAAAGCTGAGCTAAGATTAAGCATCGGTTAGTCCATTGTATTGTGCACGAGTGCTGACTTACTTTGTCCGTTACATAATAATCTGCTGCACATTCAAGTTGTATACATACATATATATATATATATATATATATATATATATATATATATATATATATATATATATATATATAACAAGAATGTGGATTTTGAAAAAAAGTGTTGTCTTATTAAATTTATGTCTAGTTGTGGGCAAAATGTTCGACCAGTTTTTGTTTGTTTTTGATTTAATATTGCTTCCAGAAGGCATACATATAACGCGCACGGGTGAAGCCAACTTGGATGATGGTGTAAACATGTTGGGAGTTTTTCAAAAATAAAGCCTTACATCAATGTCAAAAGTTCCATTTAAATTTCGAAAGCATAAGTAAATATTTTTCAACTTTTGGATGGTTTACATGGAAATATAGCTGAAATAAAATCTAAAATTCATCCATATTATATGCGTATTTTGTATGAACATTTTACAACATTCACCTTAATGTACATAATAAATATTTACTTTAAAAAATTACGAAATATTTATAAAATCAAAATAGTTAGTCCAATCCATTCCAACAAAAAAGTAATTGTAGTATGCTATGCCAAGAGATCTTTATACCAATTTATTCATGATATAAATGAGGTATTTCTTTTAATTGATTTTCTTTACTAAAATATATAAATGAAGAAAAAATATTTTATTGTTTAGATTATCTGCTTATCCGAAATTATGGTTCTTATTTAAAAAATACTGACTATTTCATTCAGTGGACCTTCATGATCTCAAAAAAAAATAGGCTGTTAAAGTTCTTCGGTATAAGACGGAAAAAATACGTCAAACAAATATTTTTTTTTGGATTTAAAAAAATCCATAATTACAACTGATTTGAAAAAAAGGTCAGAATCCATCTGGTTTAGTTTGTCATTTGATTTCAGAAAGTTGCTATTAAATTAAGGTAAATGCAGAGGAAATACCTATAGGACGAAACAGCTTGAATTGGACAATTTTCGAATTCTGAGAGGAGAGAAGGTACTTTATAACTTCAAAACCCAAATAACAGATCTCTGGATGTATTGCAACCGTGCGACTTTTTTTTTACTGTATTCAGTGTCTTTTCTTGTGGTATGGATGTAAGGGTTCATGACATGTATCTATTGCTTTGAATTTACTTGTGTAAATCAATTAATTACCTCATATCGATTCATGGTTTTCAATATTTCGCAAATTTTTCAAAATCACCCTCTATATACATTTATGTATATCATTTGTTAGGTAATTTTCTCTGTGGCAATTACCAATTATATAAGCCATCTCAAAAATTATTCTCAAGCAAATCGTTTTGCCTTATTATATTAAATTCTGCGAAAAACTGAAAAAAAAAACTCTATTCTTAAAAAACTCCATCTTTACAACTTTTTGTTAGAAATATGATCTTGCTATGCTGAACGGTTCCAAAAAAAAACTAGTTTATATATTTTTCTATTAATCTCATCATCTGTCGACTCACCCTTTTTTGATGATAATTTTGTTACATTATGCTTTTTTGTAGTTAGCAACGCGATTTTGCATGAAAACTTGATTAAGAAAATAAAATTAAAAAAAAAAAAAAACAGATGTACCGCGAGTTTACTTTGCTGATAGGAGGACACACAAAAAGCTGGGAAAGTAAATAAAAACGTACAAAGAAAAAAGTCAAGTCTTTTTTACTCACTGTCAAAATTTAGGCTGATAGTAGCATTGCTCTCCCCTAGATCATTCTTCGCTGTCACTTTGTATTTACCGGCGTCTTCCACTGTGACGTCTCTTATTTCGAGAGTGGCAAAGTACGAGTGTCCATCTTTGTCTATTTTTAACTGTAACAGATGGAACAAACCCTCCCATTAAAAACAAATCTACATCTTTTATAGGTTAACACTCATAAATATTGAAAAAACAATTTGAACAAGTTGAAAATTATATTATTCCAACAAAATTTTATACACCTAGCAGACTGTAGATGATTTTATTTTTGTAATTTAGTTGTGAAAACGTTTCGTTATTACCATTGGTAAATTCTCCGTAAGACCAATTTATAGAGGATGCACACACGAAACTGGTCGGAATAGGTAAAGAACACATAGTTTTTTTTTGTGGTTTGTGGCACTGCCCCCGACTGGAGATAATGAGATTCACCCAGCAGCCTATTTAGCATAATCATTAGCATAGGCCTCTCAGTGAATCTAATTATATCTCCAAACAGGTGCTGTACCACAAACCATAAAATAAACTCTGTGTGTGCTTCCCCTATCTCCTGGCCACTTCTTTCGAGTTAACCGACTATTATTATTATTTACAATCGCTTTGAGGAAATATGGCTGAATTCGCTTGCACTGAAATTCCCATACCTGCTGGCTTGGGTCGGAGTGGTGCCGGGTGCATCCAGCTTTTACTGGCTCGCGAGACAATGTGAGCGCTAGTTTTACTTTCGAAAGAAAAATCGTAAAGATGACAAACACGGAAAGTGAAATACAACAAAAATGAAGAGTAATTAATTACAACTTCAGTAACTAATACAAACCTTATGTCGAGGTCCTTCTACTACTAGATTATTGCTGTGGAACCACGTGACGACGGGACTAGGATCTGCCTGTATTCGACACTCGAAGAGTAGCCTTTTGCCATCTTCTTCTTGTCGAATGGCTGGCTTTTTCGCGAACGTTGGTGCTAGGCCATCTATTTGTCTGAAAATTAGCATAATGAATAGTGTCATTAATAAATTTTAAATTTCATTAATGCATTATTGTACACTAGAATATGCCCGTGACTTCGTCCACCCAGACTGTTTGTAGTGCTTTCGTCTGTGTACGATTTCATTTTGTCGCCTCAATACATGTGAACGTGAACTTAGTTAATAATTCATAGTGTTAACCCAAACTTAGATGCACTGCTCGAGAAACGATACTCTTCTACAGGATTCTTTTTTGATTAAACTTTAACTTAAGATATAAGCTATCACTATGATCAGTTTCAACAACAATTATTTTTCACGTAGTATCCAAAAATCGAAAAGAAACCCCACAGGTTCATTGTATGTATAGGTTTCTTATTGAATTGTAGCTATTTCCTTCCTAATCCATTGGGTTGAGATCAGGCGATCTTTCAGGCCATGAATTTACATAATGTCTTAAAGGAGATACACAAATCGACTGTCTGCTTTTTTATGTTCTTTCGATAAGAAATGAACCCACATAAAAAAATAATTAAATTCACTCTTTCCTTCCCCAAAAACATTCCCCAAATCAGGTGGAGGGGACAATTTTTGTCGAAAATCAAATATTTTAGATGGCAAAATTGAGACCATTTTTCAAAAAAATCAAGCGTTTCCGTGTTACAGAAATAGTAAAGTCTGAAATATGTGTGTTTCCGGTATGTTTTGGATTCTATGAATATAATTGAACGTTCAACGATTTTGATAACTCACACATGAGATTTTTTTTCATAAAAAATTTAAGCGACTTACATTTTTATTGCTGCCGAAAGTCTATTAATATCAATTTGTCAAGATTCTCTGGAATGAAATGCCACTACCTAAAATTTCTACGACTCCGGCAAAAGATTCAAGTTCAAGGTCATAATATCTTTTCTCATAAAACATTCTTAGCCATTCCACCTAATTTCGTAGTTCGATACTTAATTTTTAGTTCTCTAAATTTTAGATCGTTCGGAAAGAATTAAGTTTATGGCTGATTTCTTTTTTTTTTTTGGAAAGACAACTTCGGGGCCCACGAGGACAACTGACTATTAGCAGGATGTTATGAATAAATCAAAAATTTCACGAAAACTTTTTTATACCAATAAATTTTACGTCCAAAACAAACACAACTACATTTTTTTATCGAAATCCTTAGAGCCGCTTTTTATATATTTGTGCATTTATAAATAGATAGAATTTTTCGTTTAATATAAGTAAAACATTTATATAATTAGCCGAATATATTTGAATAGAATCATCCACTTAAAACACCTGCCCACGCACATATATACGAAAATCTAAATATGATTTACGCCTACTCCAGTTAACTTGCTCTCGATCTATTTTTACAACGCCTTCTTCTATTCTGTATTCATTATATATATATATATATATCTATCTATACCTAAGTATATAGGTAGCTCTAATGGTTATTGTACAACAGCCTTGTCTCGACTCTTCATCTTTTCAACACCCATCATCTGGACCTGGACGGGGTCTTGGGTTGCTCTGCTTTCACGTATTTTCTATTTTATTTTTAACTTGAGAACTTGCAAGGTGTGCATACTCGTTATTTGATATTCTCACAGTTTATATAATATGATTTCTTATAAAAATAACCTGCTAAAGAGCATGAAGATCTTCCCATTGGGAGAATAACACTAAACATAGGATTTTGTGATTATGCCCAGGACTGGGAATAACTAGGTAGATACATTTTTAATGGTTGCATTCTCAATGTTCCTAAGTAACTTAAAGTATATGTTCAAAAATCTGTTTATCTGTTATTAACGACGTCACTAAATATCTTGTTGAAATAAGAGAGGACTGGATTGACTAACAGATCTATTTTTACGTGAAAACCTTTTCCAAAGTGAATTTGTTGTTTGTTATTTCAGTTCATCCGAAATAGATTCCCCAAAAATAACCTCTGAAATGGCAGTCGAATGTTGGAAGCCTGTTTACTTTCGTCACTAACAATTTACTTATATTTCATAACACTTCAAACACGGCATACCGAACATTTTCTTTTTTTTTTAATTTAATATGACTAACATCAGAGCGTGGCTAAGTTTCATGAAAAATTCATCTAAAATTATTGAATTCCGACCATTATGTGAAAGCATATTTTGATAAAAAGTAATGACGTAAAGGGTTCTATATATCTGACTGACACCTTAGTCGGTGGTGGTGCGTGCGTAAAGTAATCCAAATGTACGGGGGTAATGCTCGAAAGTTGAAACAGTTAATTAAACAATTAAAATATATTCCAATATAAACTTTTTTAAATCACCAAAACTTGAGGATATTTTTCTAATAAATACCGTTAACAACTTCTATCAAAAATTTCGTGAAAGAGCAAGTATATGAATTCGAACTCGCTACATATTAAATTGATTGTAAACATCAAATGTTACATATTAACCATTTTGTATCATATATATATATATATATATATATATATATATATATATATATATTATGTAAATTGATCTTCAATAAATTTAACTATTGGAACGTGCCTTACGGCCGGAATTCCCTACATACAATGAATGTTTACATCGTAACATTGGCTGGTTGAATGAACCTTCGCCGCTTTTGAAACAAGAATGCACCGACAACGCTGAAAATAGTCTTTTTCTTGGAACAATCATGATCGAAAATTTTGTATGAAGGTGGCAGTCTAGAATCAGGCTGTTGGATTTATTACATTTTTATATTTGGTTAATTTATGGTCTCACATCAAAATTGATTATCACATTGATTGTAAATGTCATTGGAATGATTTATTTGAATATCGGAAAGCTGAGTGCTAAAATGCTTCAAATACTTACTTTTCCTTTGGCTCATCCATTGCTGAAAAAAAATAACTATGATTAGAATAAATTCACATAAATGTAACGATGAATTTTGATTGGTGATGATATACGTATAAATATACTTACGACTGAAGTTGAGGTTGATTGAAGCAGCCACCTCGCCCATGGTGTTCTTGGCTTTGACCTTATAAAGGCCGGCGTCCGTTTCGATAACATCGTCAAGTTCTAATACTACTAGAAATTTATTTGTACCTATGGAATGGATCTTAAAGTTAGTTCTACTATCCTCCGATAAGGGTATATCACTTCTAAACCATTGAATTTCTGGTTTAGGTGCCGACAATAATTGACATTCGAAGATGAGTTTGTTGCCATCATCTTCTTGCCTCAGCTGTGGCTTTTGCGTAAAACTGGGAGCGAAATCCTCCGACACTCCCATGCCTGGCTTTTTTCTATCTTATTGAAGATGACATCAATTCGGCACTGAAACAAAAACACACTTGATTATCTAAATGGATAATCGGGTATATGAAAGATCAATTTAAATATGATCCACATTTGGACCATCATATTATTGACTTGCAGGGGAGAATGAATAATAATAAAATCATGAATCAGTTGAACCCCATATTCAAGTTTTCGCATAATTGAAAAATTCGACACTCCTTAGAAATATCTTCTTGAAATCAGTATTTCAGTTCATTCTTTTTTATCTGTTGAATATATGTAACAAATATTATTGAAAAATTCTATAACTTCTTAGAAATTCAAATTACATTTCTTTTTAACTATATCTTCAAACCTTTTTGACGTGTCTTCTTATTTTTGATACGCCCCATTTTTCTGGAAATATAAACATATCTTTCCAGTTTTATCCGCTCTAACGAAAAAGAAGGATTTTATCATTGAGTTACTTAAACTGGAATAAGATATTCTAATTACTGCAATAATATTATCCATCCTTTTTTCCATGATCTAAATGAGGCAGATATTATCTACTAAAGTGCTGGTTTCCATTCACAAACTCAATCATATGGAAGGGATATTTTTTATATTTATTAATATTATACAGAATATAGAAATTAAAAAAAATCGGTCCAAGAATGACTGAGCTTTCCGATTTTCTTATCATTTAAATAAAGTATTAATAATATACCGAAAAATCATTTGTTAAACATCAAAATTATGCTTACTGAAAATCTCTTCTAATTTATTGTAAAGCCTTAAAAAAAGCACTCAATTTTTATTCTAGCAACATAAGCATAAGGATTTTTTTAATATGCTGGAACCGACCTGATTTTTGTAGAATAAACTAGTGTCCTGGGTATCAAACTAGATAGACTACAATATTTTAACTAACAGTGCATGAGTTTATATAATTTGAAGCAACGCCATCTATTTCTGAACAGAACTAATGAACTGAGGAATTTTTCAAATGACCGCAATGGCCTAGTTACTTTAAAATATATATTTTTTGCCCGAATATATCAAATTTAGATTTGGTTTTTTTTTTGTCAAATAATGATACTTCTCTCTATCTAGTGTAATATTTGAAAATTAACGCAATCAAATGAGAAATGTTATAGCATAAAAAGTTTAAAAATAAAAAAATCTGACTAACCTGTATGTGGGATATAAGGTTTCAAACACGAAAGACTGACCATTTGATGCTCTAGAGGTACGTATCTCAGATGATGATCCGAAGTTAAAAATAATTCTCAAAATGAAAAGCTGTGCGCGTGCTCAATTTCTCTAATGAAAACATTAAAATGTGACAGTTTTATGCGACAGTGAGAGAGACAAGGATGAAGAAACAGTCTCTTTTAAGTAGGATACACTTAAGCAATGCTGGACAGGAGCCATAGGAATTCTCAATACCTAGTATCTAACGTTCAATGAAAGTCTCCATTGATTTTCGATTTTTGTCACAAACTTAACCTAAAAACTTCCACTTGTGCGATATTTCTCCCTTTAGAATAAATACTATTAATGAATCGATGCTTGCTTGTTTTTTTGTATTCTAATGCTTTCTTGAAATTGCAAATAGAGATAACAAACAGTTTTCCACAATAAATCCAAGAAGAGATTTTTAAGCTATTTAGATATATTATTTGCGCTTGAATGAGAAGTTGATGACTTAAATCAACATTCCATGTTTCATTTCCCCACTCACAGATAACCGAATATCCAGCTTGGGCTCGGCGCGCTATATGAGAGGGTTGAAATCGGGCGAGTTTGTTGGCAGCATATCTTACCTTAGTGTAATTTGAATGGGCACCCTCACGCGGATGCTGAATATCCTTTTAGATTAACTCTGTATGTAGGTGTTATCCCTTATCAGTTATCACACATTCCACATAAGCAAAAAAAATAAAACGATTTTTATTTCTCTTCGCACCTCACTTCACTTTCACTCAGATTGTGATTGTCGCGTTTGTGTTGATGAAAAAAATTTCGTCCCGCCGCTAACCGCGTCGTCGATCGTCGTTCGTCTATTTTAAAATTAACCCAATGGCCAAGGGAGTACTGACTAAAGAAACATTCGTTTTTTTGGTGGGGGGGAAAGCCCCCCCCAGCAATATCGTGAACGTCATGCTTTTCCCTCACACTGAATGGATCAGTGCCCCCTTGACAAACGAAAAAAAAAAAAAATATATTTGTCCAACTGCGCCCCCCAACAATAATGACTAATTCATCGATTTTTTGCCAGGATGCAACTTTAGATCTCTATGATGTTTGTGTGTGCTAACAGAGCGGCCGGTTATTTTTACACTCACACAAACACCCGACTACCTACTCTGTATGTGTTTATCCCGCCAAAATGTTGACGATTTAAGAAGGAGACATAGCCCTTTCTTTCATAGTTGCATATAGGGTAATACAATTGAGTCACTTTTACTTTCATCCCTTGTATTGTCACGTACTATTTGGGCTGTGAGATCTCATCGAAATACAGTCATCAACCAACCAACCAACCCTCTGGTTCGACTTGACCCATCAGAAATCATCCTGATTCCAGATTATGATTATGATTATTATAAGTAAGAGCAAGAATTATTCTGAAAATTCCATTTCGAGGGAGGAAATGTAATAATTGATTTACCAGTTATAAAATATTTCGCAATATTATTTAATATGTTATTGCGGAATCCATGGCCTATTTGCTATATAGGTACTCGAGCTTTTTAGGCAATTTTAGACTCCATGAGATCAGAAAGCCGTGAAATTTGCTACTTTAATGAATTTAAATGCAGACAAATAGTCAAAGAGAAGTGCCAGATGGAACAATGAAACGTCCAAACATGACTATATAGAAAAACTTCCCATCCCCCAGTTGATTCACCCCGATATACTTTTTTCAAGAAGGTCCTTTAATTCACAAACAATCGAGGACTATTCATCCATTGATTCAGTTATATTTCATTATGCATTTTATAATTCACATCTATCTTGATCTCTCATTGAAATCTCCGATAAAAATGTATTTATGTATTGAGCAGTTGCGTTCATTATTTGTTCAGTTCATATCTATATAGACCTACATATTTATATTTTAGGTCTTGTCGAAATTGGGAAAAGTAAGAATCAAACAATAAAATTTCAATTAAAATTTATTGTGCAATATCTCGTAACTTGCCTCAATGAAATTAGAGAATTAGATTAGAAAATTTAAGTATATTTATATAGATAATTTTGGTATTGAAAGATAAGGTATTGATTTAAATGAACTGTCTCTAAAATATTCAGGTGTAAAGGTTTCACAGATAAGTACTAATTGAACTCAATTTTTCAGTTATCCTGTCATATTCAAGATGCAAAACTCATTTATTGAAACAATTATACATTTCGTTTACTGGGAGTGTTCGGATAGCATTCTAAATCAGCCAACGGTTGAAGGCAAAAATAATCACATATAATAGATGAATCTGTATGCTTTTTTTTAAAAAAAAGCGTATTTCCGCAGGGCTGTTTTAAGGTCTCAATAACTACAAGCATAGAATATACGTGGGTAATAGGATAAGTACTATCTTCATTGATATTAGTGCAAGTTCAACGATTTTCGTGACTAATGTTACACTCAAAAGTGTCAAATAAATATTTTTTACAAAAAAATGGACCGAACTTAATTATTTGGTGCAGTGAAAAATACAAAATAATATTAATTCTATTGGTGCTGGTACTTGTGAAGATGGTGCCAAAAGTTATCAATCTAACTGCAACTGCACAACTTCAAAAGTAGCAGCACCAATAGAATTAATATTATTTTGTATTTTTCAGTGCACCAACTAATAACGTCGGTCCAATTTTTTTTTTAATATTTTCTTGTTTCCGGCTACGAAATTTTACCTACAATTCCATAACTAGTGTTCTATTTTCTTTCCTATGCTTTTGTAAAAAAACTGGTCTTTCAATAAAGCTGTAGTTTTGTAATTCGATAACAAAATCTACCTTTTCTAGGCCTCATGTACAGTTGGTTAATTTTGTTTCAAATTAAATTGACTCAACATTTTATTTTAAGCATTGATTAGTATCAAATGTGAATCAGATAAGAAAAATACAAAGCGTTTCTCATTGTTCAAGGAAAGTGTAGATACATGCTGTAAAACTAATGATGCATAATATATTTCTCATGGCATCCAACAAAATAAATGACTCATATCGAAAAGCATCTTCTCCACCTGCTTTATAGATTCAGAAATAAACATTTTGGCAATCACAAGATCTATATACATATCTATATATCTAACCACGTCGATTTATTTATAACATTCGGTAATGTATATACAGTGAACATTTTTGAGAAATAAAATGGCCATAATATAACAGCGTGATGACATAGTAGTTATGGTCAAGAGATTTTCTATTTGATCTCGTTGCCAAGCTTAATAGAGCATTAGGGCAACAAAAAAATGATTTAATGACTCTAACGGGTAAATAAATCTAAGGAAATATAAAGAAAACTATCGTCGTCCGTATCTCACAGTTTGATAAACTCAAAAACTCATCAAGCAATGTTGAATAATTCAAGAATTGAAATAACACTGCGATCAAAGCACTGAGCTGTCATATCAGCGATTCTAGGATGGTAAAGGAGTGCTGAAGAAAACTGAACGAAATAGACAAGAAAAACAAGGTCTGTTTAGTCTGGATTCCCGGCCAATCGGGAATCAAAGGGAATGAAGAGGCCACCAACACACTTACCTAACAGAAAAGGAACACGAACTCCTTTCATTGGCCTAGAACCTTTCTGTGGTACAGGTAAATGTATCTACAAGAAAGAGTTTCAGGAGAAGGAAGAAACCGAAAGAGAAACACTCTGACGGAATCTCCCTGAGTTGGATCATTCCAAAATTTTCTTGGAAGATCTAAAAAGTATCTAGATCTTACCAAGAATATGCTACTGCTCCTCACTGGAATCCTTACTGGATATTGTCGCCTCAGGAAGCACCTAACCAGAATGAGTCTAGCACAGAACGACAAGTGCAGATTCTATGGGAGAAGGGAAGCTAGCCAACGCAAAAAATGCTTTGCACAAGAAACATGCAGAAATGAGGAAGTAACCTTCTTGAAGCCATCCCGGTTTCTGGATTTCATTAGAAGCTTGCAACTGGAGGGCGAGCTGTAGACTATGTAATGACGAAAACAACGCTGATGGGGGGCTCAATAGATCTCAAGGTCGCATCGTTATGACAATCTCTTAAATCTACAATCTACAACATTGACCTTCATTCAAGCAAATTTATCTACATTTACCTTATCAACTTGCATGCATAAACCTAAGGATTTGGTATATTGCAAACTTCTTTTGATAAGGTTGACAATGTAGCTATTCAATTAGGAGTTTGACTGGTAGATTTTTTGAAATATAATAGAATTTATGTTATTCTCATTATCTTTCATCGGTTACTTCGAAAGATTATGACAGCTCTTAGCAGTTGGAATGAATAAATTAGAAATTTAAGAAATAACCCTGTTACATCGAAATTCCTTGAGCCATTTGTGAGATAACTATGCATTTATAGATCAGATAGTTAGAATAATTGCTTGTTTAATTTAAATGGATGGAAATAGAATAGAAAGTATTCGTAATCAAATTGATTCACTGTAAAAAATGAGTCAGGCAATTAAAGCCATTACCAAATAGTTATTATGACTAATATTATGCCAGATATAACATTTTGTTGACAATTAAATAGTCAACAAAGCCAGTAAGGTAACTTTATGCCAATAGAACGAACATTTTTGGACCTGTGTCATTTCATATTATCACCACACTTCTGTTCTGTGGAATCAACTATTTTTATGTTTCAATGGCTCTTTATCACTTCAACACTTCGACATTCAGTTGATATTTTTAACCATCGAAACATACGAAATCACTTGGCAGGAAATTCATTGTCAATCAGTAGGAGTTGTTATTCTATTGAAGAAAAAAAAATGTTCAAGTGGACCACATCAACCTGAGAGAGTATAAAACAGTTGAAGCGCTTATGGCGCATTCGCCAAAAGTTGTAAAATTTATAAATACATAGAAATAACTGAAATTTACAACATTACTTAACCATTTAAATGTTGATGCCAAGAAAAAAGTCAGTTTCATTATTTAATTAATACTTTGGAGATTATAAATAATATCAGCGTACCTACTAAATAAACGTCACTAAAAAAATACTGATAGATAGATCACGGCTATTATTATAATTATAATTAGTCATCACAAAAAAACTATCACCCTGTCGACTGAGACAATATGGAGCAATAATAAAAAAAAATATTATATAAATATAATAAAGTATCTTCAGAAAGAAAAGCACAATTCCCGGAAATGTTCGGAAATCGAAAAATTTTGGGAAGTTTTTGAAAGAATAGTAAATCATTATACAATGTGCCCAACCTAATGAAAAATGGTGATTTCTAAAGCTGAAATTCGAGTTGTTTTCGATGAAGGTTCGATTAAGGTTTGGTTGTTTTTGTTAATAAACATCTTTCACTTTAAAGGGGCTGGATGGATTCTAGCAAACTTGTTGTTGAAAAGAGCTTTTTTAACACGCTTTTATTAGCTTGGTATGTATGTATGTATGTAGCGGAATCTTTGGACACGATTTTCACCCATTTGGAAACATCGGATCGACTTGAAACTTTGTATACTTCTAAAGGACCGATGACAATACAATAATTTCTTGTTGTGTAGGTGCGAGTGAGACTCCTTGATGGGCGGGTTCCATACCTATATATCTGAGCTCGTGATTCTCGTGGAATTTTCGATATGCGCATATGTGTTATCCTACCAACACATGTGATGGTGTGTGAGTGCGAGTGGGACTCCTTGGTGGAGGGTTCCATACATATGGTTATTTCTGGTTTCTGGATGAATTTTCGTGGAACTTTTTATCTGTATGTGGGTTGGAAGGTTTTGTGATGGTGTATGCGTGTGAGTGGGGCTTTTCGATGAAAGGTTTCATACTTATAGTTGTGACCGTGCGAGTGAGACTTTTTGTTTAAGGGTTTCATACCTATACCTCTCAGAGCTTTATGTATGGATTTTTGTGGAATTTTCGGAGCATTTGCGTTGGAGTTTAAGAATGGGACTATTTGGTGGAGGGTTCCACTAGTGTTTTAATAATAGAATGGAAAAATGATTGCCAAACAAATTGGTGAAAACCGCGCCTTGATATCTTGTACCTAACCTAAAATATTGGAATGAAAATTAAGTGAGAAAATTTAATAGATTTTGGTGAGGTTTTTATTTTATTTAGAGACTTAATCTAGACAACAAAAGTGTCTAGTGTAACTTTAGCATTAGAAAACCCGCTAATGCCTCCACAATATTTTAATATTTAATAAGTATTTCATTAAGTATTACAATGAAATAATTAGTTATTATAGTATATTATACCCAACTATTAATAATATTATTTATATATTTTTGGTATTTTTCAACTGATACAATCATCGGCAAGCTGTAACATTTTTTTTTATTATTATTCTGAGCATCTAAAAAGCTCGAAAATTCTATTTAAAACTTCCAACAGCACTAAACGAGAATTCTGTTCGCTCTCAAATATATTAAATGAAATGGATTGTTTGTTTTTCTACGTGTTTCCATAAATATTTTTCGGCTCCAAGAATATACTTTTTCGTTTCATTATTGCCGATAATTCTCACAATTATGTTTAATATTCAGATAGAAATAGAAAATTTCAAATGGAAATCCCCGAACATGTTTATAATTTTGATGAAATTATTAGTAGGTATGCAATTAAATTTGAGTTTGACAAAAAATACAACCGTTGTGTAATGTCGCGAAAGTTTATGTAATACAGTTTTAAATCCGTTACTGAGTGAAGATTTATTTATTATAGTTGAAAATGGATTATTTATTCTCGAATTAAATATGACGTAAACAAACATGTCAAAACATTTATAAATAAAATGTAAGAAAAGAAATATAATTTTCAAGTAGGCTATTGAAAATGAGAACATGTCATTGCTAAAGTCAGATGGGGGGGGGATATTTTAGCATTTCATAAACCATGGGTATGTTCAGATGGCGAGTTAAGTGAGTGAATCACACTTTTTATGAAGAAGAACTGCATTAATTATATAAATTGATAATAATTGTGACTATTTCCTAATGTTCTGTCAAGTCATTGTCATTGATTATTACTGCACCCTGCTGTGTAGATGTTAACAATAATTTGTTTGAAAGGCCAAATACCTAAGAGATTACCTGCTTTAATTGAAAGTTTTTGGCAATTAACTGAAAAGGATTCGAATAATACACAAATTCAGATCAAATTTATGCAAGTTACAGAATAATTTTAGACAAGCTTTTGACCAACTTCAAAAAAAGGAGGAAGTATACAATTCGGTTATATATGTATTTGTTTTTTTTCATGTATGTTTTTCATAGTAAACGTGCTTCGATTTTGATCATTCATTTGAAAGAAGAGAGTTGAGAAATGGTCTCATATTTAGAAAAACTCAAATCCAAAATCTCCTTCCCTCTAAAAACCACCCCGAAGGTGGTGGAGGGGGCAATTTTTCACGAAAATCGAAAATCTGAGACGGCAGAGTTAAAGATGAGAGAATATCCGGAAACGTTTAAATTGAACTTTTTTTCAAAAGAGGTACGGTTTTCGAGTTACAGCATTGGTAAAGTCTGAAATATGTGTATTTCCGTCGCGATGTTTTGAAATCTCTGAATAATAACAAGTACAAGCAAAGAATATACATAGGTAATAGGATAAGTGCTATCTTCTTTGGTGTTAAGTGTGAAATAAATATTTTTTTACCAAAAATTGGCCCGACTATTAGTTGATATTTTTCTAGTGTACCTACTAACTAATAAAGTCGGTCCAATTTTTGGTAAAAATTATTTTAAGAGCAAGAATTCTCAAATGATTCAAATGAATCAATACTCTTCAGTAAAGCTCAAAAATATCTGTTCCAATGGAAATATAGACATTTTAATTATTTGTTATTGGTCATTAAATTAGTTCAGATTAGTGTATCTCTTTCAATATTGATCAATAACATATTTATGCTCCAACAAAAATGACAAAAGTGATGGTGTCAATATTATGCAATTTCCGATGATTATCTGGTGTTCCTGAAACATCATTTAAAAAGCTCAAAGCTTGCGGATAGATGAATTTGTTTTTCATTTTCTGAAAGATTCCAGAAAGAAAAAAAATTAATAGATAACGATTATCGTGGGCATTGGGATTGGGGTAGGTATACGCTGAGTCAGAATATTATATGATTCGCTCATCGGGAACAGATAAATTATAAATATACACATTCGGACGTCGAACACACTGCACCTACCCAATATTGTTTTCACTTAGATGTGGCCAATGTGGTAATAACCACGCCTATTTTATTTATGGGAGAGATTCGTTGAAATAAAACAACCCACCCATATTACTAAACGGACATTTCATGAAATCAATCTCGTATTACTGTAAAACTGCTGTTCCATGGCATTGCAGCGTAATGTAGGTACCATCACCGGAGGAATGGAATCCTATAAGAGATCAATACAAATATATCTACATGATTAAGGGCATAAAAAATCATAACGAAGTTGACTTCCAAAATCCTGGCCATTCGATTAACAGAATGAAATGCTTACGTTGCGAATACTGAGGAAGTTTCAACGGAAAAATATCACCTTCTAGATTGCCTCGCGATGAACCACTGAAGTATAGTTTAACTTTTTCGTGATGTAGCCTCTAGAAACAGCAAAAAACCATCATGAAAGTTCTCGAACAAATGAAAAAAATACAGGATATCTTCTGATAGAATCAAATGCCCTGCTCGCATTACAGAATACGAGCTTCATGAGATATCAGACATCAAAATACATTTTACAGCAATTTCATCAGCTTTCTTAGGTTGATCAGTCTGTAATGAAGAATCTGTTCTGTTCCTCCTGTGATGGACCAAGGTAACTCATAATTATTAATAAGTTAATTATTGTAAATATCAAGAGAGACACGACTGTTGTTTTCCATAGGAAGTAAATGTGCTGACATTGCAGGTGACCTAGATACCGCCCGACGGACATTGTCATCACCGATATATAAAGTCTCTTACTTAGATAGGAGAGTATTAAAAATGATTATTCAACGACCCTTCCCTTGGATCCCAACCCTGGGATCCAAAAAAAAACATCTAACAACCTTAAATACTTTCTTTGCGCGGTTTTCATGTAAAAGTTAAGCTTTCCAAGACTGAAGCAGCTTGGCAATTAAATTGTTAGAGATAAAAGATTATATCAACTAGTAGCGAATTAATTTACATTCATTAAATTATCTAAACTATACTCAATAGAGCAAATAGGAAAATTTTCCAGCGATCTGGATCACGTAAACAACTCGCCAAGCACGTATTTGTCTATGTAGGATCCTTCCATAGCAATATGTGCAGCATGATATCCCTTAAGCTTTTGTTATCATTGAGTTGTTTTTGAAATCAATCCACAATGTATAAACGATAGTAGAGCGCGAGCAGAACGTTCAATTTTAAATGAAAAAACGATGGCGCTAGAGGGATTGGTTTGTGACCTTATGAAAAGTTACCTGTGTGATAGAAAACAAAAATGTAAAATTAATAATGTGTATACTTGTGAAAAATCCATTGAAATAGGTGTACCCCAAGGTACGATCCTGGGACCTCTATTATTTCTGGTTTACATGAATGATATTTTTAACAATTATTGTCCATTAGTATTGGCATTTTGGCATATGCTGATGACACTGCTATTTTGAGTATCAAAACTATCTGATCCGAAGTCGATACTAGAATGAATGAATACTTGAGCAAGCTAAATGACTGGTTTAAGAGTAATAAGCTAATAATTAATACTAATCAAATCGAATTCCTTACATTTGGTTGTTACTATAATAGTGTACCAGATTCTATAAATATTTGCATATATAACTCAAATTTCTCTATATTTTATTTTATTTTTTTTCATTAGTATTTTATTTTTAAAATACGCGCTTGGACACAGAAGGGCTATGTCCCTCTCTACCAAATTATTATTTTTACCGTATATCTTTCTCCATTAGGAGAATATATTGTAATGTATAAAATGCTTTGAATAAATTTTAAAAATGTTTAACCCATCTTCCGACATCTTCACGAATAATTTTTTTTTGATAACTTGACATACAAATATCACATGTATCACCCAAAAGAACCAGAATAACTTTTTCGTAGCAGTAGGTAGAAAAAATAGGTTTTCAACGTCAAAACTAATTTTGTGTTTTCTACGTATGCACTTCATCTCACAGTATTATGTTTTTGTAAACAATCTTCGTGCCCAAAATCTATTTTCAAACCATAAATTATGGTTTATTTTCTCATTCGAGTGAATAACTGCATTATATTCTCAAGTGAAATATATAATCTACAAAATTATTTATTAACTTATTTGCACTATTATATCTATTAGCTTGTATCAAAAAACAACAGCACTTTATTATTATTTCAGTTATAATCTTCTCAGTCTGTAAATTCATGCAGCTGTTGCATCTATGAACATCATTAGGACAAATATTAAGATTTAAGATTAACACAGGAATTACAAGCTATAGAATTCGATGACTGTATGTTTGCTTTTCTATATATCAAGGTATGTTCGCATGTTTTGTTCAATAAATTTGGGCACACCGATTCTGATTATTCAATTTATTTTTAATCAAATCCTTTCATTCAAAACCTTACTGCAATTGGGGTGGAGGGAGTATTTTTTTATAAATTTACAATTTTATTTGTTTGGATTGAAGGAAATAGTATTTCTAGTATAATATTTGTTTAAATTACCGAGTAAGAAATGATTTCTTTAGAAGATCATGATTCTTGGGAATGCAGTCATTTAATAAATAAAATTATTTTGAGTTAAGCCGAGCTTTCGAGAATATTTACTTTCTTCTTCAGGAAAACTAAAGATCGATACAAAATCATTTAAACAACAATTTAGTAGTATTTGAAAGATAGGTACTAACATTTGTGAATTTAAAATAAATTGCCAAAATCAGTTGATAAAAATGAATATTATTTGGTTTTAGCTAATAGAACAAGAAGCACATTTAAATTGCGTGTTTATTTGTCTTTTATAAAGAACACAGAAAATAGCACAGCATAACCTACATAATTTAAAATTAGGTACATTAGAAGTAATCTTTTTTTCTGTAATTCTTCTCCTTTTTAAATCTGGTGTTGGTTACGTGAGGGGGTGGGTGTGTGTGGAATTTCATTTATTTATGTCACAAAATGGGATTCCAAGCGTCGACCGTCGTCGGCTGCCATCACATGTTGTTTGCGTTTTATCTAAGCTGTGAACTATATTCTCAAAATACTTCATATTAAAATTGAGCAACATGTTGCAACTTTGGCATTTTTTTTTTGCTCTCTTCTGTCTATGTGGTGTCGCTAATAATGTAGAACACAAGCGCGCTAAATTTGTTCCATTGACATATTTATATTAACATTATCTCTCATACAGACAAGAGAATTTAACGTAAATAGGTGTGGTCAGTGCTGGGTTTTGCTTTGTAACAATTAATATAAAGTGCAAAGTAAAATTAATTATAATGATACTCGAATTCCAGTTATATCAATCATCAAGTTGTATTTACAAACATACTTTACAACACTTGATACAACTATCAGAGCATTTGAATGCCAGCTAGTTATAACTGATCTTTCTCTTTCGAAATCATTGTGATTTTCAACATTATTATTTTCTATTTTCTATAAATACTTTTTGATTCAAATTCTATACTTTTAATTCGAGAGGAAGTTTCTAAGTACCCTCTTTCATAAATACAAGCAAAAAATACAGTACCTCTATATATTATTTTTACCTACTTTATTCTATAGATCTACTAGCTTTCGTGTGCGTGGAAAAGTGCATTCATTTCCATTCCATTGTAGTTGTTTTATCGTGAAGCGTGTACAAACATACAGAAAGACAGACAGACGCGATAAAATGTATATTTTAAGTTAGACCTCTAGTAATACATCGATGAAAACTACATTCAATTCCATGCAGTAGTTTTTGCGTGATGCGCGTACAAACATACAGACAGACAGAAAAAAAATATATTTCGTCCCATCTAAAGCCTTACTCTTCCCAACAAAACAAAACGGAGCTTCCCTGAAAATTTTAACTTCGTAGCTCCAGCCGATTGGCCGTGGGAATGATTCTCGGTCAGTCAGTGAGTGAGTGAGTGGTTTTCGTTTTTATATACAGGGTGGTCCGAATTATATTTGGAGAAACTTTAAAATAAAATAAAAATAATTAAAAAAGTTCATATAAACTTATGTCCAAAACGCTTCGTTTTGGAGATACGGGGTGTTGAAATATTGCGAAAAAAATTATCTTTTTCTTATTTTTAAGGAAACTCTTCTAGATTTTGCTTTCAAACTTAGTATAGGTATTATTGCCACTTAAAAACAAATTTATAGCATGATAAACACTTGTTTTTGTTCTATCAGTGGCGTTCGTGAGACCGTTTTAATTATTTGAAATAATAAAATAATTGTACGCCAATGGTATATCACAATTTTGTTAATAAATTTAGATATTAGGTGCACATGCAAACAAACATTTTTTTCTTTTCGAAAACGGTTCGTTTTAGCGAAAAGACGAAAAGATCATTTTTGTTTAGAATTGATCAAGATATCTAAATGTATTAACGAAATTGCTATAGACCATTGGCGTACAACTTATTTTATTTAAATTAATTAAAACGGTCTCACGAACGCCACTGATAAAACAAACACAAGTGCTTATCATGCTATACATAAGTGGCAATAATACCTACTAAGTTTGAAAGAAGAATCTTGTAAAGTTTTTTTAAAAATAAGAAAAACCGATTTTTTTCGCATTATTTCAACACCCCGTATCTCCAAAACGAAGCGTTTTTGGAGATAAGTTTATATAAACTTGTTTAATTATTTTAATCTGCTGAATACGCTGTTAAAGTTTCTCCATTATAATTCGGACCAGCCTGTATATAGATTATAGCTGCATGACTGACCCTTCCTAAATTCTACGCCTCTGGCACAATTTGTATTTTATTATGAATTTTCAATTCTGTAGAACTTTCTATATAAACAGTACCCACTCTACTTAAAGAAATATTTAAAATAATTTCGAGATGTTTGAACGTCCAAGTAAACACCCTGTAACACTGAGTAATATTATTTTAAGGTGACTTGGGTTAAATCTTTATATTTCCAAAATTTACCAGTTAAAATATTTTCTATAATTAATAAACCACCCTGTTTATAGGAATTGAGTTTCTCATTTTAATTGTATATATATATATATATATATATATATATATATATATATATATATATATATATATATATATATATATATATATATATATATATCAAAAATGAGAATGCTATTCATATAGTTATCTTTACATATATATATATATATATATATATATATATATATATATATATATATATATATATATATATATATATTAATAAAATAATATTGAATGAATCAGTCAAAAATTTTAAATATTAAATCACTCAAAAATGTGATATAAATATCTTTTTACAACTGATTCAATAAGTTCATGCAATGAACATACAAAATAATTTTTACAAAAATTTAAAACAACTCGATTAGATAATTTAATGAGAAATAATTATAAAATAATATTTATTTCACAGGTGCTTTAGAAGTTTTCCATCAGTCAATCAGCTTTACCGCCTGATGATGAAGCATTCATGTTTCGAAACTATGGTAGCACCAATGAAAAAGGAACTGTGGGAAGTGATGTTTTCATTCAACCCTCAAAATGGGGTATCTTCTATCATCAGATAATATTAAGTGTAATTTATTTTTTTAATGAATCGTACCCTGTCAAAATCGAAATGTACATTTCGGTTCTAGTTGAGTCAGTCTTAATTTCCTTCAAACGCAGAAGAGAAAAAAGAAATGGATCTGGATCTGACTGACTTGGGAAGTATGTGAGGTAAATGAACTAGAATAGACGTTAAGGGTTGTGAAAAAAAAATTGTTTCAAGGGGCGAAGTTCGAAGCTGAAAGAATCTCAAGACGATTATTGTGTGCCAGTGCTGTGTTGAGGAGTGTATCTCCTCCTATGCTGTGTATTGTGTATCCAAAGTAGCGCATTGAAAATCAGGTGGGTCCCACACAGGAGAGAGAAATAAATATATATAATGTCTAAAATTAAAACAAGCTGCTTCCAAAAACAGCCGCCGAGCTTCTGACGTCCCTCTCTAGCAGCAAAAAATATGCGTGTAATCTCTGCTCTATGGTGTTTGGAGCCGCCCTATATGGTTTGCCAAAGCATTCCGCGGCCCAATGTATAAAATAACATACATCTCTCTCTTCTTCTGCTTCATTCTCAACTAAAAATACCCGGCGAGAGCTGCACGAATTACAAATAATTTTAATTTTTTTTTCTATCATCGATCCCGACCGCCGTCTTTTCTCCTACAACATGTCGTAGTAATAGTTGTGTTGGGCCTAACTAACACTTCAATCTTCAACAGGTTGGGTGGTGATCATTGTTGTTTGAAAATTTGATTACCACGCACTCCATAACGCATCATGAGTTATATTTAATATGCTTGTACACTACACGACAACTGAAGTGTTACAAATAGACTTACTCGGAAATGTACATAACATTTATTACTGGCAAGTTCGAACATTATTATACCATTCAGAAGTAGCATCGAGGCCGATGCCATTAGAGGAACTGATTGCCTATCGAATTCATCCTAGGAGATGCTGACGAGAGCCAAATAATCTCGCTAGTTAACAGTGTCGATATAATTAGAATTAACAGCCACAATAATGGTTGTAATTATGTTTTATTTTCTTCAGGCAGACAGAATAGATCGTAGCCTTAATACAGTATTCAGTCGTTGACGTCACAGTATAGAAACGAACACCGTTTCGTTTCGGAATACATCTTTAAAATTTAAAATTTTAAATCGGGATAACAAAAATAATAGTTAAAGTTAGATTGATTATTATTTACTACAAAAAAAAGTTTTCTTGATGATATTTTATAAGTTATTTGGATCAGTGCTTCACAATTTTCACTATTTATATACATACAAAGTTTTATTAATTAAATACCTTTGAATAACTCTCTGGTCACATCTTAAACAAGTCATTTTATGCTTTCTCTAAAACACGTAAGGGCATTAATAACAAAAAGCATTATTTGAATGATTATCTAGTGGAATTTAGATTTGTTTTTAGTGACTTTAGTGCTTTAAAGTGGCATGTATTTTCTCTAGAAACAACTATTTTCAAATTTATTAAATTAAATATTAACCGTATTTTTTAACTGCTTCATTATTTAACCAATATATATGCTCCTATCGTCGAATGGAATAATGAAGCAGCATCGGTAATAGATTCATTAAATTCTACCAACAATAAAGTTCTTGTAACCTAGCCATGATTTTGGCTGCAACTTTCAAATTGCCGCTTTTAAGGCCGGCACGCAAGCGCATAGATAGCACACACACACACACCATACTCTATGAAATGGCAACGATTGTCTATTGTTCAATCCTATGTAGCTTCCACCATGAACCAGTTATTCCATGCTCTATGTCAGAGAACGGAGACGTCTATTTTGTTCTGTGGATCTGGATCGTGTCAATGTCACCGCGCATGCGCAAATGCGCATTCAAAGCTTTGTGGAAGTTTCTCAGATCGACAACGACAAAAAATCAAAATCTGTTTTTGTTTTACTAACCTATATTGTAAATGTCAATGACGTTGAGTATTTATGTGAAATTTCTAAGCTATTAAGTATATATAATTCCTAAATGTTAGATCTCAATTCAGTTCTACTTTTGGCTGAATCATTAGCCTCTGAGGTGAATAACATTAATAATGAAAAAGAAACAATTGAATTGTTCATAATCTATGGCTGCTTTGGTGTAGTTCTTTTTTACGGGGTGTCCAAATACTTGGATGTCAAACCAGAATCGATCAGAACAATAAACAACAATTACTTTTTCTGAAGAAAAAGTAATAGAACCATGGCAGCTCCACCCCATCATTTCATGCAAAACATGAACAGTGCACCACAAACAGGTTTGTTTACAACGTATATGTATATACAAGAAACATAGCAAAATATATTTTCATTTAGGTATGCGTTCATCTTTTGGGCCATCTAACATACCTGGTCAAATGGTAATGGCAGGTATGCCCAATCAAATGCCCATGCAAATTCCAAATCTCATCAACAACCCTATGGTGCCACAAATTGCTAACCCAATGAACGGTTCCATGGGCAATCAAATTGTCCCAAACATAAATGGAGGCTCACCGATGTTGGCACAAATGAATCCGCACTATAATATCAACAGTCCCATGAATAGTGCACAAATAGCACCGCATCAACCACCCACCCAGCGACCCATCGGTAATTAACTTTATCTATTAGCATCATTAAAAGACGCAGAATCTAAAGTAGTTTTTACTGTTTCCTATATTTTTGTTGTAGAGTTTTCTGGAACTCTAAATCATCATGAGATACCTCAACAGCCACCCAGTGTGGCTCCAACACCTCCATCTGTTCCAGTTCAA
The DNA here is from genome assembly GCA_958507055.1 of Crioceris asparagi. Lineage (NCBI taxonomy): Eukaryota > Metazoa > Arthropoda > Insecta > Coleoptera > Chrysomelidae > Crioceris > Crioceris asparagi. Next base: position 560,349 of record OY293833.1, on the reverse strand, counting down.
CAACAGCAGCAGCAACAACAGCATCAATCTAAGGAATTTAATACAGCTTCACTGTGCCGTCTTGGCCAAGAAACTGTACAAGATATTGTGTGCAGAACTCAGGAAGTATTCCAAACACTGAAAGCCATCCAAGTAAGTAACATTAGCTTGGTAAACGGTAATACTGAACGTCCTATGATTGCAAGGATGATTAAAATCGCAAGTAAAAATAAAACGTACAAAATAAACAAATTAATCACGCTCTTTGTGTCATTTACGCAGCTGGGGGTAGGTATCGCGCTTTACAACGTCGACTTTAAAACCAATTAGATGACAAGATAAAACTTATTATCTTGGGGGTTTAATATCTTATTATAACAGTGGAATGGAGGTGTCCCTTCGTACGTACATAGGCGTCGAGGAAGAAGATGGAGTTACCTGCTCCATGCTACTGCACAGAGCAATTATTTGTTGATCGAAAATTTGAAGTAAATGTGCAATCATTGGTACATAGAAAAATAATTACATATTTTACTGTCGAAATACCAAAAGATATATATAACTAATCGGGTCAATCTGGCCCTATCTTTATTTTTTCTTTTAGCCTCCCAATGGTACTCCGCAATCTATGAGCAACAGCAATGATAAAAAGGCCAAGGTACAGGAGCTGCTTAGAACAATAAGAGTATTGTTCAAACGGCTACGCCTTATCTATGAGAAATGTAATGAAAATTGTCAACTTCAAGGCATGGAGTACACGCATATCGAAAGCTTGATACCATTCAAAGATGAAGTTGATCCCAAACATGATGAGAAGAAAAATTCCGAATCATATCGTTTAGCTTGCGAGGAAAGTAAAGAAGTGATGGAGCAAGTTATATTGAAAAATAAGCAGCTGAAAGAGGTTATTGATCACTTGAGAAGAATCATCTGGGAGATTAATACTATGCTTACAATGAGAAAGTCTTAGCAATGGTATTAGGTGCTCTTCGAGCGCCATTCCTAAAGGGTATTATTCTTTTACCCTGTAATTCATATAAGCAATGAAAGTTAATCATTATATCTTTTTAGTAACAATCAATAATCTGTATATAATGTAACAGTATTTTACAATTGAATTTGATATCTGTGTATTTCGTTATTAATTCCTTGTAATATCCAAATATATAATGAATTACAAATATTTGTAGTATTTATTTTGTGTTTTTTATGAAAAATATAATGAAAGGGCTTCATATAAAAACTACAAATATGTATATTTTTTCTATAATTTTGAAATTGAAGAACATCTGCGACTTCCTCTTGTGTAGAAATTACTAATTTCTCAATTTTCTGACGTCTATGTGATAGTTCAGTTCTCTTTGCAGAAAATGAAGATTATCTTCAAAGTCTGTCACACATTCTTAACACAACAGCAAAGAAATATGACATGGAAATTGTCGCAGAATAAACAAAATGTATGACCACGTCCAAATGAAAAGTGGAAATTGATCAAATAATAAAAGAACAACTCAAATTTTAATATCTAGGTTATGAATATAACAGTTTATGAGGTGAAATAGAAGTTCGGCAACAACTGACAAGTTTCGCTTTTGAAAGACGGATAATATAGAAAAAAATAAGCTCTATTTACAAAACTCCTTTATTTATAGTATCACAAACAACAGTACAGTTTCGTCAAATACGAATTGAAAACCTAACTATATAATATTCAGTCTTTACAGACTAATTTGATTATTAAAACAAACTTACAATTAATTTAATAATATGAAATAAATTATATTGATCATTTGAAACAATAGTAAACTTTTATAAAAAATAACAGGCTATGTTTCAAGTTTCTAGACTTAAACGCCAGCCCGGCACTAAACAGTCATTTCCGTTCATTGAAGCTCTCACATAAGGCGGCCAAGAATCTCCAATGAGCCGTCGTATGATTTTGTCAGGCTGCCTAGTGCTCGGTTGGCCCATATATGCATTAAATGCAATTATTTCTAAGAATAAATAACATCTGGTAACAATATGAATGGATACATAAAATAAATGATGTTAATCTACACATTTTCCTCCCAACTATGGGAAAAAAATATATTGATTTTACATATTTAGGAACGTAAGACCGTTATTATTTAGATTAAATAGCCTTACAATAACTGGAACAAATATGAATTAATTTAACGAACATTCTAAGCATCATTGAATTCAGAACCAAGATTGCTGGTGCAGGTTTCACAAATAATCCCTACAGCATTCATAGTACCACAAACATTGCATGCTACCAGATGACGATCAACAATGTCCTCAGTCTCAGTTTCCGCAGCGCGCTGCTGTTCACTGGCCTCACCTTCTAAATGAACTTGAGCCAGCTCTCTTTCAATGTCATTCAGTAACTCACGTACTTCAGCTTCACGAAGAACAGCATTAGCTTCAGGATCTCCACGTAAAACATCACGCATTTGAGTAACAGATGAGCATTCGATGGTATCTCCATAATTTTCCACAATCTGGCGCAATCTATCGACACTTCTGCTGCGGGATACACGCAATCTATTCAAGAATTGCTGAAAGAAAAATTATGTTTTGAATGTTCGACTGTTGTTTATCATCCAATATACTTACATGTCTGAAATCAGTTCGAATAGAATCCGTTGAAAGGCTATGCGTTAGCATTCGTCTTCTAGGTACAATAGACCTCTTCTTCCTGTTGTCTTGTCCACTCCTGTAGTCTTGTCCATCGCTGCCTGACATTGTGACTAGAAGAAAACAGGGACCATTATACATTTTAACTCGATTAAACAGCTTCATGAATTCTTGATAGTAACAATTTTAATTCAACTCACAATGCTAGTATTAAAACCTTCTGAAACAAAACTCCCAACTGTTGGCAATAGCTTTATATAAGGAAATAAGCTTACGAATTCAATGAAATAGTGTTGACGATATAACCAAGAATTGCTTTTTAATATATCTGTCTGATGCGGTTACGAACAAACACCGGCAAACGAAATATTTTGTAATTTGAAATATTTTTCTACAGTATACGTCCTGCGTTGGTTAGGAAACTGTCAAATGTCAAGCTTTCTATGTTTTGGGCGCTAGCGGCGCTCGCCAATGTTGCCAAGCTCATTGGATGAATCAACATTGAAAATGATGATTCATGATCATTTTGAATTAAATTTTAATATAGGTAATAAACTTTTGTTATATCTACGACAATTCTTGTTGATTTCATATATTATATCATTTTATTTATCCTACTCTCAATTATGTTGATTGATTAATTGATAGTATTGACACAGCTTACCATAACAATACGGTAAGCTGTGGTATTGATCCGAACAGCTTTCTGTACATCTATTATCCATTATAGATATTGCAACAAACATAACAAACATTTTTCCTCGTAAAAGTAGCTCACTCTATTACATTTTATCTGATAGTGCATTCTCCAAATAAGTTGTGGATTTCTGCAAATTTTCGTAACAGAATTTAATGTTGTGTTGGTAGTTTTATGCAATAGATGGCAGGTTATGTATGATTCTCAGCCCGCAGTCGTGACTAGATAACATTAGTGTTTGCAATTAATTCGTTTTTTATTATTTCAATTGAGTTTATTCGGTTTGTAATTAATTTAATGATTTAAATTAATAAGAAATAGACACCTAAATGATGCAACAAATTATTTATCTCCTAACAAAAAAGTGACATAATTTTGAAAGGGTAAAATTATTAAATCAATAACCGGCAACCCCGCGAGTGGTCTCTAATGTTTATTGTTTATGAGATAATTGATATGTTACAAACAAAGTTGGCGTTTTTTCAGTTTTATGGTGGTGCGTGGATGCTTCGTATTTAGGTATATATTACAAAAACTAAATACGTATTTAAATGATGAAATATCTAGTCACACTAGGGTAAATTGAACAAATATAAGTCCCTTAAGTATACTTATTAACAATTATTATCTGTTTTAAAAACTGATTGAAAAAATTTAATATATTCCTATTTTCACAATTTCTCTTTGTCTTTTTCGCAGGCCGCCATCTTGTCATCTTGTTGTACCAGGTACCAGGAACTACCCGATGGCTAGGACGAGGACGTTTGTTCGGTTTTTAAGGTAGATTATTTAAGTTTTTAAGGCATATAATACCAAAATTAAATACATATAGATACAAATGATGAAATATACAATCGAGCAATGGTAATTTACTCATTGAAAATACACGATAAAATCATTATCTGTTTATAAAACTAATTAAGAAATTATGGGTTTGTGACAATTATTTTTTCCTTATTTCCGCAGATGGACATCTTGATCCAGTAACATCTTGGCGGCTTAGGATATCTGTGTGGATTTACTGGTAAATAGTTTAGTAAATTAATCATAGAAAATGCACGATTAAATCATTAAGTGTTTATAAAACTAAGAAATTATGGGTTTTTGACTATGATTTTTTCGTTTTTTTGCGCAGATGAACATCTTGATCCAGTAACATCTTGGTGGCTTAGGACATCTGTGTGGATTTACTGGTAAATAGTTTAAAATTTACATGATCATAATATATTTACATGATACTATGACGGCAATTTGATTTCAATGATTAATGTTACTGTTCAGATGATATAAATAACGAAATATTTATTACCTACATATTTTCTATATCGTGTAGAAATAAATAAAAGTTTTCTTGTGGATGTTGGGGTAGAGAATCGTTATGCGATGACGGAAAACATAAGTGAACAGCGCGGCTGTTATATTATTATATCGGGATGTTTATACGATTATGGCAGACCTCCCGACTTTGGATTCCCTTTGCGAAGATCACTTCCTCAATTTGAGAGACAGAGAATATGGCAAAAACGACTTGCTTAACTTCCATATAGATGCAAACGGTTTTGTTCCTGTTGCGTTTATATATTTTAGCGTCATGGCTCACAGATTTTCATTAGATCGTCAATGCCAAACGTGGAATCATTCATGTGAAAGCCGTACGACGTGGTTGAAGTTTATATTTTATGTAAGTACGTGGCTCCATCCCTTTTCAGGGCATATTTACAGGGTTGCTGATATATATAAGTAAGTATATTTATATAATTATATATTTAATTATTCTAGATTTTCTAAGAAAGCTGTATATGTTCTATTTAATAATAAAAATTAATGCTACAATAGTGTTTTTATATTAAAATGAAATTTCGACAATACACCAGATAGCGCAGAAGTGTATCAACTTCTAAACAGTGTAATCGATCACGAGGAAAATGTTCATCCTTATAATATGTATAATTGTTTGATGCAGGTTAACGTTTGCCATGTTCCGGTTGTTTTATGAAAATAGAACAGTAATTTTGAGCGTGGCTTTTGGGCCAAAATATACTGAGTGCTTATTTGTTAACAAATATCAATAGAACTAATTGTTTATGCCGTTACAAACTTGTCAATTGAAATTATTCTTTTATTTTTTCTTTTGAATATAAAAAGTAAAGTGTAATCAGAATATGCAGTAATAATATAATGACATGGACAATAATTATTGAAATTTATAAGGAGTTGAACATAAGATACATATAAATTCATTTATTGTGTATAATTATATTATTGCTATCTTTGAACGGCTCATTTAGCTGATCATTCGAACGCACCTAATTTCGATGACACATGACTACTAAATAATAACCGCATCTGACTTTAGCAAAGACATATATATTCTGTTTATATATAAAAAGGTGTATAACAACATATTTTCGGATTGTTTTATTTTTATCCACTCGACTTTTTCCCGATTTTTGTGTACTAGGATGTCGTGCAAACAAAGTCCAATAAATTTCGATGGGTCTTTCGCTTGCGCGTCTCATCTCCCGGTAATGGAGGGCAATTCCGAAGTTCAATGCGATGCCATCGACTAACACTCAAGAAGGAACAACAGCGCCGAAGAACAAATATATTTATTTACATTATACAGGGTGATTTATGGTTGATGATACTTTTGGAAAGTTTTAAGGAGAACAATCCATACGTAGAATAATGATTGTATTGGAAATTCTTTTACTTAAATGACACCTGAGTTTCTCAGTGATTTTTAATTTGTCGACTTAGGAAGTTTGAATTTCGGTCATAGCGTTAGAAAGCTGAACTATTGAAATGAAGTTTAGTTTTTAGTAATTTTTTTGCCAATTAATTGGTCATGTAATTGAGATCATTTAAATCATATAGTCAATAATAGTTCATTTTTTGTCTTATTAGCAAAATACAAAAGTTAATTTAATTTAATTAAACGCATTTTTTGTGAAACGTTGTATAAAATTAAACATATATCATAAAAGATTTATAGCTAATGTGGCTAGAATAATAAACTAGGTTCAACTGATTGAAGCTGTTTTGAATAAATAGTAAGGGGGTTATTTAATTTTTCGGAAACAAATCACCCTGTATAGATCAGTATCTCTCAACAAACAAAATATATATATCTATATATCCCTGTAGATATATTTGTGCAATCACTGCCTGTAGATAAATAAGAATACGCAGAAGATTTCTGCAGGAAGTTGGAAGTGAAGACAGCCGGAAAGAGCGGAAGTAGAACTCTGCCGCTACAACGCTAAGAAATAATCGTCTCTTGCTACGGCCATGTTGTATATATTATTATTAGGTTCTTCTCTACATAAAAATTAATGTGTTCTTCAAGGGTAGGCCACAATCATTAACTTGATGAATTGTTATTGCTTGATAGCTCATATATATATATATATATATATATATATATATATATATACGTTTATTTTAAATTGGTATCTAAGAGATAGATATTTTTATTGATTTCACCTGTTTCGGAAATGTTGATGTCCTTCGTCATATAAAGAATTATTAAAACATTTGTCTGGTTAAGTCAATGTCAGGCGTGCGGTTTCTAGGTCACCTGCAGTGTCAGCACATTTACTTCCTATCAAAAACAACAGTCATGTCTCTCGTGATATTTACAATAATTCCCTTACTATTACTAATTGTGGGTGATAACCATTTACCTTGGCCCATCAGAGTCAGATCAGATATTGTAGAAGATTCTTGAAAAAATATCTTAAAGTTTCAACGACATTTCCAATTTTTTTTCGAAGTCCTGTCCTGTTCTCATTTTTAAACCACACTGTTATTCATTTAAATCCTATGTTAATTTAGGTTAGTAGGTTTTTTCGAAAAATTTAAAAGCGACCGGCATAAAATTCAGAACGAAATTGACAGTATCGTTTGATGTATCAAAGAAATAATACACTTTGGCGTTGTGTACGTGATAAAGTCTGTCTGTATGTATAAACTTCTTTGTTGAGTTAAATTAACCGGACTAGCAAATACCCAATGGTCATTAATCCATTTAATGTTCAGTCCAGTTGAAATTGCTGAATTTCCATCACCATTAAATCAGTTGGAAGCCATAAAACGACTTAATATCGACATGTCCGAACTTCTGTGTTCATGTTCCTGAATAATTACCATAAAATTGTGTATTTTGTCCTGCTGACTGGGTAAATTATTGTTTACTGATTATATAAAACGATATTGCGTGTTGTATATATATATATATATACCTAGTAGCAGAAATTAAAGGAAGGGCTATTGAAAACTTATCAGGTGCAAGCAATTTAATAATAGCGCCATGAAGTTTTATTCACTTCGACAATGGCAGGCCAGTTGTTGTTAGATACCCCAATATGAAAAATCTGATGCAATCAATTAGATTAATCAATTTAATTTTGAATTGTAACGCGTAGATGCAAGAGATATTGCTATATATTTTTTTAAGTATACCGGATATACCTGTCAAGATTCCAATGTGTTCATTCCTATTGTTTGAAATTGGTGAATATACGATCATCCGAAGTACAAAAGAAGGAAACGTTAGACGATAAAAATCCAAATGAAAATGTGTAACACCCTTTTTTTAATGTTGTGTTGGATCTACAAAACAAAAACAATTAAAATCAATGAACACATTGACGTATAAAATGATCAAAGATATATAAGAGTTATTATAGAGCTTTATTATAAATAAAATCGAGTTTCCATAGCGCAAAAAAATAATTAATTTTCCATCTGTATATATTATATACAGGGTGGGCCAATGAAAACTTCACACCCAGATGTATTGACTTGACTTTCAAAATAGGGAACAATGCTCGGACCAGTCGATTTGTGATTCATGGGGGAACAACTTTGCTACTTTTTCAGTCCCGTATCTTCTACCCCCTAACGGGGGTAAGCACAACCCCCCAGATTTTAAATAGGGATGAGGGGTATTGCTATACCTTACTTCAAAGATCTCATCGAGTACTATCTGACCCTAAACTTTTGCTTAAAAACTTCCATCCATAACGAAACGACAAGGTAGAATATTTGTACCTTTGACCTTGAGGAAAATTATTGTTTTCAGAATGGCATTTCAGAATTTATCTATTTTCTTTTTTGGTTCAAAACAGATTGAGATCATACTATTTACTCCTTTATTTACCTCAGTTCATCGTGAATTTTCACGAATGTTAGCACTATTTTAACTCGCTTGTGGTTTTCACTAGGATAAAATGGTGTATTCCATAGAAGAAAGGGTGGACATTTTAAAATTGTTTTTTAAGAATGACGACTCTGCGCGAATTGCAGTTAATTTATTTAACGAACGTCATCCTGAAAGAAATGTCTCCACTACTTACGTTTTGTAACTAGTTTCCAAATTTGAAGCTACTGGTTCAGCCGAAAATAAAAAGAGGGTGCATGAAAGAGACGAAGCGATTGAAGTGGCGGTTTTAGGTCATATAGCAATGGATCCGAACCTCAGTACTAGGAAATTGTCTGACGCATCTGGTGTATCACACACAACAATAAGGAGAATCCTTGAACAACATAAATGTAATTCTTTCAAGATACGATTGGTTCAGGAACTGCTTGAGGATGATTTTGATCGCCGACTCCAGTGTTGTGAAGTGATCAGTGAAAATATTAACAATAATCAATATTAAATGTTCGATATCTGTTTTTCGGATGAGTGTTCATTTTACCTTAACGGAACTTTAAATAGGCATAACTGTCGGTATTGGTCAGAAGAATATCCTAGGCTATTTCATGAAGTGCATACTCATCATGTACAAAAAGTAAATGTTTGGGCGGGTATTTATGGAAATAACATTTCCCCATTTTTATACCAGGTAACCTCAGTGGCGAAATTTATCAGGATTTATTAGAAAACATTATATATCCAACCCTCGTGCAAGTATTGGAGATCGTACGATCATTCTTTAGCAAGATGGCGCACCACCTCATTTTGTACAACGTCAATTTTTGGTTGAAACTTTTCCTCAAAATTGGATTGGAAGATGGGGACATATTGAGTGGCCACCCAGGTCATCTGAAATCTAGGATTTATGCTAACCTGCCCGATTCACTGGAAGATAATAATGAATGCCGTCAAATTAAACCCGACATGTTGCGTAATGTACGGGAACGTTTTGAACAGAACTTATTTTACTGCATAGAAGTGAATGGTGGCCATTTCCAGCATTTAATAAACTAATATGAAATGAAGTGTTTTTTTTTTTTGGTTTTTAAATACAGTTTGTGTTCTCATTGTCTCTTTCCCTATTTTAGCTGTCATTTTGTTATCGATGAACATTTTCAAGCCAAACTTCAGGATTGGATAGTACTTGATGAGATTTTGAAATAAGTTATAGCAATACACCTCATCCCTTTTTAGAATCAGGGGGTTGTGCTTACCCCCGTTAGCGGGTAGGAGTTACGAGACTGAAAAAAGTACCAAAATTGTTCCCCCTCGAATCGAAAATCGACGGGTCCGATCATTTTCCCATCATTCATTAACATTCGTGAAATCGGTATGTAAAGTTTTCATTGGTTCACCATGTATATTATACATACAGTTGAGCAAAGTTTGGTCTACTTATAACTGCACTACTCCAAATTGCATCTGCACCAATGGAAATTAATATAATTTTGTATTTTTCAGTACACTAACTAATAAAGTCTATCCTAGTTTTGAAAATAAAGTTTTATCTATGACTAATCAAATTAAATAGATTAATAATAATTTATCTTCAATAGACCATAGCATCGAATGTTTTATAAATAACCAAAGCATTTATTAATAATCTTCTCATCGAAAACCAATATGTGGTTAAATATAACTAAACTAAGTACCAATCATAATCCTCCTATAATATAGAACAAATCTAGCTTAGCTAAAATATAAAGCTGTTCATATAGTATGTAGGTGATTGTATGTAAATTCAAATACGCGTTTATATAGATTCATAATAGACATGTCGACTGTCATTTAATTCATCTGAATTGGAATGATCCGATATTTCTAATCTGTATGATAATATTACAGATATTTAGTTAAATTAATACATATTCATATAACAGAACACGGTCAATTTGTTATTCATCTACTAACAGATTGGTGGAATATTCTTTTGATTAAATTCAAATACCGACAGCAGCTGAATTTGTATCAGATCATATATACATATTATGGTTATATTGAGCGATCCAACAAAAAAACTCATCTGAAATTAGGTACATAATATTGAAACATCAATTGTCAGAAATATTTTATTTATCAACCTTGAAAAAAAATACACAAACCTGAACTAATCTAGAGAACATAATAAATATTTAAAATGTATGTCCATACAAATATTTTTGTCAAAGTCTTATTTTGTCTGTCTGTCAAATTATTCTTTGGAATGTTTACGAAATATCATTTTTAGAATAAATATATTCTCATTTGTATCATTTAATCGAAAAAATGACAACGGCAACAATGACACTGACAGATTGAGGAGTGACATTTTTGATGTCATCTGTCAATTTCAAAATGTACCCGCCAAAAATGTTGTCTGAACGCACCCAATAAGCCAACATTTTTTTGTTGTTTACGTCTGTCGTTTGATATTAGGTAGGATAAATTTCATTATTTATGATGCTAATTTGTTGATGATGAGTGATGGGAAATAATTTGAATTGTCTGTTGTTAGAATGTCCGGAAATGCATCAACATTCATATGTATATATACATACCTTTACTGTGTGCATCAAATCTATCGTGGCATGGATTCCATTAGAGCCAGGCCCGGTCATTTGACATAAGCTGACAGTAAACATTTCCAGAGAACAATAAATTATAAGGGCCGTTAACGTAGATTAGGTATTTTCCATTACCCAGATTGATAATATCGCAAATTTAATCAAGTAAAATCAATTTGTCAATTATTACTATTATTATTATTGTCTGAAAAACGCAAGGTTTCCCATTTTAATTGCGTTCCAATTTGCAAATTGGACAATAATTTAGCCGCCTCTCTGCTGTGCAAAACGTGTGCATATATGTGTAGATAGTATATATGGCGGTGCATAGGCCCCCAGGGGATACGCCTCCAGACATTAATGCAGATTGGATACGTTCACACGAATCTAATAAAGACGATTTTAATCTATCGGATAAAAAAAAAATAAAATCGTCACTCTCTCCGACATATTGAAAATGCCGATGCACTCTCCATTTTTGTAATTAAATTAGAGCTGCGAAATCATTGTAAATCTTTCCAAATATTCCAAAAATGTTGCTATAAATATCTGGGAACATGTCTTTGCATGTCTTTATTAATTAATTAGTAAGAATATCTGAATCATTTTTAGTTGATTATCTAACAATTTCAATTGAAGTAGGTAATTTGGTCCTCAGACGAATTTTGGAACGATTTGAATTTTTTTATATATGGCTGTTTGCGCGTTTTGCATAGTAAACTAAACTCCGATTTTGATGATTTTTGATTCATTTGATAGAGAAGAATTGAGAAATGGTCCCATATATAGAGAAACTCAAATCCGAAATCTCCTTCCCTGAAAAAACCGCCCTCGAAGGGGGCATTTTTTCTCGAAAATGGAAAATCTGAGACGACAGAATTAAAGATGAGACTATATTCGGAAACGTTTCAATTGGACATTTTTCAAAAGAGGCTACGGTTTTCGAGTTACAGCAGTGAAAAAGTCTGAAATATGTTTATTTTTGCCGCAATTTTTTCGAGATCTCTGAATAATAACAAGTAAAAGCAAAGAATATGCATGGGTAATAGGATAAGTGCTATTTTACTTTGGTATAACTGAACGTTCAACGATTTTCGTGACTAATGTTACACTTAAAAAGATGAAATAAATATTTAAAAAAAAAATTGGACCGACGTTATTACTTGGTGCACTGAATAATATAAAATAATATTAATTCTATTGGTGCTGGTACTTTTGAAGTTGTTGCCAAAAGTCTTCTATCTAACTACAACGGCACATCTTCCAAATTACCAGCGCCAAGAGAATTAATATTATTTTGTACTTCTTTTTGGTAAAAAATTCTTATCTTTGAAATATAATCTTCCATCAACTGTAGATTAATGACATGGGTGTGACAGAAAATAAATTGACATCACAATAATTAATCTAAATATACTTTTAAATAAAGTGCAGTCATCTTTTTTTATGTTGAATTCATAAGAAACTAAGCAATCCTTCAATTGCTATAAATGTTTACTACTGCTACCGTCGAATGTTCGCTCATTGAACTGAACATCTGAACACACCCATTTCTAATGACATGACATCTTATTTTTGCAGAATGATTTTTTTATCGCCCAAAAATAAAATATGTTACAAATTAATAAATAGGCTACGAAAATTCTACACTAGATATCGACAAATTTTAAAATGTCCAATTTCGTAATACTTTCGAAATTTACCTTCTGGTTGGTTATACGCCCCATAATCGTTATGTCGATGCTTCTTGTTTGTTGAAATAATTTGTGAAAATTTGTCGGGTAAATAGACCAAAAAAAAAGAAACGTTTTTTGTTTCTTCCTTTGGGCACAGATGTGTATTTTGCTTTATGGTGCTGTATAAAATGGGATTCAACAATAAAGGAATGTTCATCCACTGACAGATTGCCCTGAAAAGTGTGATACTTCCTTGCAATAAAATCGATACACAAGTAAAATTTATGAGGCGTTCACGGTAGCATTATCCAAAGGGATCAGATTCTTATGGGCAAACACTAAAAGCCTAGTTCTCTACTTACGACTTTCCATCATATATATATATATATATATATATAAAGGACTAAGGACTCACATATATATGACATTCGTCTCGCTGTTAAGCGCGAAAGGAAGTTTGAAATCAGATAAAATGGAAAACCATTCCAGATCCCCGATAAGTTAGCAGTTTGGTATCTGAATGTGCTTTGCTCGGGGTATGTTTGATGGGTCTTTCAATTGGACAAAGCTCCATGATATTAGATGGCCATCAGAAGGAACACACTGTCGGAAATGAATCTATATATCTATATGGACTATTACACGTTTATGGTGTCTTACGAAAGATAAGTGTTGAATTTTGAATGGTGGAAATATTGAAAGGTGAATTATAAAACTTCCTGTTTGAAATAAGGACGGATAGGATCGTTTTCAGGAATTTTTCTATACTTATATAGGGGTGTTTATCGAAACTTTTCGTACGCGGGTTTCATTCCATGATGTAGCAATTAATTATATTTTTGTTTGCTAACAAAATCGTGGACTTCAACGAGTTGTTGATCTTCTCGAACATTGAAACCATCAAGAATTGAAACATCCTCTTGTAACAGATGAATAAAAATTCTCAGGTGCAAGTGACAAGCAACATCAATCTGTTTGCATATGACTTAATCTTTCATATAATAATATATACACAATACGATAATCGAGTCTTTTCATAAGTGTAATACACGTTCAATGAAAATTCGATTAAAAAAGTGCGACAACAGGTTTTTTTTCCACTATGCCTACCCAGACGACATCTCAGAATACCTTGATTGATGGATCTTGAACAACACACAAGGGTGGAAAGTGACTGACTTACACTTCATTACCATATATACCTTTCGTCACGCCTCTTAATAACAACATTGTGGGTTAGATAGATATTATGATGATAACTTGTTCAGTAGGTACACGTTTTGAAGACGAGTTGATCAAATATTCTTTTTGGCAGAACATAATATGCGTATGAGAGTAAATATCCAGTTTTTTGACAAATGGTTCCATATTGATATGAGAGTGTATACATTATATATACACATATCATCATCGTTTTCAAAGAAGATGATTAAAAACAGGCGACTGGGCTTGCAAAATGACTGTGAGTGAATAATGCATTGATGATATGGTCATTAATCATTCTTGTAATCTTATATATATATATATATATATATATATATATATATATATATATATATATATCTATATAAAGCATCCCTCATAATTTTCAACGAGTACACGGCCTATATATAAATATATTATGTGTGAATACGCTTGTGTTGAATGTAAGGCGGGATTATAAACTTTTATGGAGGCAAAATCTGGGGCATTAGGACGATGGGCATTATATGTATAGTTAGTCCATAAAATTCGTCAGTGACCCCCCATTGGAAATAACTTTTCACAAAAACTAGAAACGATTCATGGGTAAAATCTCCCCAGAAAATATCACAGGTACCTACCTTTTTATTATGGGTAAATTGGTTCCCAAAGTTGACCGCTTGCTTTTTCATTTTAGCAAATATGATTTCTCCTTGTAAACTGTCTCCCGATCATTTTAGAACCAGTTTACACATAAGGAACATCTATCAAATGTCGTCAGAAATAATAAGAATGTTCGATTTTTTGTTTTAAATTTCAGGTATTTTTACTGTTTTTTACATTTTACTGTTTTTACCATATCTAAAAAAATATATAGTAAATTAGTTCGGGAGTCAATTTACCTATCTGAATCATCGTCACGCTAGTGTACACCAGGGAACAATTTACGTATGTCCCTCTTGAATACCAGGTAAAAGAAATCGAAAACTCCTCATCCAAGATAAAGTTCAGCGATTCCAATATAATAATACATTCAATGTATCAGGTGTTTCGGGGTTTTCAATTTTTGACAGAATAAACTGTCAATAATATAATATGTGGTATATTGGATAAAATATTTTATGATCATAGAGTATATACCATAAAATACGTTATATTTTCGGTATTTTATTTTAGAATAAAGCCAGCGCTTATGTAATATAACATTCCCCATAAAAGTTCTTCGTTTGTTTTAATAAAATCATAGTTAATTTTATTGGACCAAAAAGGCTTTACCATCCCATCCATCGGCGGCGGCGGCGGCATGTTGTAGGTATTTTTGATAGGTCAATGGGTAATTTCATATTTTAGCCACATGGATTTATAGAATAATACCTATAGTCTATGTTTGAAAGAGCATTATAAAATTTTATATGTTTCAGTTATACAACAAGCACTCGGCTTTGTCATATATATATATATATATATATATATATATATATATTTTACTATCTGCCTGTTAATGATGATGTGTTTTGCATTTATCTCTACTACGGTAACAAAGGGCTGAATAATTGAGAGTGAATTGGAAAAAAACGAGAGGAAAAAATGATTCATATAAAAAGATAAAACGTGTATCTGGAGTTTATTGAACCTGGTATTTTTTTCTGACGAGAATATTATTTATATCAGATTTTTTTGTTAATTATTAATTTTCCATTTGAATCTGTAATTATTGTAAGATGCGATCATTGAACAAAATTATTTTTTACCCAGGCGCCGCAACAGTTAACGTTGAACAACTGTTTGTAGAATTTGCTTTTTTGGTTACCCATTTTATATTCAACATCTCTGCCTTTGTGTCGGCGCGAACACACAGTATAACACACAGTAATGCCCGTATTTATGTTAATTTAAGGCTAAGACACAATTCGGCGACATAAAATTAATAACCTTATTCGCTAGTCTAATAAAAGCTGTCCCCAAAAACGGCCATCTCTGTAACCGTAAACATGAAATACAAGAGCTATTATCGTAAAAATTTCTAAAGGCTTTGTTTTCGTAATTACTTAGGCTTCTGTATATATATATATATATATTTGTTCTCTCCACTAATATTATATTTACAACCTGCTTGTGCCTTCAAGCAGAAATAATAATCCGTTTAAATTGAAGTAGTATCGTTCCTGTTTCATATGAAAATTACTGTCGTCTTAAAACATTTTCAAATGCTATTAAAAGCTGTTGAGTTATGTCGGTGCAAAATGTTGAAATTTTGTGACGAATAAATTTGCCTAACCCTTAGGATATTACTATTTTTGATGTGCTTGCACTTTGACATCCTTTTGCCATGATTATAATACTCTGCCAAAGGGCCACTCATTTTTTTTTGGTTTTCTCCTTGTCGATCTTTCATCATCCCTTTGTCATTTAAAATATCTTAACTACAGTCCACTGTTCTTATTATTATCTATGTATTTATATCGAATGAGAACAATTTTGTTACAACACCGTGTCTTTATTGTGTTTTCTAAGTAATGGCTACTCGACTCGTTGATTTTTTCATATATTTGTTTCATTAGTACTCACTTCCGTTTGCATCGATTAGGCTTGGTTCGGTTCGGCAAGGTTTGTGGTTAGGTTCGGTAAGGTTTGGTTAGGTTCGGTAAGGTTTGGTTAAGTTCGGTAAAGTTTGATTAAGTTCGGTAAGGTTTGATTAGGTTCGGTAAGGTTTGATTAGGTTCGGTAAGGTTTGGTTAAGTTCAGTAAGGTTTGTTTAAGTTCGGTAAGGTTTGGCTAGGTTCGGTTAGGTAATTAATTGCAGATGCTTTTATATAAGTTCATTTGTTACTTTTTTTCCAAAGATGTAAATTAATATAAACTTACGTTTCACCAATCAACGTATTTTGTGGCACCTTGGAAAAAATATCCCAACAATGGAACATATTCATTCTCGTTTATATACTGAATTTATTGAATGTTATTATCTTTTCCGTCGATAAATAGGCTGTGTGAGAATAATATTAAAAATGTAATGTTCCCAGAGGCTCGGCGTCACAAACAAAAAAGAAAATGAAACGGCAGATAACACAGCAGCAGCACAATAAGAAATAAATCCGAACAAAAGATAAATCCACTTATGAGCTAGAGACCAATAATAATAACATAAAGTACGCGCGCAGAGAACGAAAGATATATCTGCAATGCTCGACAAAAAGGAAAAGGAACCGAAATGCATATAAATCGCAAGCGGCGAAAACTCTCTATACGATAAGTCCTCCAGAAGAGATCCATTTCGAAGTTGAAGATATGCAAATATGAGGTATAATATAGATTGGCCGCATATTTTCTGCCAATTCTCTGGGGGGTATCACTCTCAGCCTGTTGTGTTACACATCACTCCCTTTAATCTAAGAATAGGGCACATATCGTAAAATATACAATAACAAAAGGCATGTCAGGCGCAATAACAGCTCTAATGGAAATTCAAATCGTCTTTTTTATTATAGGTGATTTAGATGTTATTGAAAAATTCGCCATGCACTTGTTGTCACTGATCATCTTTGACCGTTTGACGAGAAATCATAAGCGTTTGAATTCTATCAACTTCGTCGTTTGAATTGTCGAAACAGAATGACCGATTCACCTAAAATCTGTCGATTATCATATTGGTCTCAGCGAGCCGTGAAATTGTAATCATTCGGTAAGCTACGCAAGATATTATAATAATTTTCGTTTATTAAACTTTTTTCGGTTATTATAATTATTGTAGCAAGTTAATCCTCCCTTCCCTCTTTCCTTCAAATGAAACTGAAACGTTAAATTTTCAAGTGTTTATTCAAGGACTGATTAATAAAATTCATCAAGCTAATTATGTTTTTTTTCCATCTGGGCCCACATTTCAGTTCACTTTTAAAACAACAGCACTAAAAGAAAGTACCTACGTAATTACATAATCCTTGTTAATTTGAAGTATTTACGCAAAAGCAAGCACCGAACCAGCGCACCTGTTATAAATTCACAAACAAAGGGAAATGCATTTTTTTTTGTTTCATTCTTTCTTCTTTGCTAAAACCGGATGATATAGCTTAGCTTTTAGTAATTTTGTCTTCTTACATCCAAAGTATCTAATACTTCTTGTGAAGATGATGATGATGATTCTGGAAAGCATGATTATTTTTAATCATCTTAGAAGGCGAATTGTTAAGCCTCCTACGAATTTTATATTTGCCTCGGGGTGTCTGATATATACTTAGTTACTTACTCTTCGCTGATCTCGGAACAGCAGAGATGGATGTTCTTTCAAAGCTTATTGATGTTGGTATAACAAATATATATATATATATATATATATATATATATATATATATATATATACACCTATACCTATATATGATATTTCTGAAGATGAATTCAAATGCTACATAATCAAGATGAATATATAAATAACTAGATAACGCTAGGAAGTCAAACTGTGCCGACAACAACTACTGTGAGGGCAAACACCCCTTCCTTATATATATATATATATATATATATATATATATATATATATATATATATATATATATATATATATATATATATGTATACACACGCATGACAGTTGTTTCGGAACACTGTGCCTTTATTTTAATATGGGTTATGGGTATAAACTGAATTCTCAGAGCATAAGTGCCTACTCGAATAATAAGGATAATCAACATACATCTTAATGACTAATATTATAAAGAAATTAACATTTATATATACACTACCAGGCTGGATATATCATCGATCTGGCCTTTGATGTTTAAGCGCGAACATACATGAGAAACAAAAGCAAACATACATATGAATTGTGTACCTCCTTCGTTTTTCGAATTCGGTCCGAAATAGCTTTTAGGTTTGTCATCCTCTAATTATAATATTAGCTTACGCTACACGTGTATAAAGAAGCAAATATCTCACAATCGTGAAAAAACTCTTCAAATCGGACATGTTGACGCAATAATTTGCTATTGCCGTGATGTAGCTATATCATTCTGCTAAATATTGAATGTGCAATAACTATGAAATTAGTCCCACTTGATTAATCTGAGTACATATTATCACGATCTCAATTTCCTGAAGGGAAATTTAAACCGCGTCAAGGCCAGATGTCCATCCAGTGTCGATGATGCGCTCGTTATATATATATATATATATATATATATATATATATATATATATATATATATATATATATATATATATATATATATATATGTATATGTATATACAAGTTAGTATATTATATTCAACTTGAAACTAGAATATACGTAGTAGTTGCAGATATATTAGAGATACTGAAAAGCGAGAGACTGTATCTACAATTCATTATGACTAAGACAAGCATCTTCACACGATAAGAGCCATTGCATCCGGCTCTAATGACCTTGAAACGTCAAATGTCAAAAATCGACTAGGATCATCAAAATATCGGAAAATCTAACCTCAACCATCATGAATTTTGAAATCTTTTACTCATTTTATAAAAACCATTTGATTTTACAAAATTATACAAAATGCACCTATATGTATAATACCTATATATAACATTATAAGTCCTACTATTCAAATTTGAATTTGGCCAGTCCCTTCTCTTTTAGTGCCTTTAATAATAATTGTAGCCATCTACATACCGGAAGCGGTTATTGGACACGATTGATTCGAACACACGATATGGAATAACTAGTGATGACCACCACACATAATCACATAACATTGGTTGGCCGTGAAATGCTAAAGCTGACACAGTGTGTTTCGCAAATAAAGTTGGAATCATTAATTATTCTAAACTCCATTTCTAAGCCAATATTTTTCATATAGAAACTGTTGACTTAGTCTAATCGCTTTGTTTCGAATTCTTTGAGAACAAAATGAAATGTGCCATCAATTGTTTTAAAGAAAATGGCCTGAACTATGTCAATGATATTATTTGTAAGTCCGTAACTTCGGTACCTATATATGTATACCTATATATTATATATGTAGTTGTAGATAGTAGATACGGTAGAACTACTATGAACAAAGGCATCTGTTGTTATCAAATATTCATACCTCATGGCCATATTTTATGTTGGTCCAGTTTTTTGTGCCGGAGAGATTTATGTGCCGAAAAGTAGTACGAAAACGTTATTTTTTTGTCCCACTACTTTAAGATATTGGATATTGGTAGACAAGATTTATATAGCTTTCATATTGCGATAAAGTTTAGGTATATCTATTTGAATTATTAACATTGGAAATTTATTTTGGAAAATATTTATTCTATCACAATAATTTTATTGTGGGAAAATATTCTTTGTTGCATTGATCAATGAATGAAATTTCGGTGAGAAGATAATATGAGTCAACAGACTTTAGATTATAAATATTTAAAAACAAAATGGACCGACGTTATTAGTTGGTGCACTGAAAAATATAAAATAATATTAATTCTATTGGTGCTGTTACTTTTGAAGTGGGGTGCAGTTGCAGTTTGGCACCAACTTCACATGTACCAGCGCCAATAAAATTAATATTATTTTGTATTTTTCAGTGCACCAATAACTTCGGTCCAATTTTTTCTTTTAAATATTTATTTCACACTTTTGAGTGTAACATTAGTCACGAGATTCGTTGAACGTTCACTAATATAAAAGATAATGGACTCCTAATACCAATACTTATCCTATTATCCACGTACGCTCTTTACTTGTATTTGTTAATATTGAGATCTCAAAACATCGCTGCGGAATACGCATAAGTATTTTAGATTTAACCATTTTACCACCGCTTATCTCGAAAACCGCAACTCTAAGGAAAACATTGTCATTATAAATGTTCCTAAAAATAATTAGGTTTTTCATGTAGTACTCACAGATTTTCATTTTCAAAAGAAATCGCCCTCTCCACATAGCAAAAATACACTTATTTGAGAATTTAACATGCCTCTATCTCGAAAACCGTAACTCTTTTGAAAAATGTTCAATTTAAACGTTTCCGAATATTGTCCTATCTTTAATTATACCACCTCAGATTTTCGATTTTCGAGAAAATTTGCCCCCTCCACCTCATTCGGTGGCGGTTTTCGGAGGGAAGGAGATTTCGTATTTGTATTTTTATGAATAGGGGGCCATTTCTCAAGCTTCTTCTTTCAAAGGAATCAAAAATCATCAAAATCGGAGTACGATTACTATACAAAACGCGCGAACGAACCAAGAAAAAAGCAGACAGTCGAATTGTATACCACCTCCGTTCGGGGTTCGTCGGTCAAAAACAGACTTTTGCATTTGTCTCTCTTTTAAGGACTCGAAGGAATTCCTACTCCATGAAAAATAGCACTAAATATATGGTCATGAAACAAAAAAACCTATTAATTGAAAATATTTGCAATTAAGTCTATTTCAAAACTGAAGAGTTTCCTTTGGAGGAAAGCTACCATCAAACATATTCGGATTGAAAAATTAGTTATCGGTATTCTTTGTTTTGCATTACACAATTTTTCCTGGACTATCCAAGCAGTAGTGCTTCCTAGCGCGAACCAAAAAAAAAACATTTAATTGGTCTGCAATTGCATCCTCCTTTTCCTTGTTGCTGCTTTCGAAAGACGATCTGGCAATTCAGAGCGAGATGAGATTGATTTTCTCGTTTACTTCTCAAAGAAGAATTCGAACCTTTTTGGTCTAATTACCCCAGTTTCCTATCCATGACTTTTGGTCTCGACGGACGCGTTTTGTTTGTTGTTTTTTTTTTATTTGTCTCACATTTTTGTCGACGTCAATTTTAAGACGACGGTCACTTTGCCCTTTGATATCGAGAGACGAAAAATAATGAACAGAAAAATAAGACATCTTTTTTGAGGGTGAGTTTGCATATATGCAGAATCAGCAGAGTATCTGTCATGGATTTCTGGATAACAAGATGAACTATCACAGATATGATATGTCAATTTATTTTGATAGATTGTTTTTTTTGGTTTGAATTTATGTCATATATTTTTTTTATTATTTTGGTTAAAGGTGGATAGGACACAGGACATTTTCTAACTATTTCTTTCGAATATACAGAAGAAAGAAATGAACTAATTCATATTAGCTTGTAGATCATAATATATATGGTAATTAGTTGTGTAGATGCCCTTCTGGTTTTACCATCAGCTGTCTATCTTTGACTAATTAGTCACAAACAAAAATATCCACGCACTACTGACAGCCAACGAAATAAGCTGTCAATGGTGCCGAAATTTAAAATTGCTTATTTTGTTTGTCAGCGTCTTATATTAATGACCGTTTCGTCATCATATTATATGGGACTGAACATGTATATATATAATGAGAATACATCTTCAGAATAAATATGCTTGTGAAAACAAAGAGGCCATAATAAGAAAGCCAGTGTTGAAAATGAACATGGCAAGACGCGACTAGCAAAAGGGTGTCATAAAGAAAGGGTTCTTCAGAATTAATAGGCCATGCTTGAGTGTCATTCGAATACTATATATATATATATATATATATATATATATATATATATATATATATATATATATATATATATATTGAGTTTTGATACGACTGTTTGTCGACGCTTGGTAATAAATTCTACTCAGTTGTTACATAATAATAATGTAAGACAATTTTATCTCATAGCGAATGCATATGAACCAAACGCAAATACAATGCAATCAATTAGATGTTTTATTTATTTGGAATTTGAAGGATTTTAACACATTTTGAAAACGTGTTGAGATAGTGGAAATATAATGTTTTTAATTAGTTCTTAATATTTACTAGTCAAAAAATTTACGCATACAATTCATGTTTGTTTAGGTTAGGTTAGGTTCGGTTTGGTTTGGTAAGGTTCGGTTTGGTTTGATAAGGTTCGGTTTGGTTTGGTAAAGTTCGGTTTGGTTCTTAGATAAATTCAAAATTACCCGTGCTAATAGAATTGATTTTATTTGTTATTTTTCAATGCCTTAGTTTATAAAGTCGATCGTAATTTATGTAAATAGCTATTTCGCCTGTTAAATACCAGCTCAAAGAACCTCATTTTCGAGAACTATGTACTTGTTTACCAAATCACAGATGAACATCCTGTATACCTATTTCTATAATTCGGGAAGCTGCGAAAAAAATTAAAATGATTTCACTCAGTAGCGATAATGCTGTCATAATTTTTATAGTCAATTTTCAAATCTAATAAATATTTTTTACCAAAAATTTACCCGACTTTATTAGTTGGTGCACTGAAAAATACAAAATAATAATAATTCTATTGGCGCTGTTGGTCTCATCTTCAATTCTGCCGACAGATTTTCGATTTTAGAAAAAAATTAATTGCCCCCTCCACCCACTTGGAGGTGATTTTTGGAAAGAAGGAGATTTCGGATTTGAGTTTTTCTAAATAAGGGACAATTTCTCAACTCCTCTTTCAAATATATCAAAGATCATTAAAATCGGAGTACGTTTAGTGAGCTATGCGATGTATCAAACATGCGTGCATGCAAAGGGAATACCTATAGGGCGAGACAGCTTTACTCTTAACAATTCCCGAATTGTAGTACACAGAGATGGGTTAACTTATTTTAATGCATTGATTTAAGTTTTATGATATCTGTTGATGGGTGTGCAGATTTTGGTGCATTAATTGCCGTATAAATTCCACGGCTCAATAGATGGCGCTGTTTCGTTATTCAGACTCTTTAGTAAATTAAGATTGTCGTGTTTGATATCTGTTTATATTGAGCGCATTTTTCTCTTATCACTGATACTTGAGGGGTATTTTTGCGGATGCAAGAACACATAAAATTAAATTTCTCTCTCCGCTTCTATGAAAGATGATGGCCCTTCTTCACCGCCCCCTCCCCATCCTTCTACTAGAGGAATTGATAACTGAATTTATATTGCTCATTGTAGCCGAAAAGAAGGTGCGATGATATCTTTGGCCGTTTGTGCGCCTTTTTGTTGTTGGTGAAGTTATCGTGAAATGATCGTCAAATCCAGACAAATTAAACGTAAAAAAATCCCAGAGCCAACACCACAGCGCTCGGCACACTCTTCGGGGGGGTGTCACTGTCACTGCCATATTATATAATATCGAATGGCACAAAAAGGGAAGGAAGCATAGAAGAAGAATTTAAAATTCCAATGGGGCCACTACACAATGCTGACGCGCTGAATGGGCCCGATAACGGGGTTGTGTTAAATCACAATATATAAGAAGAAAAAAAACAAATTTCGGTACGCACCATATCAATATCACATTATAGTGAAGATCTATTGACGCAGCCAATTCAATTGTCGAGGGATATACTACATATAAGTATATATATATATATATATATATATATAGATAGGTCTGGCCCTTTTTTATTATTATTCCGGAGGTCTGTTGACCACTCGGTTTTGAGGAGGCGTCGAATTGTCAACGAGACATATATATTTCAAAATCAATTTTACACGCTTCATAATTCCCCTGGATCCTCTAATACCAGCACATACAACACAAAAAAAAAGAACTTCGCTTAGCTGAAAATTTCGTCAGAGTGATAGAAATAAAATTTTATATCTCTCTCCGCTTTCGATATACACATACTCTCACATGACGTAATCTAATTTAATACGAGTCTTACTTATTCGAGAAATAATATCAATAAAATATGACAATAAAGTCGCCTTTATGGAATTCAACGGCAACACGGCCATATTGTTTTTCGATACTAAAACGAGATCGAAGAAATGTATGTATAGTGTGTTTTCTTTTGTTTGAATATTATTTGTAAATGCACTTTTACTATTGCAAAAGTCACTAATAAAAATGAGTGTAAAATTTACAGCTGTAGTTAATCATATAAGTATCTAAAAAGATAAACTTTGTTGTAGAAAATTTAAACAATGAATGCGAATATAAAATTGTTCTTGATTATTTTTTTTTTTTGGTATAAAAGCGATATAAATAATATTTAGGATTCTTAACATATCAAGACTTTAGTAGGTATTTCGTCAACAAGGTTAGCATCTTCGTGGATAAACCACTTTTTCACTCTAAGTTGATTGAAGGAGACGTACTGTTTGCGTATGCAGGTTCCTAGATAAGTGAGACTAATTTACAATTATTAAATAAACTTTATTTACAATCAATAGTAGAATAATAAAAATTACATTACTTCACTATTGAATATTCTTAGTAGCTTTCTCTGAGACTCTTCTATTAAACTGTCTATTTGCACACTTTCTTTTACACTCTCTCAGGCCGACAATTCTCCCAAATATATACCCGAAAAGACTCTCCAGATCTTTCCAGCCGCCTTTGGTCTTTGATTACTCCAGCCGCCACTGGACTTTTCTCGAAATCCTTTGTCGGCATCCTAGTGAACACATGCGTCGTATACTCTTTGTCAGCAGCCGCTCTTGAGATCCCCATCACTCGCGCGTAAGCATCAAAAGGACGCCGCCACTTTGTGGCCCAGTGCCGGTGGTTGTACCCTGTGCACGTTACAGTACATTTAGTAGAAATTTGGGTATTTTTGGCGCTTACATGCGATCCTGAAAATTTATAATGACTATCTCTGAAATACTTTTTCTAAATTATGGAAAATATTTTCCATAGGCGTAGAACTTTTTTTTCTCTATAATTTCATATGTATTTCCAATTTCTACCAGATATCACTTTGTATCCGTAGCAATTTATTTATTCTGAGGACGTTTTTTGTCCAAGAGTAGCCAAATGATTCAATGAAGGTGGAAAATTTGACCGACTTTCCAAAACAAGGAGGTATTACACTTCGACTTTATATTTGTTTTATTTTTTATTTATGTAACCTCAACCTCGTTTTTCATTAGATGTTTCACTAAAAAGTATGAAATACCATATCCCTAGGGAATCATAAAGAATTCCAAGTTGGTACAAATAGTCCTCTATTGCTGATAGATCATCTCTTGTCTTCAGCTTCAGAAATAAACAATTTACTTCAGGTATTTCCAAGCGTTTAGTGTATTTTGAAAATGATGATGATGTTTTTTTTTCTTCGGATCGATATAAACAAACATGCCAACGTATACACTGTGTAACAACCCAATATATTCCAGGACATTAATTCCATATAAACTAATACACATACAGAACACATTGAGGTGTAATTGGAGCATATCAATGTAAGTTGTCGATGATATTCCAGGCCATGGTTCCGTATATAATAATCCCACATACAACACACACTCAGTATGGTATCTGTAACATTTCAAATTAGCCCACGTTACATTACACTGATTGAGATAATATAATCGTGAATATCAATTAATTTGAATTATTAATATGGCATTAGGTTCAATGTGGCGTTTGAACGGTTGTCTCAATATTTGCAGCCACATAGGAGAGAGGAGAGGAGACTCACTTGGTCGTGTAAACAGAAACAGATACACGCCTGAGGTGCCATGTGTAGGGCTTTCTATGCATCAACTCGCTCTCGTCGTAGGGCTCCATTGTCATTGCATTTGATGTTGCCAATTTGTTACATAAACCGAGACAAGATACATCACCATAGAAATATTTCCAAGAGAACAACGTCTCACCTTATTCTGGACTAGTCCTTTTAAAGATACTAGAAGTGACAAGTCATTCAGATGTTGCACTAAAACGTTTGATTTTGAAGTTGCTTCCCAACTTCCCTCTCTAAATCTTATCTTTTTTTTTACCTCACTATGGAATCACCCTGTATAACAGTTCAAAAAAAGTATGAAACATGAGAAAAACTGTAACCACACGTCTTTTTTCGACGTTGGTATTCTTCGCCCTTTTTTCATGTCGAGGTATCATAAATAATAAATATAGAAAGCAACAAACTTGAAAGGAAGCAATTTTCCAATATAAGAAACCCTCACAAAATCACATACATATGTTACGAAATACTGAAGTTGTTATTAATGTGTTCCAGTGTAAATATTTCCGGAAAATTTACATATATATATATATATAGCATCTGCTGATTGTTTTGTAATCCAACAACAAAAAACAAAATATGTAGTGGGTGCAGCGTAATCAAGTATTTATAAAACCCTAAATGATCATTAAGGGAAACAATATATTGGTGATTGTCATTTCGCGTGATTGGTTAACTTAGGCCCTTGTGACAAGTACCAGTCGGTACGTACTACAACATAGTTGAAATGAAGTGTGATGCAAACACTATATTCTCGACACTATGTTACATTGTCATAGAACTCATATTCACTTGAATTCATTTTATTTCGATATATATACCTGATACATCAAATGTCAAATGCGAAGATAATAGCTCATTCATATTAAAGTAGTTTTTTTTGTTTGGTCTATTTCGAGAAAGGTTATGATCCGATTACCCACTAATCTATCGATAAACACGACACTGTTGATACAGTTATTAAAATGAAATGAACGTAGGACGACGACGAAAGAAAATAAAATGATTCCCACCTCTCTGTCGAGAAACGATGATTTAATATACATGTGCAAACAAATTTTCTATCGTCGCCGAACACTGTGTTCACACACATATTATATTTGTTCCCGAAACAGAGAGGAAATTGGTATATAAAATGCGTCCATTAAATTCTTTGTTCACGCCAGGGACATTATCGGTTGCCATATTGACATTTCTTTGCTATGATAATCTAGAATATACTTACACAGTGATGATCTAACATTTTAAATTGTTCGGAGAATTGTCTTAGGATAAATCCCTGATCCAATACTTTGATTTAAATCTATTTACATTTAGCTACATTTGTATATCTTCCGAATCAATTTTAATATCTTTCGCTGCATCCATTGGTTGTTTTTTTTAACACGCTTTTATTTGCTTGGTATATATGTATGTATGTAACGGAATCTTTGGACAGGATTTTCACCCACTTAAAAACATCGGATCGACTTAAAATTTTGTATACCGCTAAAGGACCGATGACAATACAATAATTTCGTGTTGTGTAGGTGCGAGTGGGACTCCTTGATGGGGGTTCCATACCTATATATCTGAGCTCTGTGAATGAATTTTCGTGGAATATATATGCATGTGTTTTGGTAGGGTATGTGAAGGTGAGTGGGACTCTTTGGTGGAGGGCTCCACACCTACGGGTGTTTTTGATTTCTGTATGAATTTTCGTGGAACTTTCTATCTGTATGTGGGTAGGGATGTTTTGTGATGTTATGTACTTACGTGCGAGTTGGGCTTTTCGATGAAGGGTTTCATACCTATACCTCTCGGAGCTTTATGGATGATTTTTTCTATTAAAATGATATCTTATTTATTTTCTAATTTTTAGTTTGGTTTGCTGTTAAAGCGTATTTTTTTATTTTTTAAACTATTATTTTATTCTTGTGTATGGTCTAGAAACTATATATTTTTGCAATTTCTTAACAAAAGTTATTCTTATTGGTTTGTATGTACCTTCTTCTAAAGTTATCTACTATAAATCAGGTATCTGTTGGAGAATTTTCAAAAAATATTTTCAATTGACTTGATACCATTTAGTATCATTCGGTCGACTTAACCGTCGAATTAATCGGTATAAATTGCTGTCGATAAAAATACCCGTTTTGATAACAACAGTGTGTGCAGAGTTGTGTGCTGCTTGCTGGCTTTGGGAATATAACTGCTAGGATCGATTCACTAAATAAAGCCGGGCGCGTAGAACGAATTCGTGAAGTGAAAAACACTGTCAGGTGTCACCGAGAAAAGATATATATGCCAGACCCAAAACATTTGGAAAGAGAGAAAGAAAGACTTATGTATCGCAATTTCGGAAAAGACGTTCCACTCATTCACCTAAATACACATCATTAACTTAATTTAGTTTCTTTTTTTTTAGATAAAAAGCACACAGAAAGAACAATTCTATGTCAATGTCTATAAATGTTCAGATCGGTATAAAGGGACCGGATAATTATGTTATATATAATATATATATATTGAATACAAACTCGTACGTACGGGTCAATTTTGAGCTGAATAAATCATGAATAATAAAATAAGGACGCAGTAATGTTTGTTCAACAGATGTTCGAAAGCACAATGAGACCGACCAACACCTTTCAATCTCATATATTGGAAATTAAGACTCATTGGCATATATTCTAAATACGCTCAAAGAACATCAGAAGAACTTTTGAAGTTGGCGCCAAAAGACTTCGATCCACACGTAACTGCACATCTTGAAAATTACCAGCAACAGTAGAATTAATAGAGTCGGTCCTAGTTTTTGTAATTTAATTTTTTTTCAGAATATTACCCAATAAAAAAATCATTGTTATAAAATAATCGGTGACAAAATCAAACGCCATTTATTAATTTTGTATCATAGTTGGGTTATAACCCATTTTTTTTCAAAAGTAGGGTGTAGAACCATAAATATCTCTGCGAAAGCTTTAGAGTGTTTAATAAAATTTATGAGTCCCGAACAAAAGGGTTGGTTCGCGAGAAAAAGAAGTGATTTTCCTTTTTTTTCTTGTTGGCTGGAATGACTTATGTACGCTGTGTCAGACTATGTTTCTTTTTATGCTTTGTTAATATCCTCGCATTTATAGCAATGAAAATTTGTTGGAAGAACTCATAAAGCCTCCAAGAATTATTGAATGAAAAGTATGCACGAGCAAGAAGAAGCATAGATCCAATTTCCTTGAAAACTTAAGTTATTCCATCCATAAATTTCACATTTTCTTTTGATAATAATTTCTCATCTGCAAATGGATATCGAATATTCTTACGAGACTCATAAAAATGATTAACAGAACAGAACAGCATTTACATAATTGTGTGATAAAATGCGCGAATAAGCAGAAGATTATTTGTCGACATTTTTTTTTTCTCAAACAATTTCAGCTGTACTTGGTGTAAATGGTATAGAAAAGAAATTAATAAAATTGACGAGGGGTGAAAATACTTTATATCTCTCGCCAAGCGGAAGTTGCGCTCGCCTACTAACCCCATATTAGAGAAAAATCAGATAGTGTCCCTCAATCTGTCTCTTCCATGATTGAGTATTGTTCACGATGAGCAACAAAGGTTGCCCCGAGTAGTTTTACTTTATTGTGTTTATGTGCAAGACAAAAAAGACCATTCGATTAAACCGATTAGGTATCTAACTGCAATTTCTAATGTTACACCTCCAATGCAGAACTCGCTACCCACATTTAATATCACATTACTTTACCATTTTGCACATTTCATGGATTTTGCATTCACCAAATCATCAGTTAAGCGCGTAATATGTGAATCTCATCATAACTGATTCCTATATATATATATATATATATATATATATATATATATATATATATATATATATATTATACATGCATGTAAAGCAATAAACCGATTAAACCAGATAGGACATTATTCACATTTATGGTGTTATATATGGTGGAACTGGTCAATTATATGGGATCAGTCTTTTGTTGATGATAAAGCAAAAACAACTCAACCTCAATAATCAGGCAAACAGCATCAAATAGATCACAATATTATCTCTACAAATATTATTCGAATATTTTTTGTCATATACAATGCGGACTAGAAAGTATGTAAACATTTTGACTTCCAACTCTAAGGATAACATGTTCATTACATAAATTCATATCATCACCTTTCTGATACATTCAATTATTATATATAACAGCTTAGCTAGAACTTATATTTAAACAAATAAATCATAAAATGATTGTGTTAAGAAAAAAATATGTTTTCAAAAGCCAGTATTGCCTCTTTGTTATATTTTCCGTATGCAGTGAAACCATGAAAATCTGTTTCCTTATAAGCTAGAAGGACGTACAGTCGTTGAAACTGACGTTCGAAAGTGCGTGGCACCTGGCGAGTCTATCGCTCGGAATACAACGGAGGGAAATGATTCTAAAGTTGTTTCAATCAAAACATGAAGTTCTTGCCAGGAATAGATTTACGGTACTTTCGACAGGCATGAGCTGCAGATTTTTCTGTTTAGAATTATTTTATTTCATAGCCTGTTTTATTGAGAAAACTATAAACAAATGATTATTTTCTGCATTCTAGTATTCTTCTTAAAATTATACTACATATATAGTTTATTTTGTACATATTTCTCTTACTATTGAAAGACTGCCTAACCAACTCGAATGAA
The DNA here is from genome assembly GCA_958507055.1 of Crioceris asparagi. Lineage (NCBI taxonomy): Eukaryota > Metazoa > Arthropoda > Insecta > Coleoptera > Chrysomelidae > Crioceris > Crioceris asparagi. The sequence goes on along the minus strand of OY293833.1, from coordinate 529,318 downwards.
TAAAATATTAAATCACATCAACAACAAAACTTACTCGATATATATATATATGGCAGAGAGAGTTCATAATTAAAGTGGTGAATAGTAATTATGTGCCTAGGATAGAACAAACATAGTGATTCTAAATTATCAAATACCTCTTCTCTTCAACTCAATTAGATTGAAATTTGTTGCTTAACCGAAGGCAGTTTTGGAATTGTTTGTTTTTGATTGTGTTTAGATATTCATTAGGTTAGGAGATGAATTACATAATTATTGAATTGAATTCTGTATCTAAATAAAATAGTTTTCAGTTTTGCTATAACATCTAGAAATGGTAAAACCTCAAATTTTTGCATCTATGCTTGTCCGTCTCTAAGTAGCTGTACTAAAAATATTTTTTTACAAAAAAATTGACGTTATTAGTTGGTGCACTGAAAAATAATATTAATTCTATTGGTGCTGTTACCTTTGAAGTTGTGCAGTTGCCGTTAGATTGATAACTTTTGGCACCAACTTCACAAGTACCAGCACCAATAGAATTGATATTATTTTGTATTTTTCATTGCACCAAATAATAACGTCGGTCCATTTTTTTGTAAAAAATATTTATTTCACACTTTTGAGTGTAACATTAGTTACGAAAATCTCTTGAACGTTCACTAATACCAATGAAGATAGTACTTATCCTATTACACACGTATATTCTTTGCTTGTAGTTGTTATTTTCAAAACATCGCTGCGGAAATACTCTTGTATTTCAGATGTTACCATTTCAACACCGATTTAACTCAAAAACCGTAACTCTAAGGAAAAAATGTTCATTATAAATGTTGCTACAAATAATTATGTCTTTCATGTAGTACCCATAGATTTTCAATTTTTGAAAGAAATCGCCCTCTCCACATAGCCAATTATACCACCTGAAATTTTCGATTTCGAGAAAATTTGCCTCCTCCACCGGGGCGGTTTTCGGAGGGAAGGAGATTTCGGATTTGCGTTTTTATGAACATGGGACCATTTCTCAAGCCTCCTCTTCCAAATCGATCAAAAATCATCAAAATCGGAGCTCGTTTACTATATAAAAGGTGCGCAAGAACCAAAAAAAAGCAGACAGTCGAATTGTATACCTCCTCCGTTCGAGGTTCGTCGATCAAAAATGGAAATTGATTTGCAGAAAGGCTTACGATAGCTTCAATAGAGCTTCCAAAATTGAATAAGTCGGTATACGTATATAACCATTTATACATATGGAGCGTATCAACTTTCACTCTCAGCTACCTAGATAATTATTTTGGAAAATTAATACCGAGTTGACGTTTAACTCGATTAGAGATGACCGTAGTACCTATTATACGATGGTTCGTTGCTCAAATTACACCTAATAAGTTTTCCATTTTTATCAATCAGAATTCGAAGCGACCAGACCTCCGTCTGTATGATTCCAATTATAGGGTGAGTGGGGCGGCTCGTCTGATGAAGATTGATATTGAAAGAAAAAAAATACATGTTAGTTATCAGAGAGAAAAATATTGAGAGTTCCGGTCAGTGATCTGTTAATTACTCTACAAGATAAGGCATCTTCTTTCCCAAATTCGTATGGTGAATTTTATATGTCATTTTATGAGTGACGGATGACTTTTTCCGGGCAAATAATGTCAAATGACGCGCAGAAATACAATCAGCTTAGGGTGCACAAGTCTATCATCATTGATTGATGAAAATACGTTGGCTAATTAACTACTTAATAAGATCGATGATTGAGGGAAAATGTCTTTTTACATTGCGAATACGGATAATGCTATAAGAGAAAAAAAAAAGAATTAATAATTTGAATTGAAATAAAAAATCAAATCCAACATTTCCTTCCTGGTCCTGGTTTCTGTAAAAGAATGTAGGTGTCATTGTCAAGTTTTTCGCTTATAGGTTAGGTTAGCTTGCTTAATAAAATATTGAATATGCACAGAATTTTATAAACTTTCATTGGATTTCTGCTGATATGTGCAAAAAGAATTTCCGAATGGGGATTTTTTCAATCCTCTTTGATTTTTGTCAACTTTTGCTGCATAAAATTAAATTTTCCGATCTATATTGCCCAGAGTATAAGCATAATTACCATTCCAAGTGGTTTTATGGTGATTTTAAATATGAATGAACTGAAGAAGTCGTTGTCGGAAAATACCATTTCAGTTAAAGGAACTTGGAGCCCTTAATAGTTGAGATAAATATGGTACAATTATGTGACATGGAGAGGAGTGGTCTCAGCTTAAAAAATAGTACATCATTAGGCGAGGACAAACAAGGAGCAAAAAAAGTGAAAAATTAGAGCCATTCAGTAAATGCGTCAATTTGGCCTTGTTCCTTTTTGTCTGGATGCAGTTGAGTAGATACGGCATCTGTAACAATATAGAAAAAAGCGATAATTCGGATCCGGGAACAGGGAGAGGTTGATGTCAACGATAAATTTCCCGTCAACAACGAAACAACGATAGGCAATCGGTGTGAAAATTCATTCGTCCCCTCGTGGTCTTAATCAATCCTCATAACAAAAAGATAAAAGTTCCCAATCTGCGAGAGAGTTATTGCGATAGCGCGACCGAACAAAAGTCATGGCAAGACGAGGAGGAACTGATTGGGTCCAAAAGAAATACACTACACTACTTTACAAAGGAGGTGAATCGAGATGACAAATAGCGGAGATTACGCCACGGCGCGCACCAAGACGCCGGCCGTCGGGACGGGAAGCCATCCATCATACCAAGCAAGCGAAGAGCGTCTACATATTATAGAGTAACCCGGCTTATGGGGCTGCTCTGTGTGCACGTCACACGGACCTACCAGCAGGAAGTTAAATCATCCTGTTATTGAACTCACTCGACTATGAATTGCCAAGAAGCGCTAATTCCTACTTCCAAAAGGCTCTCGACTGAAAGGCGTGAGCCTTTCCGTCCAACTTCAACAGTTCCAACTATGAAATGCTTGACGTCCTGAAAAATCTTCTACCATAATTACCTAAAAAAAATAAAAAAGTAAATATCCATAAACATTAAGACCAACCTCAAAACATAATAGGTACCACCGCAAAAAAATAGCTTTGAGGATTTCGATAGAACTGTTGAACTCACCACAGAACTCGCCATTGGTTCGGTAGATTTCCATAAAAAAATTGTAACTAGGGGTATTTTGTTGTCCATATTTGTTTTATAGTGGGAAAAAAGTTTTTTGCAGGTATTATTTAATGTTTGTATCTTTATTCATACCCGCTACTTGCTAGCTCAACCTTTTCAGTTTCTATCGTTGTTGACCTCAACTCACATTGGCATAAAGTAATAAAATCATTTACGGATTAACAGATATCTTTCATTCTTTTACCATTTAAACATAAATATTTCATTAATATATTAACAATTTCATATAGTGATCTATTAGTTTCAGTTGAACTTCAGTTTTCATGAAATGTAATTCTCATGAATTATCTGTTTGTGTGTTGCTGTGATTTTTTTTTGGTGATCTCTTAATCAAACTCGCTCTCGCTCTAATTGAGCTCCATAATTTTCTAATTACCCATTTTGGCCACGGTCGACTACATCGAACACTCATGGCTGCGGGGAAGGAAAAAGATCCTCTTCTCAATAGCTAGTTGCTGGTTGCTGCGCACCCTGTGTGTGTATGTATGTTTGGCCTCAAGCATGCAGACGAGAGGCAAAAATGTCAGCTGCAGATATTCTTTAATCGTGAGGCGTTTCTTCTTTGTTTATCTTTTGGCTATCGGTCTCGATGTTGCGACTAGGCTATTGACTATAGCTAAATAAAATGGTTGTGACACTTGGGAAAAGTGGACGAAGAAAACGTTATTTTTATTAGTCACAAATGAACTTATTTGGTATTTCCATTAAATTACAAATACTTTTTATTTTTTATCAGTCTTAGATTGAAAAATATTTTTTGTTTAATAAATAAAAATAGAATCGCAACAAAGTTAACAGATCAATATGACAGACAGTTCTTATGATTACTTACAATATTTACTATTTCTATGTGTATAACTTATTTTTTTACTTGTGAGGAGAGTTTACAACGTTGGGGTCCACGATGACAACTATCTTTAGGTAGTTGGTATGAATAAATGAAAAATTTGACGAATAATTGGTAAAAACTATTTTTCCGGAATATGCGAGCATTACCAATCATTTGTATGATCCAAAAGAAAACCAATTACAATTTTTTATCGAAAATCTGTAGAGCCATTTTTGAGATATTTCTTTAATGAATGAATGAACCTGTTTATTTATGACAGATTTTTTTTTACTTGTGGAGAGACTTTACAACGCTGATAGATAGGTTTGAAATCTTTCGTGTTTGTAGTTAATTTTATCTAAATTCACGAATTTTGCCCTGACGAAGAAAATACACATTCTCGAAAGCTTGGCATAATCCAAAGAATTTTATTTATTAAATGGCTGCATCCCCAACAGAAATCTATTTGGGTCTAAAAATGCCATATGAACTTTTCTTCTTTCTTGGCTTGCTTTTTCTGTGATTTGTTTAACCGTGAAAACATGGTCCTGTGTACTTCTTCCACTTATTAACCCGCTCTGTGATTATTCTAGTGTATTTATTGAAAACAACATAATTGCATTGTAGTTGCTGTCTTGTTCGCGTTTTGTAGGTACCTATTGAATAGAATCGATAGAATGACCACAGAAAAGAAAAAGAAAAGTAAACAGATCAGACACAACAAATATTTGCAGTGGAGTGTGAGTATTGGATCTCAGCACGTGAGAGAAATAATGGTTAATACCGAGATGAGATGGACGAAACGCCTTCGGGATCGAAGCAAAAACACGCACGGATTCTTTAACGGCCGACCATATTGCGAAATTCCAGTAATCCGATATCTGGCTGCGATTGAGTTACATTTCCAGGGTCCGGAACAAATACCAAATAAACGAAAAATGTCATTAGACCTTCGGCATCCAATTAGATTAGGACAGGGCTGTCACGTCACAAAATTTGTTGCCACGACTACTCTCCATCCTTAAATGCCTTACCCAATGAAAGTGGACAAGTTAGAGTGACCGATCTTATATATATATATATATATAACTAAACAGAAAGGAAAGCTTCTCCTTTTATTCCTTGATTGAGATAATAAAACTTTTTCTCCACCTGGTAATGATCTCACAAGATTAAGGACAATGGATTAATAGGTTTTAGCTTGCTGTAACTGAAACGTAGGTACCTACATTAGGAACCCTTATGAAAGTCACAGAAAAGTACGTTGAATATAGTAAATAAGAAAATGTAGGAATAATTTCAGTGCTATAGTTTGTTAAAATTGTGTTTCAGGTACAGAACCTCATTTAAATTCTTCAAATATAGCTCATGTAAAATTAAGATGCCTGACTTAACAAAGAAAATGATTCTCTATATTATGTATTTCTAGTTTTCTTGTTGCAACCCTCTACTACAAATTCTTTGCCGACAATATAAAATACAATAACGTGTTTGCTAGCTGACTTCTAATTAATTATACTGTCACAATAGATATTCCTTAATTAGAGAAATCACATTACTTCAATTAGTGACTGAAATAAATCTTCAAATAGGTATGCTTAGTGCATTGACGTCGATTCCTTGTTGCAATGTTTGAAATCTTCTAATTCCTTTTTCTATACCCCTCATTAATTACAACGAACTATGTCGCATTCATCGTGTCTGTGTTGTGTGCCATCAGAAATCGCAAATAAATATTCACGACAATTTCATGGGTTGTCAGCATTGAAATAGGTCTATGATTGAAATACATACCTACCTACGTACCTACTGTTCTTTGCCAATTCTGTGTTTTATGATAAACTGCTAATTGTCATTGTCAAATTTGAATTCCAAGAAACGAAATCTTTCTTATTTCCATATTTGTTGTAGTTTTTAGTTTTTTATTGTCCGCGAAACCTTGATATAACATGAATAATCGGGATTTATTGTTTCGATCTAGATTTGTGTGTGTTATGGTAAATGTTCAAGTGTTGCGGTTTTGCAAAATATTATGAGAGACTGTATAATCATCGAAGAGACTTGATGATCCTCAATTCTCTATTCATGTGAGTTATTATAACACTTTATTTACTAGTTTAGGTTCATGATGCCCTTAATAGTTATTTTGTACGAACACAAGCTGGTAGATATTTGTTCTATACAGTTGAGCAGGCGATCAAGCGTAACAGATATCATTACAGAAGAAAGAGAAGCAAAACATCAAGGAGCCGAGATCCAACAGAAAATAAGGATGGAACTCCTTACAAAAGATGAATTCAGTGATCTATATATGTATATATACTCATGGTTTATGTGGGTGCCAGAGTGGCGGACAACTATTATACGTAATGTCCGTGAATTGTTGCTGGTAAATCGGTGTCTTTCTTTCTTTTTCAGTCGATATTACTCGTTTTATTGTTATAATGTTTGTGGCCATGTCGAATATTATGCTTAGTGCTTTCAACTAAAAGTGTAATATATAATCTGAATTTGCTTTTGGGTTCACGATTAATACCTACCAACCTCTAGAAACTGACATGGCAAAAAATTACACTCAAACAAATCCGTATTTAATTGTTATGTTTATTGTTCGCGAATTTATGATATTTGTTTACTACAATTACTAAAGTTTGTATTCTACAACTTACACCTTTTTGGATTACAAATTTTGGAAATAAATTTAAAAAAATGAAGTTGAAGTTTCGTATATTTGTTCTACCTCTAAGTTCATCTATCGTTATATAGGTGGCGTTCTGGTTATATCTTCGAAAATTTTGATCTATTGCAAATGTCATATTGTCATAATTAGTTTAGTTTTAGTATTCAAACATATTAAAAGTTACGTTAAAGATTCATTTACAATTATCCGGTGTAATCTATTAACTGCTTGCAATTGTGTTATCCATTATATTCAAGAGATTAATAAACGGTGCTTGTGTAAGTGTGTAGTGTTAAATTTTCGACTTTACGAACTGTGACATCAAAATTTCGAGTACCTAAAAAGCTTCAAATAACGGAACTGTGTAATTGAAAACTATTCGAACATTGAAGTACTAGTATAAACACGAATAAGTATGAATAATTGAGAAAAGTAGTTTTGAGATATCTATGGAGAGCTTCGAAATTATAGTGGAACAGGTTAGTAAATAAGATAGTGTGAAATTTTTACTTGTCAACCTCCGCAAATGTCATATTTAATTAGGGGAAGCAAAAGCTAATGGAAGTACTAGTCTGAACTCTGATTTAATTATACCCCGGTTTATACTTGCTGTTGCTTATACTTTCAAATACTTGGACCAAAATAATAATGTTCTTGACTTCGGCATTTCTATGTTTGTCTAGGTTCTATGCGCATGCGCGTATCACCGCGTTTGTGTATAAATAAATATGATATTATTGTTGTTGATATTAAGAGTTAAACTTACTTAAAATCGATCCAATTGTCGGAGTTGGTTTGGAACGCACAAAGACATTGCACTTATTAATGTTTTCTTTATAGCTCTTGCAGTATTTCAAATATTCAGCTCAAATTTGAAATATAGGTTAAGTAAGCTTAAATCATTGGGCATGCCAAATCGTTGTGAAAATGTACAGAAAGGTTTTTTCTTCTCCTGAACTTATTTGCGATGCACAAATTGTGATTTTTTTAATATTCCAATAGACTAGTTTTATTTGGATAATCTCTTGTTGTTTCATAATTTTGACAGATAGCATTTGAAATCGTAACTTGTGTCTGCATATGTCTGTAGCAGTAACTATAAATCGATAAATTTGAAAAACCTAAAAATTTCAATATGTTGATATAAACTTTTTGTATAATATAATAAATAAGATAAAGAATTAACCCTTTGCGTATGAATAATATATTTCATAGAAACTAACGAATATTTTATTACATTGGAAATGCGTAACTTGGTTCGGTATATATAACAAACATTTCTACATCAATGTTTCTAAACCCTTGGGGCCTGTTCCTTTGTCCCAAATCAACAAACTTATAATACCTCTAAGCTTTCATCATATTGAGTGCATTTGATATATATATATATATATTTTATCAAAATTAATTGCTCGATGCCAGTTAATGTACGATACATATTTAAAAATGTAGACACATCTTTCACAATAATACCCACAGCTTTTATCTGTAAAACGAACAAAGGTCCATAAAAATACATCCATTTAAGGATATTAAAGTTGCCGTTAATACCTCTTCGTCGGTTTTTATGCTTCATTTTCTTTATGTCATTATCAGGAAAGTAAATATATATAACTCAGTGTGACAAGGATGGCAAGTAGGGACTTGATGCCAATAACAATGACTAATAAAGATATTAATATGGCACGACAAATTAATCAAAAGGATGAGAAAAATACCTTTCGGAAAAATTATCGGTTTATGCCTTATCTCTACCAATCTTCGTATATATTTATAAGGCTTATGATGTAACAATGTGAAAAAACATAAACAAATCTGTTATATTTTTAGTGGCTCTTTTATAGCACTTTGAAAAATACTACTAAGATATGGATATTGGTCATTAAGATTTTGGTTAACCATCCTTATTAGTTAGGTAGGCACGTATCCTTTTAGAATTTAGTTAATACATTCGAGAAAATGCCGATACTATTTTCATATTTAAACAATATAATAGTGGAAATTTATTAGTGATTTAAATTCAATTTAAGGTCATATTTAGTCTTAATAGTTATACAGTTCTCTACGCTCCACCGGTAGATTGTTTCAGTAGATTCTCTATCTTTGGATAAAGCGGTAAAGTGCGACTCGAAATGACTTGGATAAAGTTATGATTCTCGCGTATATTTTCTTTGTGAAGAGTGAAGCTTTCCGAGTCTATATTTATGTTCCTCGTATATTTTTGACCGACTTCTCAAACTGATGTGGTATACAATTCGACTGCCTGCTTGTTTTTAATAGCCATGCCTTCATTCTAATGGCTGGTATAGAATTTTTTTTATCTGGCATATAAACCAAATATAATGTTGTACTAAAAAATATCTCTGTCATTGTTTCAATTTACGCAAGAGTTTTTTTTTTTGTTCGATTCACTCACAAAAATAATAAAAATGTTTTTATAACTGTGTGTTGTGAATGGAAAAAATGACCCATAAAATGCATTTCTCTTATATATCCGTATAGCTTTATATTAATGAATTACGTAAAATAAAATGTATATAAGTGTTTTTATATATTCAGACGATAAAAAATTTATATCACGCCGCCTGAAATGATCAAGTATTGTGTGCTCTCTATAGAAATAATAAAGTTTTTACGCTCGTTTCAGTATATATGTATATAAATTGGGTAATTTCTGGGTGAAACGAAGAGAACACACAGACAAAGAACGGTTAGGTAAGGGTGGTGTGGTGTTCCATCATCTAATATAACCATCTTATCGCTAAAGCAAGAAGAGAAGAGCAACTAAGTTATAATTCTTTATCGCACCGTTATGGGTTGTGCTATAAAATTATTAATATATTTTGCTGTAATTGACTCGGCTGCCTAGATAGGTATATTATATATCTTTCGTATTATTATTGTCCTTTAACTACCCTGGTCGTATTATGGATCGTTTCGTACTTAGATATATATATATATATATAGAGAAACGTAGTCTCGCCCTTTTCTCTACATTGAGATCATTAACAGTCCATACACGTGTTCGGGTAATAACAACATAAACTGAATATTCCATAATTTAATAGGCCTTTGTTGAAATCGCCATCAAAAACAATTTCACTTCGAATGGTCTTGGAACCACCGTTTGAATCCTCATTTTCATTTCCTCAGTTATTGAACGACTTCCTAAAAAGTCGATTGAATCTGTTATTTATGTTTCATCTAGTAAACTTACACCAATTCCGATGATACTTCTTTCGTTTGAAAAGGGATTACTGAAAGATAGTCCCATATTCAAAGCTGATTCATTCGAAATAGACCTCTATATACTTTTTTTTCTTAGTTTATGTTGTAGAACATATTCTTTCTTAGAACCGAACTCCCATTTGTTGCAAAGTATTCCAGTTATCTTTTATTTGCCTAAACTTATCTCCGGAAAAAGTAAGTTGTCTCTCCAAATCCGACTACTACCTGAATTCAGAATTTCCCCATTCCCCAATTCTGCATTGCCCCTTTCTCCCCCATTTTGAATTGACCGCGTTCTCTACTGCGCGCTATGTGGATTTTTTTGGAAAATATGTATTATGATGTTCCATGGCGTGACAAGCTGCGTGATGTTGATGTTCCATGAATTTAATTGACACCTGACTTTGGCATTTGAATTTTTTCCATTGCAAATTCCCTGCGATTTTCTCCCTTTAAATCACGAAAGGAGGCTATTACGTGATTAAAGAAAAGTGGGAGGTAGCACAAGTAAGTGCTCAAATACCTACTCATATAAAAAATAATACCTGCTAAAATGAAAAAGCAAGCTATCGAATCTGCATCATTATACAAAAATTTCTATGACATTTCGGAGACAATTAAAATTTGTCCGCTGAATTGGATTTGCTGTTTATTTTTCTTGTTTTAATTGATGTGATGTTATTAACTATATAAAATCGTATTTGAATGGAATTTCATCATAATATTAATATATGACATAGAGGAACATTGTCGACAATGTTAAAATACTAATTAATCAACCTGTTTGATAGGTAATCTGTGTCAACGCATTCATATTGGGCTTTTGTATAAATTTGATTTTGTACGACACTGATAAAGGGTTAATAATAAATTGCTCCGATGTTCACGTATTCAAAATTTTAAATCTGCAATAATTATTATCCACGTCTGTGACAATTCGATTTGATGGCGCAAATAAAATTTAATAACGGGTGCATATAATGTACAGGGTGTAGACTTTTTTTTGAAACTACGATATCTTCAGTATAAGTATCTTTGACTCTTCTTAATGGGCTAATATGAAAATAAATGTTGTTATTGTTAAATGCAGTAGCAAGTGTGATTAATTTTTCTAATATTGTAAAGCATTAATTTTAACTATGATCACCAACTGTGATTTTGGATAAATTCTTATGTTTTTCAAATGGATTTATTGAAGGGTTTTTGACCAATGTTTTTCTTTAAATTTAGAAATTTCCATAGATTAATTACTTCATGTATTGAATCATTATTTTTAATATTTCAAAATCACTCTGAATGGAATATTTTCGAAAAACGATTATTGCAAATTTTTATAACTAAATTTTGATTAATGTCCTCGAAACGTACCTAACTACCTGTGAAGCACCCCGTATACTTATAGAATAAATGGCTATTAATATAACAAACACACAAACGGAGGTATTTAATAACTGAAATCAAAAATGTGACATCAACATCATCGACGGGCACTCGTTTCACTCATTCATCAAAATACAACAAAGAATTAACAAATTTTAAAATATTATTACAACAATAAAAGACGCCATTATGTCAGGCTTTTGGGCATGGTGTAATGAAATGTTAATAAATAGTAATAGGTAGTGTAGTAAATAATACGCCAGGTGTGTGCAAGGTCGGACTCTGGTTGGGTCAATCTTTCCCAACCCTTTCCTTTCCTTTTTTTTTTCTATTTCAGTTTTTGGCAACCAGGTCCAGCCATACAGTCGTTAGGTAGTTGTTAAAAAATCGAAAAGGTATATAGGTATATATTCCTCGCTACCGGTACATATATATGATCATTTATCAGATTTAATCGACTGCGTAAAAAAGCTATGTAATATTATTTATAACCATCAAATAGTAGGTATCAATGTATGTCCGTCCCTTATGGGTCAAATTTATCTTCGACCGTTAGAACATGTAGTAAGTAGTAGTAGTCTTTTAATAATGACAGGCTGCTACCTATCACATAACATTGTTGAATTATATAGAGAAGCACAAGAAGAGGGTCTTGATACTTTTTGTATTCAAATTGTTCGGTAATAACAGTTCCTACCAGTCAGTGTGCGTGTGTGAGTTTGATGGCTTTGTTGAATATTTCAGCTAATAATCAGGAAGGATAGTTGATGAATTATCTAATAATATAAAAATAGTTAACCCATCAAACTACTTTTATGACCTTTTTCAAAACATTTGAACAACCCATAGGGTTTCGAATACTCATTTGCTTTTATCGAAACTTCGGTGTTGGTGCCAAAATTCTTCAAAATCACCAGCACTAAGTAGTAGAATCAAAATTATTATTATTATTGTATTTTTCATTGCAGTAACGAAGATGATCCTCTTTTTTTTGTAATAAAAATTATATTTTATTTTATCCCCATCCCACTTGAAATCTTTTACAGTTTTATTTCTTAATTACATTCTCTTCATTGTTCTGCTTGTTTGTAATTCAAGTAGAATAATTAGAATCAAAGTAACTAATTTAACTGATTACATTTACAACAAAAAAATTAAATAACAGCGATGTCTGTCTGTTCGACAGTGACATATAACATTTCCATTGTTTTGCGGCCCATTCATTTTGAAAATAACCGGCTCTAATGAAATTGCATATATTATATCGGCACGAATCAAAACATAGGCGACATAATTCACCCCCTTCAGCATAATAATACTAATAATATGTATACCAGGTGTGTTAATGCATTACAAAGACTCATTAGCAAAGTGTATATATTTGTAGGTGTATGTATGATTTCTAATCCTTTTCTACGGGAATTGTTCGCGTGTTTGAACACACTTAGAGACTTGTATGTGTGATAAAAGTCGGTCGTTTATTGAACCGCAGGTGATGCACTTTGCACAGGTAATTTGATTTTGTGAGTTGATTCCGTAATTGCCTTTGATTATGTCATGTGTGTGTCGCTGATGTGCATATTTTATGATTGTGTGTGGGTGATTCTTTGCGCAGATCGCCATTTTTATACGACACCGATAATAACGCCTTCTTATGTTTCTACTCCACAATTAGTTATTATTATTATATGAATGAGAATTTCTTATACAAGATTGTCATAAAGTAAAGGATCCTTTTGACCGACTTCCCAAAAGAAGAAGGTACCTATACAATTATTCGATTGTATGTTTTTTTTTCTATGTATATAACTTAACACAAAAGTTATTTTTAAACTTATTATTTACACAACTGGTTATGAAAGAGATTCGATTGCTTAAATATTGAAATTTATTTTGACTAACCATTTCTCCAAATTGTACACAGTATTATTCGAGATTTTTTGGTTGAATTGCAGCAATTTGTTGGTTTGCAGAGTCATTTAATTCTTCCAGATTTTTTGGTCGAGTTTTAGACACCTTTTCTAGCCCAGTAATCTCTTATGGGTTAAGATCAGGTGATTTTGGAGGCGTCATGAATTAACAAAATGTTTTCCCATGATATAGCTATTCACGAATTCTTTAGCTAGTCGATAATTATGCCGTTTTTATTTATTTTTAGAAAATCATTTGTATTTTTACCGAAACTATAACTAGAATTAGTGCCGTCTGTGACTCTTAGTTGGGGCTTCTTATTGTAAAACCATCATAATAAAAGTATGCATGCGCTTTCTAAGAATGCACGAGACACGGCACATATTGTAAATTACATACTTTGGAATTGAAAAAGTGGCAGTGTTATTTCTGCTGAGCGCTTTATGGCCTTAACACGCAAGAAGCCCCCAGTTTATTTTGACAGTTATTGTTATATATTTATGCGCTAAGAGAATATGTGCCGCCGTCATTCAGTAGCCTCTGTGCTGCTTCAAGAAGAAGGAGCTGTTAATATTTATTTATTAGTATTTTGTTGCTGAAGCCGATTCCGGAATAAAATCTTTACCGTAACAATACGACTTCTTGGAAAGCAATCAGAGAAGCGTTAAATAGATCCATAAGTTTTGATTGAACTGATTTCACCTACCTACTTTTCAGTTGGTAGGTAGTTTTTTGATCGACATGAAAAAGTGGTGAGGTTTAAAACTATGCGCTAGGAATTTTTTATTTATATTTTAAGAACATTTGATATTGAGTAATCTGTGCTAAATTTGTTTTAAAATGTATGAATGTACAGTAGTAATGTTATTTATGTCAAATATTTTGACGGATGACTTAGACAGTAGATCATTAGAACCTATTTAGAAGGTAATTAGCTGATTCCAGTCAGTTCAGTTTTTACGATTCGACAAAGTTGAAAAGTTTCGTCTATACCAATAATTCACCTGTGACTTGATCTACTATTTGTTTCATTTTTTGCCCGACTTCCCAACAGGAGGATGTGCACGTATGGGAGAGATATACCTATATAAACTTCTTTTATAATTTAGTCGACCGAACCGGAATTCAAATAAATGATTACATCAAAATACACTTTAAGGTATTCTTCAGATTACTGAAAGAGAATCATTTTATCAGTAGGTATGTGATTGCTTTTATGCTGGGTTCTGTGATGTCTCTACCAAAAAGGAATCGTAATAATAATAATAATACTTCAATAACTTTTTCATCAGTTCATTACATAATATGGCATCATATTATTATATAACTTTCTTTCTCTACCTTAGATGTCGTCTGGTATATTCGTTTGTTCTAATTTAAAGAACATTGGTTGATTGAAAGTCGTGTAGAGTCGAAAGAAGAGGAAAAAAAACATAAAGAAAGGGAGCTGCTATATATGCCTTGGGATTAAATTTTACATGTGGATTGACATTAATGACAATATAAAGGAATGAGTCTTTGATGTTTCTCGGATATATTAACAAACCGGATGGCAAAATATTATGCTTCCTTCCTTGCATATACATATATATATATATACCTATATCATTTCTATATGGCTCACTTCCCTGTGGAAAATGTTCTTTTGTATATAATATATATGTGAACGTGATCTCTTTTTTTTTTCAGGCATCGTGAGATAGGTGTTGTGTGTTTCCCAAGAGATTGTGAAGATAACATCTGGAGAAGGAAATGTGAGTATAATATTCTTATAATGGATCAATTTTTGATTATTATGTGCATGCTTATATATTATTGGTGATAGCGAAGAAATCGCATTAATTACATTCTGATTTTTATTCCTATAATGATTCGAAATATTGGTGTATTTAACAACCGATTGAAATTTATTTGAAATATAAGCAGAGGTAATTTTTGAAATATCGCTGCCATGAACAGGTTTACCCCTGCAGATGCCAACTTTGTTGGCGAAACAATTGTCGGGTGACAGTAATTAATAAAATTGTTGGTGTGTTGTGGTATTTCTCTGTTTTTATATTGTTATTGCTGCCATATTGAAATCGATGTCGTTAAAATAATATTTAAATCAATTTATAATGTATTTATTTAAATCAGACAACTATACAAAACTATTTTATTATTCATATCTTTTATGACCTAGTATAATTATATAGAAAACGTTTGCTAATCTTTCAGACATTCGAAATATATTAGAAATATCAAACTACTGATATTACACACGAAATGAAGTATCCAATGTTTTCAGCTTGAATCATTTTGTACTTTTCAGTGTATCATATAAGTTCGTTATCGTTAGTTAAAATGTTTGCATCTATTAAAAAAAATACCCTGTATATTATGTGATAAAAATGGTTACATTGTCAAATCAAAAAGATATTGTTAACAAATCTCACAATGCTTGCAATATACAGGGTTGTTCATTAAAAAAATCCCACCCCGGATATTTTGAAATGTAAATATTAAAAAATAAATAGCAATTTCGAGGGGGGCAGTTTTTAATTGAAAATTGGCTTGACTCCCTTTCAACTCCATCCTATTTTACATTTTGTTTTAATTATTTTATTTTCATGTTTGATTTTTCAAAACATACTATTTAAGATTTTTAGAATGGTTAGCTCCTGGAGACAGGCGGTTGAAATTGTTTCTTAGGTATTTCAGCGATTTCTTTTTAATGTTTACATTTCGAGAAATCTGATGTTGGTAGTATTGAAATGAACACTATATATATATATATATATATATATATATATATATATATATATATATATATTATGTGATAATACTTCGTTCTCTCTGTCGCCCTATTGCCCATTCGAGCGCACTCTGCCGTGAACAAATCACATTGATATAATTTTAGTTTTGCATCTAAGGGTGCTCGTATAATATAACATCACACTCTACCATCGCCACCCGCATGTCTATTGCATTTGTAAAGTGTGTAACTTTAAAAAGTGAATTTGGGAGAGGAAATGTCAATGTGAGCCATTGTTGACACTTTTTACTCGTACGATGTCACGACATCTGCCAGGATATCCGATTCGGCGGCTCGGTACATTCTCTTCTTCTTCTTGTTATGTTCAATTTAATTGCCTCCATTTAATTTTCGTGAATTTTCCAACACACTGGAGTGTAAAGTGTGTGATGACATTGACGTGCATGCATCTTTTAAATTGAATTTGAATGTTTCTTCTTCGTGCGCTTTGTCAAAATGTTTCCGATATAATTTATTTAATACGCCGAATAATCCAGATATTATTTGGTGGGCTGAAAAGGATCCTTTTTTCAACCGACTTCATAAGGAAATCGTATAACTCATTCCTTTGGAAGTCTGTCAAAACGCACATATTTTTCAACACGCTTAAAAAAATATATTTGATTATGAATAACTGAGCTTTGTTAACTCAAAAAAAATCTATTTCGACTTATAACGGTCACGTGATTGTACTCACTTTTAGATCTCTGTGATTATATGTATTTTGTTATCACAAAATCGAATTCACTACCTTAGTAGAGTAGCTTATTTATCGATATAACCTGGAATGGCCTTTAATAAATAATTGATATCAGGTGGATGGAAAATCGTAACTCGATTTTATTATTTCTCGTAAAATAACAAAATTGATTACACAATTCGTTGCTTAGGTACTCTCCGAGATTATTTGAGGCCTATTGAACCAAAAATGTCGTTTTCTGTAGTAAAGGTTTTTGTTATGTTTCTTTTTCGTTTAACTGCAAATGGATTGAGGCTGATGCTCCGTCACCCTCGATCCATTAAAGATAATCAAAGGTAATCTAATGCTTATATATATATAGATATATATCGACGCGTTACGTAAGGTTAGAGATGGAAGACTGGTCCACTTGATGTCTTCATTGATCTATTGAGTGGCATTTTCCTTCCGTTACAACAAAATTGTGTAACGTGTCATTCGGAAAAACAAGTCTTCATTAAATCTAACGAAAATTACCTAATAATCTTCTTGCTACATAATTATGCATCGAATGAAACCAAGCCGCCATCGATTAACGCTTTTGGTTTTGAGAAAGTTTAAAAGGGAAAACTCGCAACATCCATTTGCTTTGTTTCCAGAAGGCGTCACGTTATTTTGAAAATTAGAGACATTATTACTGATCCTCCTCTTTTATTTTTGCCGACGTTTCGGCAAAATACATTTCTCAGCCTTCAGCCGGACTCAATAGCTGAGATTAAATTAAAACTGAGTTATTTCGAGAAACCTTACAAACCCTACGTAGGTACATTGTTCTGTTAAATCGTGAAAGGAATTTTAAAATGTACAAAAAACAATAAAAACGTTTTTTATAACTAACAGACCGAAAAAAACACAAGAAATTCTTGAAGTTATTGTTCTACTCCTACATGACGGATGCAAAAATAATACATATTAGATATGGCCATAAATTACCGATAGTAAAAGTAAATCGTTTTTCTACGGTATTAACCCGAGTTTTTAATGGTTTTTTGCATTGTGATACATAAATCCAACATTCAATTTTCGCAAGTTATGAGGCGAAACGAAACGTCAACGTTTCCAATATGTGCTATACGATAAGAATCATATTCACTTTCGTGTGTTTTATAGATCCTTTTTCCTCGTAACTGCAACATGATCCATTAATAATTGCTTGGTGTGGCTGGTGCGGTCATAATAACCGTGCTGAGACCATGTCCAAATTTGTTTTTTCTCTGTAACTCAAGTTACACAAATACTGACAGAGGGACGAGGAGTAGGTAGTGTCGCTTACAAAATACAATACGCGATTTCGAATGGTGAAAAATGAGAACGTGTCCGTTTCATGTGTTTTCTTTTTGTTACAACAAACACCTGTGCAAAAGTTCCATAATAATATTATGTGCGCCGTGCAGTTATGAATAACCATAAAAAAGTTGGGCTTCGAAGAAAACCATTCCAGAAGGCCGCTAGAGAAAAAGACCGCACAAGCTCTTTGCCGGCCGAATTGGATTTCGTCCTTGAATTTATTGTTGGAGGACAACAACAATGATTGTGGTGCATTGCTAGCGTTACTCAATGACTTAGGTACTTAGGTAGGGTACGTGCTTCTAGTAGATTTTGCGATTTTCAAATGACACTATTTCCCAAGGCCAAGTCAAGGATACGGAGGGAAACAAACGGTAACAGTAAGTAAATGATACTTGTAACTTGGTTGAATGACTCTTTAATAAAGAATGGCAGTATTTGTTAGAATGTTGCTTAATATTTCATCGTAAAAAGCACAAACATCTTGTGCTATAGGAAACTTGAAGAACCTTTCAGTACCATTTCCGAAATTGTCTTCTTTTTTGATCACCGAAAATTGGAAACACGTGGCATTGATTATTCGAAATATTGGCGCAATATTGTTTTGTAATTTTCGCATTTTCCTGCGAAACAACATAACTTACAAAATATTCTATTGAGAATATAATAATTTGTTATTTGAGTAGTGAGTTTATTGATAAAAGGCTTGAAAATTACTGCTTTGAAAGTTAATAAATACGATCACTAAAATTGAAAAATCTTACTACGGAAAATCTCACTCTAAACATGTCCTAATGTCCTTTGGTAGCAGTTATCTCTTATTTATATATTTCTCTTTCGTCGCTTTTCCATAATGCCGAATAACAAAGAAACATACTTGCTTTTGAAATTATATTTATCTTTACAGACGCATTCTATGAAATATTTCTTTTAGTTAGATCATAGACTTGACTTTTTTAGCATGCTACCATTGAAATAGGACGTTCTTACGTCAAAACGTGGATATACTTCATTAGGCTCTAATGTTTTCTTCTAAGTTAATTATTCCAACAATGATTTTAATTTGATGTCATTTTATTATTTTAGCTTCTTAATGTATAATAATATCTGGTAGATCTGGGCAGTGATTTTCAGCTGTAGTCAGTGCAGATTACTTTTATTTTATTTTTTTCATCGTAAAATTTCGACCATTTTGATACAACTTTTGTTAAATACCTAACTCCATATAATTTAATTTTTGCTTCCGGCTTCGAAAGAGAGAGGACTGGTAGTTGTTAGGTAGCAGGTATATATATATAAGGGAAAATTTGAAATTTCGAACGACCCATTGTCTGACTGTATATGTATTAAACATTAACCTTATCGTATATAGCAGTGAACTGGCAAACTCATCAAATTTGTACATTTTATAGACCATTCGCTAAATGGGCATATTAAAAGCTTCCGCGATTTTTGTCGTTGCCTGGGTTACCTACGTGTTATAATTGTTCGGCTAATTACTCGTAAATCATCTTTTGTTATTTCACTCTGGCAGTGTAATTCAAAAATGTTACAAAATATCAAATGGATAATGGCCATTTTGTCCGATAGCAAATGATGACTTCTGTTGTTTTTTTAAAAATCGATACCGAAATGGATAGATGCAATATTATTAACTGTTAGTTGTATCGAAATAGTTTTCTGGTACCTCATCAATGATATTTATATAAAGTAAGTCGAGCGATGCAAAAGAAACGCATTCGAAGTCTGCCACGGGAACATATCTTCGTATGCCTATACTTAATTCATCGGAAATTGCATAAATTGACACATCACTTGTCACTTTTTCAATCAGAAATATTTTATTGTTCAATTTTAAAATAATTACATAAACTTGAACTAATGTAATGATCAAGTTGCATACCTTGATAACATATTGACTGAAGTCAATTGATAATTTCCAGACTGTAGCTAAATTCTAAATTAATGATTCGCAATCTCTCGCTGCCTCAACTATATCTGTAGCATCTGAAGTATATTTGAAGAAACTCAACATGGCTGTTGTAAAGTAAGTCGAGCGATGCAAGAGAAACGCATTCGAAGTCTGCCACGGGAACATATCTTCATATGTCTATATTTAATTCATCGGAAATTGCATAAATTGACACATCACTTGTCACTTTTGGAATCAGAAATATTTTATTGTTCAACATTAAAAGAATTACATAAACTTGCATACCTTGATAACATTTGGAATTGACTGAAGTCAATTGATAATTTCCAGACTCTTTCTAAATAATTGATTCGCAATCGCTTGCTGCCTCAACTATATCTGAGTCCTTAATTAAAATTGTGAAATTTGTCTTTCTATATCATCATGATCCAACTTTCGAAAGATTTACAACTCTGTAAAATCTCATCATATAGCGATTCAAGGTGTAGAAAAATAAATCATGAATAATATAAGAATACCAGCAATTTCATATTCATATATTCAAAATGATTGCACCCTTAACAAAACAAAAAAAAAGCGCTTTCAAATGAAAATTCAGGACCCAGATAGGATATAAGTAATATTCCTGATGCTGCGGAGATTTAACCAATAAACATTAGTAGAGATTGGCGAGGTATAATAGTTTAAGATAAGCTACTTAATATTGCGCGATCCATTCTAAAGTATGAATAATAAAATTACAAACAGGGGATCGACTTAAAAGGCATGTTGGAGATTTTGTTTAGCGCCCCCAGGGTTAGAAGGGCGTGCTGCCTAGGCTTTTGATTGTGTTTGGCCCACAAATAACTTGATACAACAAAAAGGATTGGCAAAAAGTAAATTGAACATAAGTATTATCAACCAAGTTAATTATGCTTTTAAGTTATTGCAGAGAGAACATTTGAACACACATGATAATATTATAGATAATTTAATGATGGTATTTTGATTGTTATGGGTTTCGTTTAAGGAATAACTTTGGTAAAATTTGCTATATTATGATTTTAATAATACTAGAAATAAATGCTAGTCGTCCAATACTTAGAACTTCCATGTATAGGCTTAAATTCGACATTTACGCGAGTTACAGCAGTGGTAAAGTCTGAAATATGTGTATTTCCGTGATTTTTTTACCGGCGAACCCCGAACGGAGGAGGTATACGATTCGACTGTCTGTTTTGTTTTTGGTTTGTGCGCGCGTTTAATATAGTAAATGAGCTCCGATTTTGATGATTTTTGATTCATTTGAAAGAGGAGGCTTGAGAAATGGTCATAATATTCATAAAAACGTAAATCCGAAATCTCCTTCCCTCCGAAAACCGCCCCTGAAGGGGGCAAATTTTCTCGAAAATCGAAAATCTTAGGTGGTATAATTAATTCTATTGGTGCTGGTACTTGAAGTTGGTGTCAAAAGTCTGTTTTCAGTGCAACAATGAATAAAGTCGGTCCAATTTTTGTTAAAGAATATTTATTATGAAAAAATTTTGTCTAATATTTCTGAAATTCGATGAATTTCCCGCACAATTGTGGTGTACAATATAATATTTCCAAATTATTTATAGAGAGCGAACAATGGAAGGAATTTTTGTGTAGAATTGAATTTAAAATCGATAGAGTGTATTTTGGCAGCGCCGTGTTACAACGTTATTGCATAACGTAACAAGAAACTCAATTTAATTTAACAGAAAATTTAATTGCGTGAAATCTAATAATAACACGTGTGAATGCATTTCAGTCGCAGCATAAGGGTAAAATTAAACGATGTGGTACAAGTGCCACTTTTTATTACAAGTGTCACCCTAACCATATAAGTATTGAATGCGATTGTGTTCGGGCTTTAGATCAGACAAAGATCTTAGGGTGTTGGTTTTTAAATCCATTTAGGGGCTTTAGGTGGAAATTTTTGGGGAAGATGTGTCATCCAATACATAATATGTATACGGGGTAAAATGAAAAACTATTGAACTTTTTTTTTCTCACATGTATTGTTGTGTGGCCGTTCAAGCGATTAATTTTCCATAACGATACCCACTAACGATATTGTATTAATAGATATTCTGTAATGTATTATTATCACTAGCGTGTCTTTTATTTTATCCCCCCCCCCCTAAACATATAATATGCCAAAATAGACAGATGTGATTTTAAATTTTGTTTGTAAAAAAAATAGCTGATTCATTCTATATCGCTTAAATCTTTTTGTATTTGCTTACAAATAACATTGTAAATGGAAGGGTTTGTCTACACAAGGTATATTCAGGTACAAACAACAACCATTATCAAACTCGTAGACCTTAACGTGTTTCTTTTCAATTTATTCAATCAAAAATCAAACTGAATCTTCTTATGTCGAAGCTTATTTTTTATGTTCGCGCGAAATATTCTTCAATTCTCATGATTCTTCTTTTATTCGATATAGTATTGCTTAGAAATTGTAGTGAATTAGATTTTTATGCATTTAAATATGATAACTAAATTCGCATGAATTCATTTATATGCTTTATACGAACAATTTCAAAATTTGCATCTAATATTTAGTACCTGTATAATTGAAAAGTGCTCACTCTTTCATTTCCATTATCTTTATCATCCGTGATTAGAAAGATGACTCATCCTAGCGCACTTTTAATGTTCATCAAACTCGAATACGAACTCATCCACACTGACTGTAATATATATTATATCCTAGCAGTAGGTTTATATGTGCCTACACCTTTAAGGACAATAAAACGAAACAAATAACCCGTTTTATATCTATAGGAATGGGATTTTATTGTGTCACGGTACAGTATTTTCACCCAAGGTTAATTTTGAATTGACCAATGTCGCTATATATATATATAGCAACAACTACATATAGTGCATGGGGAACTGCGTAACAGCTAAATACAAGAAGTAACTCAACTTGGCTGTTGCAGGACACAATATAAACCACCTTTTCCCGTAATCAAATTTTGATGAGCAATTCCAACAAAACGAAACGATTGTCATTAAACACAACTTGCAAAGTTATAATTTTATAGTTGTGCAATAGTGTAGGGGTGATGATCATAGTTGCTTTTGTGATCGATTTGATAAATAAAATTGAATGGAGCCAAGCTTTCGAGAATTTAAATTTTCTTCGTCAGGGCAAACAACAAAATCTTTGACAAACTTATTTAAACAACAACTTAACAGTAGGTATTTAAAGAACAGTTAGATACATTCGTGGATTTTATATAAATTAATTAATTCTTAATTCACCACAAATATTAGTTGTAAATTAGGGAATAATTCTAAAATATAAAAAGATACATCCAACCATCCATTTTTGTTTATAAGAAAGCAAGATGATAGATTGAACATTTCGATAAAAGGGTCCTTATCGGCAAAGGTTATTAGAAAATATGGGGCATCCTCTGAAGCCCTTCACATATTTCAATTCTATTACCTTTCTTCTTTTATCCTCCATAAAATCCGTAACGTAATATTGGGGCCAGTCTGTTATGATTGAATGTTGTTGCCTGGGCAACTTATCTGGTCTTCGGCTTAGCAAAAATAAAGGCAATATTTTTCTAAATAGACAATCTAATTTGATTCCAAACTTACATGTGTATGGCCTCACATAAAATTGATATATATTTCTTATACCGGTGAAATATTATCCGAGAATTTCCGATAAAGGAAAATTATATTTCCGCTGTCACTAAGCGCAGACAATGGAAAACAAACTTTTTTTTTGATTTACAATTCTTAACAACTTCATTTTCAACTATCTTAATGTAATCATTTGATTCATGGAATTGAAGTTGATTCTAAAAATGTACGTATCTTTATAATTGGATATGGATAAAATCTTGAATGTAGTTTTCAGGTCATTTTATTCGATAAACAATAAATTTTATAATATTATCAACTAGAATATTTTGTGCTTATGTTATCAATGGTCAATTATAGATCCAATGTGCTTTTTGCAATAGTGAATAGATTTTTTGACCGACTTCAAAAAAAGGACAAGGTAGGTATACAATTCGGTTGTAAGATTACTTTTTTTAAAATTTTTTTATGGCTGTTCGCGCGTTTTGCATACTCAACTTACCCCGATTTAGACGATTTCTGTTTCATTTGAAAGAGGAGAGTTGAGAAATGGTCCCATATTGAAAAAAATCAAATCCGCCCCCAAAGGGGGTGAACGGGACAATTTTTCTCGTAAATTGAAAATCTGAGACGACAGAATTAATGAAGATTCCATATCCGGAAATGTTTAAATTCGACATTTTAAAAAATAATCATACATTTCCGCACTACAGTCTGAAGTATGTGGTTCAGGCGCAAATTTTTCCCAAAAATCGAAAATTTAAGATTTGAAAATCAGAAAGGGGACCATATCCGGAAACGTATTTCCGCTATGTACAAGCTAAACCTGCCTATAACTTTTTGGTTATTAGTGAACGTTCAACAATTTTCATGACTCCAAAAGAACCAGGATCAATAGAATTAATATTATTTTGTATTTCTCTGATAACGTCGGTCCAATTTTCTGTAAAAAATATTTTAGTGAGCAGTGTATTAGGACAGTCGCACAATATACAAATTTATAAATTACAAATCGTACAGGACAAAGGGCATTGCGTAACGGTATATATAGAAAATGTGGCTATTAATCTCCAGTTGAGGCGTAATGTATGTCTATATATAAATCTTGACACCTTTGAAAGAAAAAAAAAAAGACGTGTGGTATTAAATCAATGCGCAACAATCCTCTCATACATCATATGAAAGAAAGAAATAGGCGAGATATATGGAAGAAAAGAAAGAACACAGTATCAAATTGAAATACGTGTCATATCTGGAGATCTGTAAACGAATGGTTGGAAATTTGAGAGGGATCGCGCGGACTAGCAGAAGCCCGCAAGCCAAGCGCTATTATATAGCACATAATATATAAAAAAGATTACGGGCTATTGAAAAAGTAGCTCTAGACCAAATTGTCATAGTGACTGGAATGATTGAGCATCAAGGCGGTGTGTTAAATTGAGGCTGTTTTTCAAATATAAATCTGTACACACTTGGCATGGTTGAGAGTGATTAGTAATTTAATGGATTTCATCTCGTTTGGAATTTATTACACCCCATGACACATTACTTACTACATATCCAAGCTATTTATAGGTGTACATTCCATTATAAAGGATGAGGAATATCCGAATACTAGAAACTATTCATTCGGTTTGATTATTCCCTCAGCTGGTCCTGTTGAGGCCTTTCCATTAACGTCAACTTGCTTGACAAACTTTTGAATAGGTATATGAACAAATCGAAAACAATCATATGCAAATGATTGAATATCTATGAGAGAAATATTCTAATTCAGAATCAGGTGTACGCAAAATAGGTTTTTCATTGAGTTAGACAGAAAGTTATTGGGTTCTAACAACCAGTACATAACAGTAACGTAGCCTTATTCCCGGCGAGAATGTTAAATACTGTAACGTTTAACCTTGTGCTAAATGTTGTGAGGTGAATTCATTTACCTAATACTCAAAAGTTCGCAGATTGCTTCTAATGGTTTATTTTTAACACTCTGTACACGACCTTCTGTTGTAGTACAACTGTCACCACTTGTCACCTTGACAATCTAAACTGTCACTGTCTTTACCGACTGAACTACTATTAACATCCGATTCCACAGAGTGACCCAATAATACTGACTGTTATAAACTGACTGTGACCCGTGATCGACACGGCTTAATATATCTGAATGTTGACATGACATTCATCGAGATTGTTCTATGATTATCTAGACGCACATAATAATGTTCTTGAGACTTGTCAAACTGACAATACTGTGACAAACTGAACCTCACATGTAGTTGCTGGAAGGATTGAGATAAAATCTACCAATTCTAGAACTAATTAATGACATGTACATGAAACAGCTATAACAAATAAGGAAATTGGAACAAATATATACTAAGGAAATAATAACCATAAGTATATCCAATACTAAAACTAAAACATTTGATTCACAACGCGACACTGTCTGTTGAGAAGATCTTGTGATTCCTAGAAATATCTAGATGAATTAAGGGAGAAGATTATCCAATTGTGTAACAAAATTCCGAATCAGATACGTGAGAATATATATATGAATTACTGATTTGGCTATTGTGCTTAACAACACAGTTATTTATTTGTTGCATTAGATTTAAAATGTTTGTTTTTTCAAAGCCGTTATAGCCAAAAGGAATAGAGCGCTTATTTTCAATCAATTAATCTCTTTTCTTATTGCTGGAAAAGTACAGACATACGCTAATATTTTAACTTTGGACGTTAGACGGTGCGTGGCACCTGGTGACTCTATCGCTCGAAAAACATCAAAAGGAAATGATTCCAGAGTTGATTCAGTTCTCATTGGGAATCGGTCACTGTATAATCTGTATATCTGTATATCATTTTCTAATTCAATGTAAAACCCATTCTACGAAAATGTCAGTCCTAATCTTGTATAAATCTAGGCTCAGCTTATGATGTAACTCTAAACTACTCTTACTGATTATCATTCTGTTCTATCGCATTATCAATTCTCATATAAGCGTATACTTTTATATTTTTAATCTGTTGTATTTCCCCATTTATATTCGACTTTACAACCAATTATTATTCTTATCATAGACTTCGAAATAGCAATTTACAAATGAATTTATTGTCAACAGTTAATATCCAAATTGTTATATTATCGACCTGATAAGTAACAAGACATAAACTAATTCTCATAACATTATGTTTTTTTTTCAAGAGCCCATTAAAATTTTACTATTGTAACTACTGATTAAATTATACATCTTTATATAGATTTAATTAGTAATAATTTTTGAATGGAATTCGGAACAAGGATACTATTGTTCTAAATTTTCTGAATGCACTATGCAGTCAAGAGCTAAAATATACAATGTTACAAACTTCGTAGAACTTTTCTTGAAGCTATTGTAGAGATAAGAATTAAGAATATTGTTCTCAACTCTCAACAGATATACAAAACTTTCCTGAAATGTTCTTTAGCTTACGTTGTGAGATTACAAAAGTACGAAGCCCTTTTATATAGAATAGAACTTCAGTGTGGTAGGTAAAATTCACTTTTATCAACTGGCGTGTTTTTACTTTTAGTTTATAGTTAAATATATCAATAGAAAACAAATATTTTTCGGGGAATTCAATTAAAAATGAAACATTTCTGTATTGTAATCTGTATCTTCAAAATACTTATTAGGCTTTATCTAATAACAAATCAAATAGCTGATTCAGATGGGTAAATTGTCCCCCGAACTAATTTACATTAGTTTTAAGATATGGCAAATACTTTTCAATTTTTTTAAAAGGCAGTCCAATAACATGTGCGTTTTACTTAAAACCATTCACAACGAAAAGACAAGCGGTCGAACTTGGGAAACAAATTACCCAATAATAAAAGGTAACTGTTACATTTGGGAGACAATTTACGTTTGTCCCGTACGCTTATTCATAGCTTTTGATTCTTTTTTTATATGGATTGTTTCTCAAAAGCTGTGTTTAAAATTATGATGATATTAAAGAAATATCATCATAAACCAGACAGTCAAGAATTAAAAATCATATTATGTATATGGTATATATATATACATATATAGTAAGCAGACAATAAGTTCATGAAGTTTAAATAATGATGGCTATAGCCGCATCAGTGGTTATATTTGATAATTGCCGTTGAGGTAAAATGGGGATGAACTGAACCAGAAGGAGAAAGCCGTATTTAATTATAATGAATTCCACTCGATAGAATAGTCATCCATCCCTTCGATAAAAGTCACAGTCGCATCTGTTACATACAGAACCTTATGTGTGTATGAGTTTAACTGTTTGATTAGATAAACCGTTTGGATGGATTTGTTTCTTCTTCTATATAATCGTCTGAAACTTAGTTGATTCTTAAATATAAACGTGAAATTTAAATTATAATTCTATTTCAATATTTTGTAACTTTATTTGAATTATTGGTGATCTAAATATACCAACCGTTTTTGTTAATGTAATAATAATGTTTTCTCCTGAACAGTAAAACATATAGACAAACTATTTTCACTCATCTGTTTCGCATAAATGTATTATTATTCGTAATTATATTTGATCTACCCTCCAAAATGTCGTAATCCATTCGAAGCTAATTATATGCACTGATTAATCTTTCAACCAAATGGAAATAATCTTTTGTGTGGCCCATCCATCGATCAATTTAAAATTAGCCTGCTGGATCAATGCTGGCTAGGTCGGCTCGGGTATGTCTTATTCTTGTTTTCTACATCTCTTTTGTTTCTCAAAAATTTTTCTCCCCCATAATAATTAGAAGAATCCGTGACGGAAAATATATTAGGCATGCTTTCCCGACTCCATTTATTTCAACCAGATATATAGACAAGAGCGAATGAACGAATGCGAACTCAACTTCGACTTAGAGAGTGATTTAAAATGTGACAAGTCAAGATTAATACACATCATTATTGGTACCATTTGGAATGTTTGAAAAGGGCCATTGGAGACTATACAGGGTGATCTATTGTCGAAGGTATCTTAGATTTTTTTAAACGAGCAATACCATCTAACTGGTTGAGTTTGTTATTCTGTTGGTATATCAACTCAAAATATTTTCGTATCTGGAATGTGGCCACTCATTTCCAAAAATTTTGCTCCTGTGACTCGACCGAGCTGCTCTATTCTCCAATTGATTTTTTGTCATATTATAATTTACATAAGGTGGACATTGTAAATTTTATTTAGTGACAGATTCACCCGTGAAGATGTCGAAACAATTATTGTTCAGGTGAGAATAATAAAAGGGTTCTTGTATTTGGGGTAGGATACCATCGCCTGGGAATCACCCTGTATAATTTACTGGATTTGTGTGTATCTCACCAGAGATCATTTACACGATGAGATTGTACGATCTTAATTCTCGGGTTATTTGTCGTCGTGACTTAATTCGAGTGAAGAATTTGCATTGTCAGAAATATGGAAAAGAGAGAGAAAGAGCGGCAGGCCAGAGCGATAGAGATAGCAAGATGACAAATTCGCAGTTATGAAAGATGACGTCGACAGCGCAGTGGAAGCAAATGAGGCGGATATATATATATATAGGCACTAGCAAGTCGAGAATTTTTGGAATTTATTAGATCAAATTGATCGGAAAAATTATTCACTTGTACACATAATCGAATTAGGTATGTTGTGCAAATTCGGTTCCACCTTCAAATTAAAATAAAGTGCTATCATAAATAATCATAACCCATATAGGTAATAATGCCAAACCAATAGGTAGGTACATATTTCACTTGTGAAGACAGCCCTTATATCTGAGTATTTATTGAAAAAAATATTAAAATCTTGCTCTAAACAATTGAAAAATTTAAAAGAAAACGGTTCGTAAATCACGAAAAAAAAACAATAACAGTAACAAAAAATGTAGATCCAACATTTCCTCCCCACAAAAAACTATCGGCAAAGGTGGTGTAGGTGATATTTTTTTCGAAAATCGAAAATTTGCGACTGCAAAGTTGAGGAAAGGACCATCGAGCAATATTTCAAAAATGTGAAATATTTTCTTTACAAAAACTACGAAATTCTAGTGACGCTGGTTCTTCTGAAATTGAATCGAATTAATATTGTTTTGAATTTTTGGTAGGTACACCAATATAATCGGTCCTTGTTTTTGTAGAAAGCTTTTTGGTAATATGAATTTCTGGCATAAAAGTCTTATCAAAGTAAGCGAAATGCATTGCAACAAATTGTTCATATTTATTGGGACTATATTCCCAATAAATCCGCCAATTACATTTAATTAGTCCGGCTCGTTACGATTCTATTTTTCGATATGCAGAGTACACCGACAAATTGCTTGGTGATAGTACATAGCCGGAAAATCAAAATCAACCTGTTATATTATTCAGTTTCATCTCCTCATTCAAACAACTTACCCCATAATTTTGTAAATTTCCATAAATATGAGCTAACGAATGGCTCATTAAATTCAATAAAAATGATGATGACCAAAATGATGGTCATATATACATATACAGTATAGTACACATATTTTTCGTATGGTAATTGCATGAATTTGTATATATAGTACAAACAAATGAGCTATAGCATCGGTTGACAACAACAGTAACACAAAAAAATAAATGACATAATATCCTATGGCCTATAGAAACCTTCAGTATAACATATTAACGTTGTCCGAGGGAATTATTGAAATCCAGGGGTGCATATTTATTTCTGAATCGTTCTAATGAGTATAATTCTTTGTGGTATTTCCTGTGTAGAGGGTATTCCTCATTCGACAGGATATTGAGAGACACTAATCTCTGTCTATATGGAATGACAGGCTGATATCACCTCACATTAATGAAAAAAAAAATAAAAAATAACAGCGCATGAAATATCCTCGTGGATAATTTTCTGTCAGTATAGCCACGAAAATGTATTACTTGAATGGGAATTATTCAGAATTCATCAACGAACTAAAAAACCTTCTTGTTGGTTCTAATAAATATAAATAAAGTATCAACATATCGAAAATGTTTGTTAAAATGTTTCTTGTTAGATTTCTAGAGCGAAATTTAGTCAGAAGTAAACCAACCCTTCAGTTAAATTTATTGTCGACATTTAAAAAAAATCCTTATTGTAAAAAATTATAGGAATAGATGAAAACTTTTTTTAAGAGCAGTAATAATTTTTCAAAATTTTGCCAGTCGCCATTTTGAAAATACAGAAAATTTATCTTGATTGTGGGATTGCCAAATAAAATAGTGCAGCTGGCAACGTTGCTTGTCCTCGAATTTTTCTTGGCAAGAACCTGAAATGTATTCATTAATTTGTGAAATAAAAATTAGCTGATTTTTAGCTATTAAAAGTTAATGTTATCTCAAATAATTATAGAATTAATTATCTTGTTTTATTTAATTATTGCGAAGTTTTCTCATGTATATATACCTGAGATGTCATGTTTAATTATATTTCAATTTGATATTCACAGTTGAATTAATAATTGTAAGTCAAGTACCGTGAAAATACCCAACTTGGAATTCCATCTAAGAAGTTTATATTATTATTACTATTATGTCTTTGTGTGGATTCTTAATGTTGTTTTGTAATATTACCCAATTTCATCGTGCATCTAAGTTATTATAATAGAAATGACATATCATTTCCCGTCGACAAACGTTAAAACATTTTTGTGAAAGATAAACTCAATATAATAATAATAATATATATATATATATATATATATATGTATCCAATCGTAGTCATTAAAATAACGGTACATACTTCTTATATACCTTATATATTATGTATATATATTATCAAAAATAAACACTAACAACTTCCCTTTGTTGGAATGTTCAAGGTTTGGAGATCGTTATATATATATCTAATATATACATAGATATACATTTATTGCACCTTGAGACTTACTCCAATGTTATCCATGGGAAACTTTTATCAGTCCTTGAAAAGCTTTATATTTCCATTGCCCATAAAAGTGTTATGCAATTTAGGAGAGATGTCGTCTCAGTTCTCCCACCACCGCAGCACTAAGTGCATCACTTACCTTGGAAACACTCTCTCGTCTATAATAATAACTTTGGCAGACCAATAAATGACCTACATATCCCGAACAAAGTAGCAAGACTCTTAACTACTTACAATAATAATACCGCCCACGTGTTTTTGTTCTTCGTCCCAATTAAACTTATCCTATTTGTCGCGCATTCATTTAATTTGATGGATTTAATGAAATTTGTTCAACAAGTGTCAGGATGTTCTCAATTGCTAAAGTTTTTCCACTCATGGTCCATGTCATTGAGGAAAATCAATATTTTGTCACTATAAACTCAAACTTCAACGCTTTTATGTTGAAACTAAGTAATTTGAAGAAAATGTCTATGTTTTTATATCAATCGGCTTTTGGAACAAGACCTAATCTTCTATATAAATAAAAATGAATCGTCAAATGCGTTGCTAAGCGCAAAACTCGAGAACGGCTTGAACAGTTCGGATAATTTTTGTTTTCATATTTTCGTTAAGGCACAAGGAAGGTTTTTATGGAGAGAAAAATCGTAAAAATTGCGAGGAAAATAGTGAAAACACCACTTTTCCCATACGCTTTCTTAGTGTGGTGTCAGATATGTCATACACGTCAAGAACCATTATCCAACGAACACCTATATTATCTGGAACAATGAGCCTTTTTCCTGAGAAGAGTGTGGCCTTTCGCTACGAGAGGGCAGCACATCTGGTAGGGACAGGGACAAATATTAAACTTACTTCATCTAGCACTGTGGAAATATAGGTGATAAAATTAAATTATTTAAACTAATCAAGCAAGTAAAAAAATATCGTGTACCATAAAGTATTACTATAAAAATATTATATTATTACTGAAGTATACAAAAGTAGGAAGTTATTTTTGTAAGTAATCGTCATTTAAAATTGAGATAGTAAACTGATAATTAAAGTGATTACTCTGAAAGTCGTTTTATTTGTTCATTTTTTCTATTGGACTGCACATGGCCAATAACCAACATAACTATTTATTTCAAATTTCATATATATCTACAATTATTACTGCTACGGCAGCAACGCGCCGGATATTGCTAGTAAATAAATAAAAATAACAACTCGAGTATCAAAAACTGTTGGGTATTATTAAAAATATAATAAAAATTATTTCCAATCTTTAAATTTATGTCAAAATTCACTGGGTGTGAAGTTTTGAAATGAACACTAAAGAGAATAGCGACAATACCATCGAATTGTTTAACTCCTACTTTTTATGAAGTTGGTGAAAAAGTAGAGCAACTGGCTATTTTTTAATATCTATATATAGTAGATTTGACGATTACTCTATAATAAATGGCGTTAGAAAAGTTCTCGTCTAGCCAGGAAATAAACTATTTTCCGTTCATGATTCGACGTTCGAAGCATTTTCATGTCGGCCATACGCCACTTTATTTTCTCACTGTTTATATCGTTATATACCTACTCTCTTCTATTATATCTTATTCCTAGAAATGTTCATGGAAATGGGCGTGTTTCAGAAAAATATACACTTTTCGTTTTTTATTTGTATTACCACAAAATTGGTGTAGGAATAGTTTGGTATTTGCATGCTGGTAAATAAATACATATCTACCACAAAAACGAACATAACTAATAATTATAGTTTCATGTTACATGGATTGATTCATTAAATTCAATATTGGATAGGTAATCTATTTATACGGGTATTTTCCAAGTTGTTGGCACTATACATTTTGCCGTGATTAAAAAAAAACAATCAATGGAATCTCACAACGAAACACTACACCCAAGTTGTTTCTATCTTGAGGCAGCAATTTCATCTCACCGCGACTTTGTTATTAAAATTAGCTGGATTATCTATTGAAATATGATTCAATTTGAGTCTTCATTATTCCAAAATATACAGAATTAATAAGATCGTATCATCATCATCTTTTGCAAATCGCATGACTTGCTGAAAATATTTTGTCCCGAAGCGTTGTCAGAAGAGGGAAACACAACAACAACGGCATTAGGCCACATATATGAGGATAATATGTGTATGAATAAAAAAGTAGAAAGTGCCCCCGGAGAGAGGTAGGGAATCGAAAAATTTTAAAATTCAAATATAACCCTAATAACAAGAAAACGAGATTTTCAAACAAGCATCCATCATGTCACGTGAAACACCCACTTTAAATTCGAAATAAAAACAATTTTGGGTAAACATATTTAAAAGCGGTGTGTGCCTTCAGCGTAGCTGAAATGATTGACAAGGGGTAGCTGAATGCCTGTGCACAACCCCATATTCAGATGTGCTTATATACATATATAGGTACAATGGGAGCGTGAATCAATATATATGTATTTTTAGCGGATGCCAACTGTCACGAAACCAATATCAAAACATTCAATTGTTGGAGTTAGAAAAGTAGTGCAGAAAAAATGTTAGTAGATTTTATCTGGTACTAACAAATGCCCGCGGCGACTTCGCACGTGGAAATCGTCTATAATCTCGCAATCAACGTCCCAAAAACCTCAATATCGACTTTTAGATTTATTTATCCTATTCCATCTCCTCTAGGGTTGATTATTGGAAAATCACGAAACGCATGTTTGTTTGAAATATTGTAACTGTAACTGCTTTCGCATCAGTGTATTGATTTAAGAATTAGCGATCCTTTGTATAACCGCTTGGCCTCTGTAACCTTCTGTTTGAAGCCCAAAGCGAAAGTTCAACGGTGCCGTGGCCGGTTGGGATAGTAATCTTGCTAGTAAGCAGGATCCGTGGATCGAATCCCTGTTGGGGGATATATATATTTTTTATCAATTTCATTTTTTTTAACTTTTTATGCTCTAGAATATTTAATAACAGCATAACTTGTCAAATATTCTTTCTTGCTGAATTATTAATAATCAGGTATTTGAGTAGTGAGTTTATTGATGAAAGGAACAAAGGAAGGAATACATATATTTCAGCTTTTTTATTTACGTCCAAAAATGATTTATCGAAATATTCGATATGCCGTTTATTTTCTCTCTTGAATTCAGATCAGGCGATCCTGGAGGCCATATATCTACAAAATACAAAACGGAAGTTATCATTTTTTTAAGAAGTCAATAAACATGCGGGGCTGTTCCATGCTTCATAAAATTTATGTTTTAAAATACTTTGAGCTTATTTTGAATGCAGTAATCATTCAGATTCAATTTCAGTGAGTTTTATTTTGAGATTTTTCCAAATCGCGGTGACACGACAACACTCTTGTTTTTGAAATAAGTTGACAATATTGCAACTCAAACTTGCAATTTCAATAGTTTTTTTTTCATTTTATTTGCATTTGAAGTATGTTTCATCTTAATAAACAAAAAATCATTAGCACAGGACAGACAACACAGCCAAGTGGGAGAAGAACGAGCAGCATCGCACGTTCCTTTCACGAAAATTGTAATAACCCTAGAATGTGATCTAAGGCTGCGAGATTTTATATTTTTTTTGTTATTTTTCTCTTCTTCTGTTACCGATCTTATGGTATTCCTTGAAAGCTGTGCAGCAGCGACCTGGGTGGAAGTGCTTAGCCGTATGGTACTTGAAAGTCTGGCCGGGCGACTGTGCTATCCAGAATAACTTCCTTTGTTCACTTTCTCTTTCTTTGGCATTTTTTTGGGGACTGGTTGAATAGGGTGATGGCAAAGAAAGTGAAAAAAAAAAGTTTCTCAGCGCCGCCGTACGTTTCAAATATTTGATGCTAGATGGATCGTGATAAAGATGGAACTCGTTAAGTTTGAATTACTTTGAATTCTCATTTTCTCACGTAAAAGGGATATTCTCGAGAAGAGAGGCGGGAACTCGAAAATATGCGGCGACGCGAAGGTGATATACTGAACAACTTGAAAGGGATAAAAGGTGCTTTCTTTATCATTCCATCAAAATATATATATATATATATATATATATATATATATATATATATATATCCCTTTGTCCAGACGATCTCATATTTACCTCTGGGAGCAATTTTTAATTTCCAACAAAGACAAATGTACCTACATATCGTGTCTATATATTTATCTAATCTAATCTAATATATTGATACGAGCAAATTCTTGGATAGAAATCTATTTCAGCTAGCACGGAAACGTATTTTTTTGTACATTTCGTAGGTTGCCGCAATAAGAACGATTGTTAGTCATCGAAATATATTGCATTCTATGCTTTTTTTCCACTATACTGCTCAACCAGATTGATTACTGAACATAGATAGCATCACTCTCCCAGACATATATCATGATTTCGAGATTGTTGCCTCTCATCAGTATGTCCTAGGATGCAGAGCCATATTTGATAATCAATCCTAATTTGAAACTGATACTTGTATCAATCTTCAGCATACAACTGACGGTGGAGACTAGTATGGGCCATAGATTAGGCAATTATAATGGTGAATATGAACAAAAGGTATTAATTAAATGAGGAGTTATCTGATGCATGCTGAAGATGTATATAGTATGAGGTCCAAATTAGGAGTGATTATCAAATATTGCTCTTCACCCTGCGACAAACTGATGAGAGGCAACAACCTCGAAATCATGATATATGTCTGGGAGTTTCGTGGAAAAACGCAATATGTGTCAAAGACAAGGAATCGTTTTTATTACGAAATGTAGGTTCAATTTACCAGGTAGGCAGTAATTTGAATTCATATTCTGATACGGTTGACTGGTATGAATAACTCATAGGTATATATATTTCATCAAATGTGGACCATTTCATCTCGATCATCTTTCTCTTTGAAGTATTCATTCATTTTTCCCTGTGGCATCTATTTGAATTATCAATGTTTCCTCGAGACAATCCACTCAAGTAGTCTCGGGGAGAGAGAGTAAAAAAAAATGAAGCGGAGTCGCGTCTCGAAAGCTGAGTTAATCAGCGAAGGCCATCGATCATTCGCACGCAGATACAAAAGAAAGAAGAGCAACAACAGTTAGATGGGAATGACAAATGGAAAAATATGGAACATGCGTAACGTTAGAGTGAAACGATAAGGCAAATCTCGTTAGGTTGAAAATTAACAGTAATTTCGCTCGCAGACATAATAATTGATGAAGATTTTCAGTGTGCCACAAAATGACAATGGGGAAGCTGATAAAACGCGGACGCTATCGTCCTACTACAATTAATGGGGGAGAATGAGAAGAAGAACAAGATCATCTCACTCCTCCCGCGTTGAATATTGTTAACATCTGACATACTGTATATATATATATATATACTTCGCATCCTGACAAGCAATTTATTCGTGAAAGATTCTATCAGCCGCCTGTGGTCGGTCGGCACACTTCTCATTACTCTATTTGTCTCATTACCATACAGTCCACATCGCAGAAACACCATCGTCTTCTCATTTAAACAACAACAAATAAATAAATAAAAACGATATGACAACAACAACAAGTAGTAGTAGCAAACTCTTACATATATGCCCATCAGATCTCGCGAATAATTTCTTTATGTCTACTCAGATGACAGAACACTTAATAATAACGTTTGCAATGTACCTACTTAGATGATTTTTTTTGTATCGGAAAGATTATCAACTATTCCGTCTCTTCGATTTAAATCATTTTAGGTAAGAGTAGTAGTTTTTTTTTATAGAAGTAATTTCATGCAGGACTAATAATTTCTGTGTACGTATTTCCAAATGGTCTATGGTGGCGTGTTCGTTTCAAGTTTCTTTGTGTCGTCGCAACAAGCGAATGAGAAATTGGACATTGAGACAGTCAAATATTACCTCCTCACAGAGTAGAGTCTCTCACTGGTCATTTAGAGTCTCGAGTGAGAACGAATGAGGGAATGTTTTAAAGTAGAAGAACTTTCAACTTTGTATTGAGTCCCCTCTTGAAAAAAAAAAGCGACAAGAGTGAACAGGGACAGAATATAACTCACCCAGCGTCTTTGTCTACGACATTAGGATAATTTTACGTAAGATAAAGCATACAAGGGACCACAATAAATAACTAAAATGTAAGCAAACGACCAAAAATAGGTACAATTTGCGGCCAATCTTGATTTCCCTCTTCTTGTTCTAGAAGTTATATATACATATATATATATAATACGGGATTACGTGGATAAGTAGGAAGTTTAAAGTGGATTCGTGTGCAAGTTGTTTGAGTATCGTCGTCGAAAATTTCCTAATTGCCCCCTATCGTTACTGCTAAAGATGCCATTATTACACAGCTCACTCGACAGTTTGGACTCGTCTCGATAGGACAAAGACACTTTCTTACCGTCTTTCTCAATCTTAGATCTCCAAAATTTACAAGCATCTGCCCCTAAGGTATTCGTTTTGACCTAATTGTACTGCTTCTTCTTTGATTAAAATGATGAAATCCACACAATGTGGAAATCATCTTCACTATAATTTTAATATTCTATGGAAAAAAAATGTTTGGCGTGGAACTTTATAAATTTTAGAAATAATATGTTCAGAATATGAGCTCTTTTAATTATCGAGTTAAAATAATTTCAAAAATATTTTTTTACAAAAAATTGGACCGATTTTATCAGTTGTTGCACTGAAAAATACAAAATAATATTAATTCTGTTGGTGCTGGTTCTTTTGGAATTGGTACCTACAACGGCACAACTTCAATATTACCAGCACCAATAGAATTAATATTATTTTGTATTTTTCAGTGCAACAACTGATTAAGTCGGTCCAATTTTTTATAAAAAAATATTTATTTCACATTTTTGAGTGTAAAATTAGTCATGAAAATTGTTGAACGTTCACTAATACCCAAAAAGTTATAGGTATGTTTAGCTTGTACTTGTTATTTATTATTCAGAGATCTCAAAACATCGCGGCGTAAATATATAGGTACATATTTCAGACCTGCTGTAACTCTAAAACCGTAACTCAATTTAAATGTTGCTACATATAATCTTTTCTTTAATTTGGCCGTGTCATATTCTCAGTTTTCGAAAAATTGCTCTTCCACATAGCGGAAATACGCATATCACATATTTCAGACTTTACCATTGCGAAACTCGGAAACCGTAACTCTTTTGAAAAAATGTTCAATTTAAACGTTTCCGGATATTGTCCCCTTTCTAATTTTCAAATCTCGAATTTTCGATTTTCGGAAAAATTTGCCTCTTCCACATAGCTGAAACACATGTTTCAGACTGTAGCGCGGAAATGTATGATTATTTTTAAAAATGTCCAATTAAACATTTCCGGATATGGAACTTTCATTATTTCTGTCGTCTCTTCAATTCTCGAGAAAAAATGCCCCCTCCATCCCCGTTGGGGGCGGTTTTTGGAGGGAAGGAGGTTTTGGATTTGATTTTTCTCAATATGATACTATTTCTCAACTCTCCTCTTTCAAATGAAACAAAAATCGTCTAAATCGAAGTACGTTTACTATGGCAAACGCGCGAACAGCCATAAAAAAGCAAGTCGGTCAAAAAATTACCAAATATTTCTGATTGATTTTGTGATTTCAGGCTACATTTTCTGTGGAAGGATTTTTTGAAAATAGAATAACAAAAAAATACCATTTCTACCTACCCTTTTTAGATATTTCTGATTTGCGGTTTCATTTACTAACCTGCTCATCTGCGGACAACTCCGGAACGTGTGAAGCCACCTTCATACACACCAAAATGCTTAGCTTATTTGTCCTAATTTTCTTGAAGAAAGTAAATTAAATATAAATCACCCCACCCCCTAATTCGAAAATCACGGCCCTGCCTCTTTCATTCGTTCGATAAACATGACGTGATGGCAAAACTAATAGAAAATAATAAAAAAAGAAAGCTTCGAAAAGCGCTTGTAGCAAACTCATCCCATTTGGGTCTCATTTTCAATCCATAAATCATAAATATTTAAACTGGCCAGAAGCTAAACACTTTTTTTCTTCACATGTATAATATCCTTGTGCATGATTGATGACATCGTGCACAACATCCTTTTAACGTTTCATTTAACATTTAGAATAAAAAATACGCAAGCAATCTTATGTAACCGTGTGTGTGTACGAATCTATTCTATTGATAGTACAATCCAAACAACATGAGGCGAGGGCGGGGGGTTGAAATGGCAGTCGCAGCAGGTCTCTGTTACCTTTTGATGCTTCTCATGAATAAAACATTTGGTTCGTTCTCATCATCCATATAAGCGCCCATATAAATATATACATACATGTTGTATGATTTGTAAATATACTCTCGCTCTCTCTTCTTTGGATGGACTTTATGGTCCAATTGGTCTACGGCTGCTAAGGGCTTAAGGCCAATTGGATAAGTGACAGTGTCAGAGGCGATCTCTAGACCCTGAGCTATTTATTCTCAAACAGCAACAACTCACAAACGTGTTGTCCATGCCTCTGGTCTTTTCTGCTGGTCCTCCTGGTCCTGGCCGGACTGCTATGTTTGTTGCTGAAAGGAGGATGTTGTGGAAGGGCGCGGAGGGGTATGTTAGATAGCTGAAGGTGATCTGCAAGGGTCTGATTGGAATTCATAGCCTCCCATATAAATAACATATATGGGACAGTAATTGTCGGGCTAAATGCTTCTCTAAATCTTTCGAATATACGGGGTAGGATTTTCATGATTCTGGAATCTTCTGTGAAATATTCACATACTCGTTTATTTTTTAACATGATTTTTGACCGAGGAGGTATACAATTCGATTGTTTGTTTTTTTTTGTTTTGATATATATTTTTCTAAATAATAAAGATCCAACATTTTCTTTTCCTCAAAAACTTTTCCAAAAGGGGATGTAGGGGCAATTTTTCTCGAAAATTTACTGCAAAATTAAACAAGAGACCATATCCAGCAACATTTAAATTTGACATATATATAAAAAATATTATTTTCCGAATGACAGCAATAGTAAATCCTGAAATATATGTTAGGTACCGTTCAACTATTTTAATGCTTACTGATACTCTCAAAAATGTGAAATAATAATAAAAAAAAACTAGGACGCACTTTATTAGTTGCTGCACTGAAAAATTCGAGATAATATTAATTCTATTGGTAGACAACTCAAATTAAGCCGCCCCATATAAAATACGTGATTTTTTACGCTTTCTGCTCGATCCTAACCTGGCACCGTAATAGGATAGTGACAAATGTTCGAAAGTAAATAATTGGAAGGGCTCCTCACCAGACCCAAAGTGTCCCGGAGGTGTCTTGAAGTGTCCCAGGTATGCCTCAAAGTGTCCCAGGTATGCCTCAAAGTATCTTTAAAGGTATACGTATCAAACATATGTCCTAAAGTATTGCACGTGTGTCCCAAAAGTGTCCCAAACGTGTTTCAAAGTAACCCTAAGTGTCCCACGTATGTGTCGAAGTGTCGAACGGCTAATACTTTTAGAGTTGTTTCAATTATAATAGTTGCTGCACTGAAAAATTTGAGATAATATTAATTCTATTGGTGCTATACTTCTGAAGTTGGTGCCAAAAGTCTTTTGTCCTAAAATTGCACAACTTCAAATTTACGAGCACCAGTAAAATCAATATATATATATATATATATTTTTCTCCAGTGTACCAACTAATAAACTCAATCCTAGTTTTCGTAAAAAAATGTTATTATCAAATCTTCATTAATTTTTTGCTTACTAAATTAACTGCTAGAATTACCCCCAAATCCTATATTATCTAGCTCATATAGCGTTACAGGGTTCCAATGAGATGTGATTGTCTTGATATTACTTTAAATGTTTTTTTGCTACTCGTCCAATACTAGTTAAGTATCAAAGATATGGTCACGTCGACAGTTTTCTAATGAGTTTCTCGGATATGAGGATGCTCAATTTAAAATCTCAACACGCACACAAACCCAAGTGCAAGTGCAACCGATCTGGCCATTATGAGACAGCAAACAAACCCGGGACAAGTATCAGGTTTTTTCTGTCAAGGCATCTATATCATAAATAAGGAATATGACTATAATATCCAAATATGCCCAATGGTTGGTTACAATATGGATACTTCTTCAAGTCTAATAATCGTAACTCTTGTCGCACGTCATAAAAAGTCATAAAAATATAATGAGTATCATTGCTTTTTTCGTGTACGAAGCATAAATTCACTTCTCTTCTTCAACATTGATGAGAACAATGCAAAATAATGTTAAGGCATATTATGAACCGACCGGGTAAGTCATTTTACATAAATTTCGCAAACTCCGATGATAATAATAATAATGTCAGAGCGCTTAGTGATGTTATATGTGCTAATAAAATCACTTACAACAATAAATTCTAATTGCACAACCCTATAAAATTATGGTCTTACATGTCTGTATATAGAGGCCTCCCGCTGTACGTATATATATATATATACTGTCATTCTTTAAGGACCTCTTAACTATCTGGGACACGATGTTTGCAATTAACTTTTACCTATAAACCGAACCGTCTTATTGCCACTATGTCTTAATAACAAAGAATTATGGATGTGCGTTTCACATACCTACCGGACATGATTGTAGCTCTATTTCTTTTCAACCATAAATCCCACAACGTGGTTGTAATAATTTGATGACTTTTCTCTGCTCTAAATGATGATCTTTCGCTCTAAATAAATGTATATTGACGCGCTGTCGTCCTGCAAATGCTTTCGAGAATGTCTTTGTATTTCGCTAAAGAATAAATATTTTACGAGCCAGTGCACTATAGAAGCCAAACATAAAATGACTGAACTTTGAATGGACAAAACAACTACTAACATACTACTTCTCTCGAAGATACGATCTTCTTCTTCTCTCTCTCTCAACGAAAATAAATTTCTAATCTGATCGTTCCGATGCCACCATTAAAACGACAATATGTGCTGCGACAGCCTTAAATATTCAATCTTGGCATGGGATACTTCACATAAACTTTAAACGCCATTTTCCCCCTCACAGCAAAATCGTCAATTCAATCACATTATTGAATCAAAAACATTCTCAGAGCTATAGAGAAACTATTTTAACCCTTCTGGTGGTTTTTGAAGAATAAAATAATTTTATTCACATGAATGAACCTATATTTATCAAACACGGAAGTACTTGAGTATATACATTGCCAGCTTTCTGTTTGGTGCCTTTAATATGTTCATAAATATTCTACAGAGGAAAAATTTTCATTTCTCGTGTGCCAACGGAACCATATTAAAGAGCGTGCACACGGCGTGTGTCGGTGCTGGTCGTATATATACCATTATAGATTATTATGCTAAATAAGTATCTGGGTGAATCTCATTATCTCCTGACTGGAGCTGTACCACAAACCATAAAATGAACTGTGTGTGCTTTACATGTTCTGACCCATGCCATGTGCACGGTCATGTATGGTTCATATGTAGACAACTCAAATTAAGCGCCCCCATATAAAATACGTGATTTTTTTACGCTTTCTGCTCGACCCTAACAATCGCTGTATCTCTGGCACTGTAATAGGTAGTGACAAAAAAGTTCGAAAAATAAATAATTGGAAGTTCACCTAACCCAAAGTGTCCAGGAGGTGTCTGGAAGTGTCCCAGATATGCGTCAAAGTATCCCAAAGGTAACAGATGTCTCAAAGTATTGCACGTGTGTCCCGAAGGTGTCCCAAACATGTCCCAAAGTAATCCTAAGTGTCCCACAAATATGTCGAAGTGTCGAACTGCTGGTACTTTTAAAGTTGTTGTAATTTTTTTTCTGTTTATAACTGCACATCTTCAAGAGTACAAGCACCAATAGAATTAATATTATCCCTTATTTTTCACTGCACGAACTAATAAAGTCGCTCCTACTTTCTTCCAATTTGGCCACCAGTTGTCAACACTTTTTTTGTTTATTTTTCAATTTGTTTGTCCATTACATATCTGAGATATTGATCAGAGTGCTTCACAAATAATAAGACGGAAGTAAATATTGTTAAGGGACAATTATTATTTTTGAAGTGTTCTAATTATCTTTGCATGATATTTTATATATCGTTTGGACAAAATTAGTTTTGATGTTCATTGGGCGAACGTTTGTTGTACCAAAACCGCCTGGTGTGTGCCAATTAAAAGCCTAAAAGGGCGCAACGCACCATCAATACATTGGGGTAGGGGTGGGGGCACTTGGATGCATCGCGTCTCAGTAGGCTGCCATGTAAATAAGTGTTAAGTAAAGGGGAAACAAATAAAAGTCATCGGCGTGTAGAGCGTCCTGCTTGGTGGCATGGCCATACATAGAGGGAAAATGTCGGTTCTCAGTCTAGGCACGTGCTGCTACGTGCGTTGACGGACGGCT
Organism: Crioceris asparagi; assembly: GCA_958507055.1. Classification (NCBI taxonomy): domain Eukaryota; kingdom Metazoa; phylum Arthropoda; class Insecta; order Coleoptera; family Chrysomelidae; genus Crioceris; species Crioceris asparagi. Next base: position 485,475 of record OY293833.1, on the reverse strand, counting down.
ACCGTAACACCAGCCCCGGGCACCGCTTAATAAGACCCTCAAATTCTCTTTCTTGCTACTATAACGAAATAAAAAAAAAGAGAAAAGAAAATCTAGCCACCGGCACACAGCAGTAGCAACATACAGATTACCCGTCGACACCCAGCCACTTGTTTCTCGTTTATTGAATGATTAGATTCGCCCCCAGGTACTGTTTTAATGGTAGAAATCGTCAGATGTCTTATTATAAGTCGTTATTTTCCTTTGCTTTTCTTGAGCAGAATTTTCCGCTTCTCATACCCAACCACCTCACTCACCCCCGAGGCCACGACAGACAGATTGGTCTGGTCATCTTTCTCTCGTCTTGACAATAGCTTTAACGAACTCACCCATATAATAGCAGTCGAGATTTCCTTTTTGCTCTATACTGCTACTACTACTACGGACGGATCTCAAGGCAACCTCAACCGGTAAATTGCTCTCCCAATTCGCTATTAAAGAGTCACGAGAAACACACAACTTCTTCGAGAGTATAATACCAAATTGTCTCGTTGGCTTATTAGTTCAGTCTCTATTCTCCGATGAGCTTGATTTCTCTTTCTCTCTCTTTTTCTATACCTTTTTTAGTTCAATTCAATTTATCCGCAAGCACAATCATTTTACGTTTCATAACTAGCTCGATGGATAGATAAATTATTTCCTGCGAAATGACATGATCGATTTAAAATCGAATTCTATTTTCTATATTTTCTCGATAATGAGTCTGATCTTGATCACAATAAAATCCTCACCCCTCGCGCTTTGGAGGGAAGGAAGAATTTTAAAACGTTTCATAGTTTTATATATTTAGACCAGATCTTAGCATAGTCCACTTTCAAATGAAAATCAAAATCGTTGAAATTTAATTTGTAAAATAAAGTGATTTGCGAGAAAACAAAGATATTGTCATATACAATTTGATTTTGGATATGAATGTGTGAAAAAGAAATATTCTCCATACCAAATCGATAAAACTAACGTGTCGTCGTCTTTTGAGCTTGGTACCTTCTTGTACTTGCCATTGTCTTCGTTCGAGACTCACTCAGTCCTTACCCGACAAGCATCACCCATTATTATACGAGATAGGTGTGTAGAGCAGTAGTAGTAGTAAAGCTGTTCTCATTGTCGAAGTTAGGAGCAACTCCTTGCATGTTAATTTACCAAAATGGCCTAAGTACCACATGATTGTTTGCTGACATAATTTACGCCTTAGTAGTGTGGGATTTGTTCGCATCTATAGTAATCCATGTTTACTACGCCTTGGTATTTGCATTTCTCTACCGGGCGGAGATTGTGGATTTAGTTTATATATATATATACGTTATATGCCCTTCTCCCTTTATTATCTCATCTTGTCGAGATGTTTTGTTCTATTGCTACACTACAATTGAGCTAAATGGCAATTGCTAATATTATAGCCTTTTGTTTTCAAAGTGAGATGGTTTACATTCAAGCAATCAACTTGTTTATTTCAACTACGGTTCTTTCTCACTTTATTATTATCAATAAATAACTAACAAGGTTGAAATGTATTCAACTTTAGGCCAGCTCAAAGAGATATTGAAAGACGAAAATAAATGATTATTAGACATAACAGTGTTATAATTTATATATATATATATATATATATATATATATATATATATATATATATATATATATATATATATATATATATATATATAAATAAAAAGATGTTCTTGGGGATGCAGTCATATATTCAATAAAATTCTTTGATTGAAGCCGAGCTTTCGAGAATGTTTATTCTCTTCTTCAGGGCAAAAATCGTGAATTTAAAATAAATTAGCAAAAACAGGAAATATTTCATAGCAATCAATTACAAATGTCTTTTTTTTGCCCTGAAGAAGAGAATAAACATTCTCGAAAGCTCGGCTTCAATCAAAGAATTTTATTGAATATATGACTGCATCTCCAAGAACATCTTTTTATTTATTATAAAACCAGCCAAGAATTCAAAATCAATATATATATATATATATATATATATATATATATATATATATGTTATGTGTGTAAGCAAAGCTGATTTTGATCTCTGTAATCAGCCTGTATGTAGAAGCTATATAATCGATTAAATTCTCAAGAGGGTCATAAAGTTCTGCGACACTGAATAGTAGATGCTAATGATATGTGAATTTTATGTGGAAACTTTTTAAATATGCAATCGATGATTATATAGACTTCGAAATTGATGACACCCATAATATAAAAATGGTTTCAGTTGAGTATTACCTATTTTATCAAATGTGAGGGCGTGTATTTTCTTAATAAAAAAATCTTAGTATAATATTGACATCTATTTGTTATTCTAATTAAATGAACTATAATCTGTTATTAGTACATTTCCGAGACTGGTCTTCTAATTGCACTTAGATAGGAAATACTAAAATCCTAACCTTCTTCACTTATTAGTTAATGTTGTTGCTTGTTGCTTTCCTCGAAATAATGTTTCTGCCAGAAGCTGCAGACTTTTTGACCGCCTTCAAAAAAAGGAGAAGGTATACAATTCGGTTGTAAGATTGCTTTTAAAGAAAATGGCTGTTCGCGAGTTTTGCATAGTAAATGTACTCTGATTTAGACGATTTATGTTTCATTTGAAAGAGGAGAGTTGAGAAATGGTCCAATATTGAGAAAAATCAAATCCAACATCTCCTTCCCTCCAAAAACCGCCCCCAAAGGGTGTGGAGGGGGCAATTTTTCTCGAAAATTGAAAATCCGAGACGACAGAATTAATGAAAATTCCATATCCGGAATGTTTGAATTGGACATTTTTCAAATAATCATACATACAAAAATTGGACCGACTTTATCAGTTGTCGCACTGAAAAATATAAAATAATATTAATTCTATTGGTGCTGGTAATTTTGAAGTTGTGCCGTTGTAGTTTGTTGTTGTAGGCACCAACTCCAAAAGAACCAGCACCAATATATTAATTTGTATTTTTCAGTGCAACAACTGATAAAGTCGATCCAATTTTTTGTAAAAAATATTTATTTCGACAAATTATACATATAACCATATAGACGGACCGATCTTTTTTTTGAACAAAGAACAAAATCTCAACATAGTACCAAATGAAAACGTGGACAACATCAATTGCTCCCGCAGCCATTATAGAAAATATGGGCCGTTATAAATAAGCTTATATAGCTGCTGCCAGAAATATGTAACAACGGATATAAACCGTCGAACTTTGCCGAACAGCAATTTTATGCGAACAAAAGCACATTAAGCATGGGTATATCTGTGTAAGTCAAACAATTCTTTGTTGCTTGAAAGAGATTTACAAGAGGAGCTATGCTAGGGCTTTCGAGAACGACCATAATAAAAGTGCTGATATACTTTAATAAAAACGAAATCATTCACATAACTGCTAGCTACATATTTTTATATGTACGAGTATATATAGTGATTTTTTTTATTTGTGAAAATAAAAATATTATTATTGAATAATGGATAACGGTTTTTTTTTTACATAGATTTGCTCTAGAACTAGAAATCTCTTGTACAGCAATAACATTTTCATTATACAATAAAATTGAGTTCCATAATGTTTAACTTCATGTATCAATTAGCTGATTGGTTTGTTCAATTTATTACAGTGACATTTTATCTCCACATACTTGCTTTCTCAATTCCTCAGGGGCATTCGGGTCGATTTTCAAGATAAAAGTCCAGATGCTGAGACGACTTCATGTCTATAAGGTTACATACACGTTGATAGAGTAATACTTTTCATTATTGAGAGAATTGAAAACCTAGTCTAATTTAATTGGGATAGATTCCTATTATTAATTTTACCTGCAGGTTGTTCAATTTGATTTTGTTAAGGTACTTTATATAAAAAATCTGTTTCGACGAATTTGCAAAAACTGTGTTCCATCAGTTTCTTCCGACATGTTTGTTTAAGTTGGCTAACGTACGGTTTGTTCGGTGATTCGATGGAAGGTTGAATGGATATTATCAAAAATGCAAAAATGTATATCATAAATAATTCATTCGGAATTAGTAGATATGCTGACAATATTTGGGAAAGATGTCCGTCCACAGCAGCCATAATGGAAAACGTATTTATGCAGTATTTTGGCAACGAGATTATGCATTCGCTATTCATATCGAGAACGATTTGTCAAGATTTACAGAAGTGCCATTCTCGCCCTGTCTACGGAATGATGGATCGAGCCTCTGTTATTTTGGACCCTGCAACACTTCAATCACACATATATGTATACATATATCTATATATACAATGGAATTTATTTCATTCAGTAATTGCATTGACTGCCAAATGCTTTGTCATTCCCTTTAAATTACAATAATTCCAGCAGCTCCGTTTATTTCTCAATCGGCTCATTAAACGATTATGATCGCAGACTTATTTTTATTAACTTATAACTAATTCAGTATATCAATATTGAGTTGGGTTAAATCCATAATATTTCGTATTTTTTGGTGCATAGTTTTACTAATTTTTAGACTTCAGTCACCTAGGCATGCACTTTCAATGAATTCATTCGAATATATTGGAAATTACGGTTCTAATCGAAGTTGGTTGAAGGAAACATCATCTATCATTCCATTATTTCATTCTTTTCGTCCGTTCCAATGGTTTCTTTTGAATTCAGTGATGTCATAATTAACCATTTTGAAATTATCAGCTATTGATTTTGCAATTGAATGTATAATGAAACAACCATTGAGTAATTTCTGCGACAAAAGGGTGGTTCAAATGGGCTTCGTCCATCTACCGCAGCACGGTTGGGGGCCGGGGGGGGGGCTGGAGAGAGGTACGCAGAGAACATTGAGTGATAACCATGCCCCTTTTGTATACTATTAATTATTATCGATTACACAATACCTTACCCATTCATTGTATATATGTCGATCATCTATAACGCATCTCTTCGTTGTACAATGGAATTCTTCTCAGCTATAAATACCGGAATTGAAAGAACATAGACACCGTAATTTTTTTCTCATCCTATTGGTATCACCTTTGCATTCACCTTAATACGATATCACCGAGCTCACAGTTATTTTTTTATACATCGCCAGTCAAACTAATTTAATGATACTAAAAAGTAGTCAGCAATTTTTTTTGATTGCACCTGGCATTAACCTTCCCATACAGGGGGTAGAATATTTTAAGCTAGATGACATAATTTTGACGTATTTTTGCTTATTTCATTCCTCAGGAAGTTTAACAGCTCATTATTAATTTGATTATTGAAATCATGAGAAAGTCTTCTGGGTAAAATTTTTGCTTGTATTTCAAAATTACGTTGTGTAATAAATAAACTTGAAAACATTTCAGCAGTCGCTTGCGCGCGTTGGCCCACTTTCGCAAAGAATGCAGGTCAGGGATTTGTGCTTGCGATATGATTTTGGGATAAAATGTTTCCAAGGGGAAACGTTTTATGTTATCTTGTATTTTCATTATGTACTTTCTTTAATAAATACTTGCCTTTTCCATGTTCATATGGAGCGCTATTACTATCGAAGGTTATCTTTAGGTTCATTGTCGTTCAAGTTTCAAGAACATATAAAATTATTGATGATAATAAAATAAATATAATTTAAGCGAGAGAGGAATCCTTCAAACATGGGTCGAGTAGACAATATCTTAAATATTGTTATTTATCTTTCAATCTAATTCGATATTCATGTTCTCATTTTTATCGACTGGAAACTTTAGAAGCAGTTTTTGTTCAATTCTTTTAAAATTAATAAATTCGAATATATCTAACAAATGAATAATACTAATAATGCTAACATATGGACAAAATGATCTTTTTAATAGGGGTAAATGAAGAGGTGGAATTGTTCTTTAAATGCATTTAGTTTATTTATTTGTGTTTATTTCTCAATACCGACATCGAAAGACGGAGGAGGTAAACTATTCGAATGTATGTTTGCCCTGAAAAAAAAAGGTTAAAGGGTAGTGTTTCACAAATTGAAGTAGCCTTTTGCCAGATAGAAACAAACCTCATTTTCATTATGGGACTGGTTCAAACGTTAATGATGTACGACTATTTTATAAACTATTCCACAAATAAAATAAAACCGCCATTTACTCATATTTTGAATTCCAATGTCGTGAGGCAATTTGCTGGACGTTTATCTAAGTCGATGTTTTTGGGAAGTGTTCCCTGGAGGGTGATTCTCGACCGCCAGTTAACATCTTAAACATTATGCATTACATACTCGATCAGGTCCGGGCAAATTCTTGTGTCTGTCCAATGGCCAAACACGCGGTGATTGATCACCATCGTGGGGATGACCTCGGCTCCCTTATCGCCAAGCCCTAAAATAAAATAAAAAACGACTTTCTGTACCTATCATAGGTTTTCGCACACAAATCTACCCTCAATGTATTTATGTAGATAGACCTTTTTAGGCCTTGAAACTTACGTATTTATCACGGTGTCTTTTTGATATCTCATACATATTTAATTCACAAACAATGCAACTAGAATTTGATAAAATTTGAAGATCCTCCGCTTTTTTTACAATTCATATTTTTTTCATATTTCCAAATCTGGCTTACTAATCACTGGATCATTTCTAGTGAAATTATTTTCTTGCTTTTAAATTTTAAATAATGATTGTCCGTTTTGTATAGATAGAAATAGTAAAAAAAATATTTTGTGACTAAAATTTTTATGAAACAATAAAACAAAGAAAATTGTTGCTAGAAATTATTTGAAACGATTGATTTATATTTACATACAAAATTTTACTATTACTTTTGACGGCTGTTATTTTTTTTGAATCTACATTTGCCTGAATTTAGTCACGATAAAACAGAATATCAAGAATATCAATTTTAGTATTTGTTGTAAAAAAACTGCAAATATTATTAATTTTTATTATTTTTTGTAAAAAATATTTTTCAATATATAGATTCAATAGAATTTTACCTATTTTAAAACGTAATTAATGGCAATGAAATGCATTCAAGTGTACTAATTTGTATTAGGAGTAATACTGGAGTAAAAAAAATGCAAATCAAACGAGCCATAACGCTAAATAATTGTTCTTCTCGACACAGAATGTTCTGATTGACCTTGGGCAGTTTCGGCCATAACGAAAAAGGGTGTGGGAGCATTGTACTTTCGTATCGAAATTAAAATTTGTAAATTTACATTAGGTTAACTGGAATCTATATATATATATATACCTATATACATATATATATATTTGTGGTCTGGACTCAATATTTGTTTTATTGTTATGTGGGGCAGGGGGGGGGTGTTTGTTCATCGTTGAAAAATATTTAAATGGGGCTAAGAATCAGCCAAGTGTGTTCAATAAGTGGTCTGGTTGGTGTATTGTTCCACCGTCTGACTTTCGTGGGAGATGAAATCTCTCATTCACGCGCCGCTCGTACGGATGAACTTGATTTTTTTGTTGTTGTTTGTTCGCCCAACGAAAACCTAATTGATCTCTAAACGGCCAGGTTGTTAACTGTGAAATTGAAATGAATTATGAACTGCCTACAATGTTTCTTTTTCTGGCGTTGCAACTCGTTGCAAACATGACTTTCGAATTTTCGAAAATAAGGGAGCAAGAACATGTCATTAGACCATTTCGAATCAGTTTTCTTTCATATGAAACAAGAATCGTCATCAAATCGGGACTCGTCTTCTATTAAATATAAATACGTTCACAAATACATAAAAAGCAGAAAAATAATTGAATTTATATCTCCTCCATTTAGGAAGTCGGTCAAAAAACTGTTGCATTGATAGTTGAAAGCTGTTTATTTATTTATTGATTTGATACATTTAGGTGATTTAAAATTGCTTTAAAGATAATAATGTTTTTTCGAATATGTCATTCATATTTCAGATGAGTTATTATGTGACATTTATAAATTTAATGCCTTTAATGCTGAGAAAGGAGCTGCTGTGTAGTAAATAAATAATCTACATCAATTATTATTCATTTGTTTGACAGTTGCATGAAATATGATAAATCTGGTTAGCCTCCATCCAGATATTCAATTTTGAGATAACAGATCGTCATTGACGAGACCCACAGAGGCTAGCGCTACTCTTGACTACCTACTAATAATAATACTGCAACTTCGTTCTCCCCTACCCCCCCCCATCCATGTCTTTGGCTCTTTGTTCTTCACACGCATGACTCAAATTTCTTTGTCACCTCGATGCCGATCCATGCATTGTGTGGTGTTCTCTATCTCTCTTTTAGTCACTCGTATTCTCTGTTTTGTTCTCTGTCCTTCCTATTGCGCTCGAAATTGTGTGTGATCCTCGTGCGGTAGCTCGTCCTTGCTTGATTTATTATTCATTTATTCGATTTGATAGGAAATTGCTACATTTTCCATAAATCTATTTACGAGAAATAATTGATTGATTCATCACTAAATAGATGGTCTCGTATTATAAAAAAAAATTGTATACTCATTTTCATTATAGAATTTTGAACGAATGAAATTCAATTTAATGTTGTTTCGCCAACAAACTTGGCATCCTCCTGAAGATGCCAACATTTGCTATTTGCTCTTCTTATGTGTGAAATGTATTGACAATAATATCATAAAGTAGAAATCGAAAGTTACATCCCATCCATATATAACTGCTGGTTGTCATCGAAGTTTTTCAATTTGATGAAAAATATGGCACAGAAAAATATACAATAAGAGATCTCTTAAGTGGTGCAGTATTGAAATGAATTCCATCCACTTGAGAATGATGGAAGAAAAGCAACTTGAGTTCCTTCCATATCTTCTTGGGTCATTTACAAACAATTAGGGTATAACCCTGGATTCAATCTGTGGATTATTCTGGCAACAGAATATTAGAATGGAATTGCGCCGTTGAGGTTGAATTATCAATTCAAGAGCGTCCTTCTCACGGAACACAACACACAGGAGAGATGGTGATGCTGAGACACTTTCCAACATTCGGGATAACGAATTTGAGAAAATTCCATTAGCGATAACCACTTGTCGTCGTCTCTCGGTTCGTTACGATTTTAATTGCGTAATCCGTACGCACATTTTGTGCGGTTAATTAAAATATTTCATTTCATTTTCACCAAGTCAAGTGGTGATCGTTATAACACCAGATGATGATGATGATGATGATGATGAAGATATGAACTCATTGTATGTTCTGTTAGAGCGCTTTATTGTATATTTGGAGATGATGATAATATCGGGGAGTTTACTCAATGATTATCTGTTACATTCTCATCTATTCTATAATATAATGATTGTTAGTGTCTTTGTTTAACAAGCTGAAGCATGGAATGCGTTACATCAGATGTTGTACATACTCATCTTAACACAAAGAACATTAGTAATTTTGCTTCATTTTACCAAATAGGAAGAATACATACACGGGTCTGTTTTAAGTTGCTTCTCAAATCATTTAGGAATCGCTTAACCGTGTTGCTGTAAATCTATCAGAATTCGGGAATATTTCAAAGAAAAAAAGAAAGCAACTCTATTGGTATTTCCTTTGAAATCACTGTAACAATAATAAACACAGTATCATTTTTGCGGTACGTCTTATGAATTTGACATTCTTCTTTCTCCATGATTTATTCACGTACGATTATTCTTTTTGTAAATTGTTGAAGCAAAAATGTTTATGTTTGAATTGAAAGTACATTCATAATCTGCATAAGATAATAAAATCTCAATTTTATAATATCAAACTTTTCTTGGATGACAGCCAAAAGAACAGTCGAATTATTGTTTCTCAGTCGTGATTATTTGCTTAATGTTCCATGAAAATAAAAATAGTTATCCATAGAGTTTGGCATTTTATTTATAAATCATCTGGAGTCGGAGAATTATATCTCATCACTTATTTGAGAGAATGATTGGGCAATATGGTTTTGCTTAACTAACTCACTAAATATACTGTCATCTTTAATTAATATATTCGTTAGATAGAAGGCAATGCTTTAAATGAAGCAATACTTCACAGAACAAGCGAGCCACAAGAAACCCATGCGCCGCCGCCAATTCATGTTACCAACGATTAACAATGAACCACCACACCTCCCCCCCTTTCCTTTCCTTTCCTACCAAATTATAACTTCGACACTTTACAAATCTCTCTTCACAATACTCATAAATCTAGTGGGAGATCCCCAAAAAACAATTATTATGTACGACGATGCTATTTAGATTTTTGATTGCTGAACTGACAATGCCGTAATAATTTCAATTAAGCGAACAGCATAGATGAATAAATTGAAATAATTATCGAATGATGACGTTTATTAAAAAAAGTTAAATTGAATATTTGAAATAAGGAATAATTCAAAAAGTTGTCTAGTTTTTTCCTTAGAGTTCCGGTTTTCGAGTTGAGCGATGGTAAAATGGTTAAATCTAAAATACTTATACGTATTTCCGTAGCGATGTTCTGAGATCTCGTGAAACGTGATTTTTGCCCTGAAGAAGAGAATAAATATTCTCGAAAGCTCGGCTTCAATCGAAGAATTTTATTGAATATATGACTGCATCCCCAAGAACATCTTTTTATTTATTATAAAACCAATTATTTTATATTTTTCAGTGCACCAACTAATAACGTCAGTCAAATTTTTTGTAAAAAATATTTATTCATGTTAAAAGTTAAAGCATTTTTATTAAAAAAAGACATGGTTGCCACGTTCAGCAAAATTCCATGTGCCTTTAGATCTTCATAACAAAAATTCGATTTTGAAATTTCAACTTCAAGACATTATATCTCACAAAACAGCCAACTTTGTCATCAACAAGGCCGAGGGTTGTTGGGCGGGACAACAACTTTTTCGATCAGCCCTCCTTTATAGTAGAACGTACTCGAATCAAAACCAGTATAATAGCTAAGTACTTCTCCGGATGCACGATGTAATCTTGAATTTCGGATTAGATTCAAATGGATTGAATCCTGTTGCTAGATATAATACGATCACCATCCATCCATACATACATATATATGTCTGCCCTTAGTTAACCTTTGTCCATGTGCCTACATATGTACATCATATGGACATAAATCCTACGTAAGCACTTAATTCCCATATTCGCCAAATCTTGCAACAAGTGGGTCTATTATATGTCTAATTGGTCCATCACCATTGAATCACATAACATCATGGATACGTAATTTACGACTATAATCTAAAATATGCTCCATTATATTACTATAGCATTATATTATACCTAAGTGTTTTCCAATTTAATACTTAATGAAATCGAACCGAAAATATGCACGTGATCATCGAAAAATCCAAAGGAAAATATATCAAAGACGGTAATTTTGTTGGCCTATCTTTTATACTTGTCGATTTTCTGAACTTTAAAATTCATTGATGAATCACTTCAGAATATTTTTTTACACCTGTAGATTATGATTTCTGGCATGCCGTTGTTGTATTTGTCGCAGAAATCTATTCTTATATAAAATACTGAGTTCAGTTACCTCAGAAGAAAGCGATAACAAAACGTCTTAAATTTCCACATTTTGTACAAATATATGTGGATTGGAACATCCTGAAATTCGAATTGAAATATGCTGCCAGCTCTCTTGCATTGAATCCAGAGAAGCATTCAATGTTTTGGGTGTATTATTCGTCGTTAAAAGGGAATGATATATAAATTTCTCGGGGTTATACTCGCATGTGAATAGAGAATGAATCCCTGCTTTGTGGTCAAAGAAAGAGGAAGTCTTCGGGGTTACTCTTTCAAATAAGTATTTTGGTGGAAAGTATTTAGATTAAAATTCGTTAGACGACGACAGTGGAAAGATTTATTTGCCGATGTAATGTATGTTTGTTTTCCTGAAATCCGTAGAAGATTCTCTTCCACTGATGCTGCTACACAGGGGTGGCGTCAGATAAGTGAAAATGCCACCTGGTTCCATCAAAGAAACATTTATATGGATACGTTTACTGAAAGCTGCAGCGATGTTCTGTTATTAGTATAAGCTAATAAATTGAATGAAACCGGTTAGGTTGGATAATGGTCTCTTTTTTAATTTGTTCGACTCAAATTGTCGATTTTCTAAAAAAAATATGTCCCCTCCACATAGCGGAAACACACATATTCCAGACTTTACCGCTGCTGTATCTCAGAAACCGTGATCATTTTTGAAAAATGTAATGCTGTATATGGTATGGCCTCTTCAAATTTTCGAATTTCGAAAAAACCTTCATTGCCTTAGGGGGAAGGAGATGTTAAAAATGGGACCATTTCGCAACTACTGTCTTTTTTCAAATAAAAAGAAATGTTCATAATCGGAGTATGGGTACAAACCTAAAAAAACACAAAGTTGAATCGTTGGGAAGTACTATGATTTTCATTATTTGCTTTAACTCAATACCAATAGATTCTCGCAAAATTGGATTCACAGAAATCTGGTTCGATTTTGATGATTCACTTTTGAATCAGGAAATCTGACGTATTTTTACCCAAAAGATCGTTCCAAAGAAAATCAATCAATGTTATGGAAAAAATCTAATTTCTGCATAGGCTTTGATTATACCTGTTTGATCTTTTCAAGAAGTTCTTTCATCAAAAAACTCAAAAGTTTAGCCAGACGTTGAACATTATCACGAAATTTTCAAATTACTCACCTTATCTTCGTATGTTATGTTTTATGACTATTTAGATACGGTCCTGGAAAGGCACATATAAAACCGTCATTGCACGAACATATACACATCTTTGTTATTCTCAAATGCGGCACGAACGATTGAAAAGGGCTTCTTTGATCTTGTTCTGAACACGAAGGTAACCAACCCCATATTATATAGTGGTAGGAGTAGCTCTGGATCATCATCATAGCAGTTGAGTCGCATTCGGCTTTTCCAACTTGTTTATTTACGATTACACTATCTCTCACATTTAATCTGTATAAATTGTTTTAATAATAACACAGTTATATACCCTAACTGCTGCTACTGTTCACACAAAAGTTGGAGCCCTACAGTAAAAGGCCACTCCGCATATCCAACATTCGAATGCGGCTTTTCAAAATAAACGGAATAAACCACACACCCGACATATTGTTCCACATTCACATCTATGCGATTTTTTTTGTGGCAGTCCTGATAATCTACAAAAAGGGCGATTTGACAGACATGGAGTGCTAAGTGTTTTTATAATTTGTACAAGAAATAATTTAATTGTCAAGTTATTCAGTTTTTAATATTGTGATGATATTTTGGCACTTTTGTCATTCTTATTCTCTCATTTGCAATTTCCTGGATAAGTAGTCTATTTCACATTAAAATGTATTAAAAGAATATAATCAATTAGCTGTTTTAATGATTGAAAGCAAGAAGTTCTATGGTAATTAATTTCCTTATTTTTCATCAATTGTTATAACTTAACGCCAACAACGAATTATAATTGTTTAGAAATCTCGAAAGTTTTGGAAAGAATGAATAACGTTGTGGACTGAAAGGGTGACGCTAGCAGGTGGTTTGAAAAATATATATACAGGGTGTTCATTTCAGTTCTTCACATTTCTGTTGTCTCCCTCGTACATACTTCAAGCATTTCTTTTTCTATGTTCACATTTTGTGAGAAGTTTTGTAATGTATGCGGTATTTAAAAATGAAATAAATTATCTATTGATAAATACTTGTTATTTTGGTATTTTTTGATTCATATTAATCAGAACTGCCAACAAAAAGCCTATAGGTAATTATACCGAGTGATAAAGTGATAATGGTTTTGTGGCATAGATTATTCCTTGTCTGGATATCTCATTGTTGCGATACAGAACATATTAGTGATGGCGACAAAATGGCATTCTTCTACCCTTATATAATACATATATGTATGTATATTTCTATCCAACACGGTCGAGTGAATCACTAGACCGGAAACCCTTTTCCTTTTCCACCACCGGAATCTCATCGATCTCTCCCATGGCTGCATTTGCAATTGAATAGTTGATTAGGAGGCAGCAGCAACCAAAAGGCTCAGGCAAGCGCCGTCGATGAATCCCTGTCAGTTCTGATGGATTGGCCAACATCACACGAACGACTCTTCTTTCGCATTAAATTCCGCGACACAATCTACACACGACTTTTATTCCGGTAGATATCTACTAGAGGACAAGGAGGATGATGACTCGATTATAATACTCGCGCACACTGGGTATTAATAATGGGGATGTTATGCGAATAAATTGCGTTTTTGCCCTGTGAACAAATAACCTGTTAAAGTTTCTTTTTTTTTTGGCAGGGGTGCTTCTACTTAGACACTCTGTCATTCGAGTGACAGCTTGCATATTCCCACATCATCGAATATTCCCAATGGTAATGATATTGAACATTATATTCAATATTGTAAATTTATCGAACGATCCAAATAATAAATATCCCTAGTGTGCTATGAATGTTTTGATCGTGTCTTTACTCGAATCATCTGAAATTGCATTATATAGATTTCTGTTTAAATTATTAAATGTGTGATTATAATCATTGAGTTGTAGCGCATTGAATTATTTTTATGATATATGAACGAGCTCTTCTGGTGTTGATTGATACGAATTTGAAAATTCAGTTTGATCAAAGTAAACTTTCGAGTTATCACCGCAAGTGAGTTCATAAACACCAGGATTTAGAGCTTTTGATTTATTGTTCTTGGTAAATTTACGTCGTGTAATTTTATCTTAATTATAATAATTATTTGTGGTAAACCATCCTTATTATTTAAGTAGGCACTTATCATTTTAGAAATTGGTTAGTACAGTGTTTAGGAACTTCATTCCAAAAAACCTACTATATGACAAATTATCTCATCTGAACCTTATCTTACTTGTGTTTCAACATAACATATGTCCATATTTTTTTATTTTTCTGGATTTCTCATAAATTGAGTCACGATAAAAAGCTTAATCATATGAAATATATATCTACGTAAATAAACATAAAATTCTTGCTATATTATTCTCAAGACTATGATGTATTCTTGCTATCTGTCACGGTCAAGTGTATTTCCGGACTATTCCCCAGTATGTATTCAAATGCGTTCGAATATATAATATCTTTGTATCGTCAAATGTAACGATATGAATTGAAAAAAAGCCAAGTATTTGCATATAATTTATGACTGGGGAAATCGTGCTCGGAATGGCGTCCCAGAAGGATAACCGATTTGTCAATATCGCCTCATCTAGTGGCCAACTGACCGCGCAAGAGTTGAAGAAATGAGCCGCGAAGAAAGAAAATCGCCGCAAATGTGACTACATCTCCGGACAATTTGCGAATTGCCATTCGACCAGAAAAAACTGCATCCCTGACGGTTTCTGACTTTTTTCTTCTGTTGTATATACATATATATATATATATATTTTCGGTGAAATGACTCGTTTTTGGAAGAGGTCAAACTTCTTTATTGGTCTGGCAATTTTATCGTCTGAGTAATACTTGATGATTGATTCAAAATGAACTGGAAGAAGATTTTTTTCTGTTCTTTGCATGAAATTAAACCATAATAACTAAATTTATTGAAACTTATCAATGATTCACTTGTAGAGGTGATAAAAATTAAACATTGTTTTAACAGTTCGGATGCAAATAGAATTTTTTTAAATTAAAGATGGTTTGATGAAAACCTAATGATATTATTTTCCACGTCCAAATTTCTAAGTACGTTTATTCTATCATTTAAATTGTCAAGAGAGTAATTCTGGCGGACAAAACTGAATGTATGCCCAAGAATGTTCACAACTTTCTAATTATCAGAAATGACAAGTAAACCCCTCTGGGCCAACGATGGTCATAACCAAATCAAAATAAATAAATAAATACACCTCTCTAACCCTGGAGAGCCTAATCACATCCCAAAAATTAAATTAAACGCAGTATCCATAAATACAAAGATATAATCCCTGCCAAAGAAGGGAATCGAAATAAAGAAGTAACATGCGGGAGAGAGATTTTTAGCCATAGCGAACTTTGCATAGATATCTCGTTAGAAGGAATTATCTCCCGAAAGTAATTAACTAGGGATCTCTTATGCGATGGTTTCTAACAGACAATGTGACAGCTCAGAGGTGACTTCTGTAACGCCGGATCATTAATTTATTTTACAAATCAGCTTATTCGAACCCTCGATTTCGCTCTCACTTTGGCTGCTCTGTTCTGTTCTATTCTGTTCTGCATTTTTGACTAGTATCTCGTTATAAGGAAGACGCGACTCTAAATGGGAAGAGAGATGCTGTGATAATCCCTCATTCACCGCACTGCTGGAACTAATTACCGGCTGGTGTGTTGCGCCAGGCTCAACCCTTTTTCTAGTGCACACTGGAAGGGCTTCGCTCATCTCAAATCCTCTATGAGTATATATATTATAATAAAATGTTATATTTTACAACACCTTCCCTTTGTACTATGCAGTAATCCTTTTTCTAATCGGTCATATTTCCTAAGCTGCTTGAAGATCTCTTTTCTACCCATGTTTAATTTTCTGCAGTAAAACAACAATGTTATTTCTGATATAAATCAAAGACAATTCAAAGGTTCCATTCTTAATTTTCATGTATTGTCTGTTGTTAGCCCTATAGGCTAGGTTTCGTTTTATTATTATTTTTATTCACATCAAATATCAAGGATGCATTTAATTAGGAAATCAGCTGATATTCAGCAATTCCGATTTCAAGATTTGGCAACATTTGACAATTCCGACATTGCAGTCCACCAGTGACGTAATAAATATATCCATACACTGTGTTATTTGAGTCGATTGCAAGAAGATTTAAATACCAATAACTTTTACTATTCTTATATTTTGTATCCATTTCTATGTTGAAAATTGCAAATGGAAAATGATCATTTGTTCTCATCATTTTGTATAGGAGTTTGGAAAAATATATGCACAGTAACGATAAAACATTATGGAAGAGAATCCTCGATTAATATTCATTCTTTCCAGTTATATTCGATAAGTCCGTTCTGCATATATATATATATATCATCCGACAGTTCAATTTTTCAAGGTTTTATTTTTGGTGAAAGGTTGAGTAGAATTGATTGATTTTTGCATCAGATATTTTCCGCATTCGTTTCGCACCAACCAAATGTCGAAATTGACGGAATTATTTGTCCACCTAAAAATTTGATGTAAATATTTTTTACAAAGAATCGACTCTATTAGTTGGTGCACTAAAAAATGCTTTTTGGTACTGGTACTTTTGAAGTTGGTGCTCAAAGTATTACTTATTAATATTGCAAACTTCAGAACTGAAAAACTGCATATTCAATACATACAAATTATTTATTATCTCGCTGTCGACTAATGGCAAATTATCACTGTCAGCCTGAGAAAATCCTGGATCCATTTTTGTTAAATAATTATAACAATAATAGTAGAAAAACTATATAATCTGAAAACAAAATGACAATTGACTATAACTTTAATTTATTCTTCGTTTTCTTTTGTTGGTTTGAACTATTTTGTACAATTCAAATTCTAAGCTGCGTTAGCATATTTTTCTGTTGTAACGTCAGAGATCTTGTGAGCATTTTGAAATCAATAAACACGATTCAGTAACTGCGACTTTACAACTAAATTATTTGATTAACCTTATTTGGAATTGTTTTTTTTCTTAGCTATGGGCTTATGAGAAATAGCACGATTTTTGAAAAAAAAATTACTAGCTCCTGGTCTATGTATTTAATTTTCTTTATGCCGCTTGATTTTCAAGTTATAGGAAAAATCAAATGACTATACTTACTTGCTACGCTCTTCAGTATTTGCTAGTAAATGTTAATTGAATATTAATTTAAAATTAATTGATAGGTTAACAAGTGTACTGTCGTTTTTTTTTAATTTCATTTATAATAGACTGGAGAATAATTTTTGCATAATCAAACGACTATCATTTTTCACAAGGCCTTATGTTTGTGTATGTGTGTGTTTGTCCGTGTGAAAAATGGTTCATTGAGATAAAAAAAAAGGGTTGATAGATGGTCGGTGAGATAAAAGTGATCACGAATGCATGAGCAGAACGCGACGGCTTTTCTATTTTTCAGATGTTGACATCTCTGGAGCCGGCCGTCGGTGCACACTTGATTAAAACCGTTGGTTGGGGAAATGGGAAGGGGGGGGAGGGTGGTAGGTTGGGGCTGAAAGGCTGACTCTTGTTGTTTGGCATAGGGTTCAAAGGGTGCTCTGTGAAACAAAAGACAAAAATGACGCCGGTCATCTACTGGATTGCGGCACCGCTGAAATTGATTGTTATTTTCGTTATTTATGTGCTACTTAACGGTCCTTGGGATGGTCGTATTGTGCCATTCTCTCTCTTTCTCTATAATACGAATGACATACGTCATTCAGATTGTTCTCTGCAATGGGAAATTGACCATTTTAAATGGCACGGATGTTGGGAGAATATGCTTCCATAAAAGGTTTTTGAATATTTTTGTCTCAAGCACCACTATTCATGTTGATCTATTATTGTCAGTGGTGATTTTCAACATTATTTAATCAACTTTGATTATAAAATTATGAGGGAGATTTTATAAGGGATGATATTTGCTAAATCGTATGTAACACGACCAAAGATATGAGATAGAGATTCTGTCATGGTAAATGTTATCTTTATTGGTATCAAATTTGCCGAATGAAATTGATCTGGATTTGAAAGGGGAGGGAGGTGAAATAGTATTTGCAAATTTTACTGTAAATGCATTCCTCGATGAAAAATAAGAAATAAACCGCGCATACGAATGGGTCCTCAAGTTTTATTAAAGGGCGGGAAAACGGGCACAGGGTATATCGGAGAGGTGGGGTAAGGTTTTAGTAAACGAACATGTACCCCGTCGTACACACCAAAGTACATTATGTAAAATTTATGCCAATCATTACCATTGGGTTTGACACTGGGATATGATATTTCACAATATATATATACATATATATATATCGCTTTACGCAATTAACCAGCGGCCAGATTAGGTGGTGGGAGCTGTGCAATGAACGCGTTGCTTATCCCTGTTATCGCTTGCTTGGGAGTCCAAACACCTGAGCGCCATGTAAACGCTTCTGGTGCCATAAAATGTCATTAGATGCCTTACATTTCTTATGCTTATGCCCTGTTCTTGTGTTTACTGCTACTTCCTTTTCGTATGCTGTCGAAAATCCTACGTCACTTCCAGCGGTGTATCCTTATTTACCTAGCTTCCATAAAATTTTATTTATTTCCATCTATTTGTTCGTCTTATAAGAAAAGTATTCAATCATGGAACATTTCTGCTTCTTCTTCAAATAGATGTGATTGATATATCATATCTATTTCGTCTATTTATGATTCTGTTTCAACCTTTCAACGAGTTTTCTATTCAACATATTAGTATGTGATCTGAAATCTAAATGAGTTCTTAGTGAACTATTGTGCCTATCTAAAAATAGGTCATCTTTGTCCTGAGACAACATAATATGTTCCTTAAGTTAATTCAAATGCAACTGATTATGAAATCTCTATTTTCCTTTCAGTGTACACATAATATCTCTTAATCAATGCTTGAATATTGTTGTTTATAATAATTTGAAGGTGATAATTTAATGATCTTTCTCGCACGATTTATCACGATGAAGATATAAATACGTACCTATGTTATTATGTATTTATAAGTTGAAATAGCGTTTATCAATAACACAACTACAAAATTTACATATTCATATTATATAGGTACTGTATGTGTATATATAATATGCATTTGAGACCTTGTATAAATATTCAATAGGACCGTGTGCTGGCAGCCGAGCACGACTGATCTAATCCCGGTGTGGCCAAATATGCAAAATACCTGTCCCTGGACCCTCTTCATCATTCAGGAGTAATCTTTGCTATCTTTCTTGATTAAAACGAAAGTTTTCCTTCTCATACGAGAACTGAATAATTGTTAAAGCGTAGTTTGGCTAGATTTTGTATTTAGCTTAAAATAAATGCACACTTTTTTTTCTTCTATTCATCTCCAGTAAAATGATTGATCAAGAGGATTCAGGTCCGGAGAACGAGCAGGATAATAATCCCGTGCAAGTCAAGCGTCTTGTTGAGGCCACATTTCTCTTTCTACATTGAGTCGCTTAATTTCTGATAAAGCCTACAAATGCTTGCTATCTTCTAATAATAGCATATGGTTATTTTAATAGAAAACACTGCAAAGTTGTAACCAAAGAAACTTAGAACATCTCATGTTGAGTTTCGCCATACCTTGGATATTAATTACAATAATAATTAGATCAAATACAGCATGTTGGTTTTTATACTCATGAATAATTGATTGGTATGTCAAAAGATAGATTAGTTTGTGTTGTTAACATGACGTTGATGTCATTGAACCTGTCCGTCATGTTAGAATTTTTCAACACAACTATTTGAACCCTTATCGTCTGTCAATTGTATGAAAAATGGTAGGCTTCAATGATAATTATACATGAAAAATAGATTTTCTTGCATTGCTTAGAAATAGTGTGTCTGTCACAATGGGGGGTGAGCTATTTATTTTCTGTGAATATTCCCTACCTAATTAGCGTAACAGCTGAAGAAGTAAATGTAAATTTGTGTCAATTATGTCATTCTTGAACAAAAGCTGACATATGTGTTACTGTGTGCTTGCTTATGTCATGTTAGATTGTGAATCACAGTTTTTCAAAGTCATCGCTTATCAGTTAAGTGGTATGCGAGATTTATTTTCGTCTGACTCAACATTACTTTTTCTTTCAAAGAAAATTATAGATGAATAATTTTGGTTTTTATTTCTGTGTGCGCTTGTTGAATGATTGCAAATCTGGATTTTAATTGATGTGGCAAGTTTTGTTCACTTTGAAACTAATACATACTTGATTTTATATAAATAATATGTATATGCTCTTGATCTAAAAGACCGTGTACACGGAGTGAGTCAGAGCGGGTCGGATATATAGGTATAGGGTGATTCATAAAAGTTGCGCAGGACTTTAGGGAATGATAGTTTGTCCAAAAAAATATGAATATTTTCATAATCATGGGTTCGCAAACGCACCATTTTCGAGATGCAGGGGCTCAAATTTGAGAAAAAAATCGTTTTTTTGTGAATATCTGTTTAAGCTACAGCGCTCATTTCTTGTGCACATTTTAAATACCCTTATGATAAGCTGCAGACAATTTTTTTTGAGAAAGTCAGTGGCGTAGATTTAGGTTTTTTAAGTATTTTAGACCCCTTAACTCCTACGACACTGTAGGCTGATTTAAGTTTAAATTAGAAGCAATTCTTTGGATACTTGTAGAACAGTTTCGTATACTTCAGGAGTCGCAACTGTGAAATCTCGCCCATTATCTGCAGTTTTATGTCGAAAAGCTCCATTTTCCATTAAACGTTGGTGAAGGCGGATAAACAAATTATGATGCGGTATTGCACGATTTGGATATCTTTCATGGTACAAACGTCTTGCTTCTTCTAAATTACCGCGGGCAACTCCATAAAAATAGTGCATTTCGCACATTTCGACGTTTATGTAATTCACATTAACTGTTGCAACAAAGAAGGAACTGCAACAACTTTTACCTGACAGCAGCTCCTGTTTATTTTATTTTGACATAGCTCGACTCATAACCGACTCTGACTATTTTCATTGAGATAAAATATTTTTTTCTGTTCATAAGTTAGTTGTTTCTATGTTGAAATAAATTTTTGGTGAACAAAAATTATGTTTTTGATCATAAAATGATCTTTTTCTCGAAAACGGATC
This sequence comes from Crioceris asparagi, assembly GCA_958507055.1. NCBI lineage: Eukaryota > Metazoa > Arthropoda > Insecta > Coleoptera > Chrysomelidae > Crioceris > Crioceris asparagi. The sequence goes on along the minus strand of OY293833.1, from coordinate 463,720 downwards.
ACTTTAGAGCAGTAGAGCAAGAGTACCTTTTTGCTTTTTTGCAGTTCTACAAAATCAAACAAAACCTTATTTTGAACAGTGACGTAGAAGTTAGACGGGTTTAAATCTACGCCACTGACTTTTTCACCTTAAAATAAGGGTATTTATGAGTTTAAAATGTGTGCAAGAGATGAGCGCTGTACCTCAACAGTTTCAAAGATATTCAAAAAAAGACCATTTTTTTTCGCAACTTTGACCCTTTGTATCTCAATAACGGTGCGTTTGCGGACCGATGTTTATAACAACTTTTTTCTCATTTTTTTTGACAAACTATCTTCCCCAAACTCCTGCGCACCTTTTACGAATCAGCCTGTATATACAACAATTAATGATGATGTTGAATAGGTCACTGGGTCAATCTCATTATCTCTAGACTGGTGCTGCAACACAAACCATAAAATAAACTCTGTGTGCTTTACACGCCCTGACCCACGCCGTGTGCACGGTCTTTAACATTATCCAGTAATTTTATATATATGTATGTAGGGTGACGTTAAATCCGTTCGCATTATAGCTCCAATCCTACTTTATCATATGTAAATAGTTTCTCTTATCCATTACGTTGGCATAAGATAGCTTTAACGTGTTCAATTGTTAAAACATTCGCTTGATGAATGCCATCGGATTCACACAGTTGATGAGAGCTATGTAGAGAGAGAATGGTCATGCCACAAACTATATAGAGGTATATTATGTAGGAGAGACGACACAATGCTAACAAATTTATCAGCACAGATCTCTACGGTCAATTTCAACGTCTCCAACAATCCATCCACCACCGCCATCACACTGCTGACTAATGGAAGCACATCTCATAATTAAATTTCATTTCTCTCTCTCTCTCTCCATTTAAGTGGTGTATTTTCTGCGTCTATATGGACGAAGTGTGTAGTTCACGGGATCACTGGAGTAGAAGTTATTGTGTGTCTAGGTGTATTCTGGTGACACGATACCTCACTTTTCACTAGAATAGTGTGTGGAAGGTATCATTTTTGACTTGGCTATTGCCGATTATCTTGGCGTCATATCTCACATCTCTCTTAACATAACATTTGAAGTAGCTTCGTATATGCTGGATTCTGTATCTGACATATTTCATTTCTGAGATTCGATGAGTTTGTGATATAATTATTCAGATTTCCTATTTCTGGAGTCTTGCTTCTTGTTGAAAGAGAAACCGTTAATCAAGATTTTTTTGAAGAAGGGGAATTCAAGATACTCTAAAAAAATTATACTTGTTATTATATGTTACTTGGAAGTTTTTCGAATCGAAATATAATGAAATTGGCTTAGTTTTTCTTGTTTATATTTTTGACCGACTTCAAAAAAAGGAGAAGGTATACAATTCGGTTGTAAGATTACTTTTTTATGGCTGTTCGCGCGTTTTGCATAATGAACGTACTCCGATTTAGACGATTTTTGTTTCGTTTGAAAGAGGAGAGTTGAGAAAAGTCAAATCCAAAATCTCCTTCCCTCCAAAAAACCGCCCCCAAAGGGGGTGGAGGGTGCAATTTTTCTCGAAAATTGAAAATCCTAGACGATAGAATTAATGAAAACTCCATATCCGGAAATGTTTAAATTGGACATTTTTTAAAATAATCATACGTTTCCGCGCTACAGTCTGAAATATGTGTTTCAGCTATGTGGAAGGGGCAAATTTTTCCGAAAATCGAAAATTCGAGATTTGAAAATTAGAAAGGGGACCATATCCGGAAACGTTTAAATTGAACATTTTTTCAAAAGAGTTACGATTTCCGAGTTTCGCAATGGTAAAGTCTGAAATATGTGATATGCGTATTTCCGCTATGTGGAAGAGCATTTTTTCAGAAAATTGAAAATATGACGGCTAAATTAAAAAAGATTATATGTAGCAACATTTAAATTGAGTTACGGTTTCCGAGTTACAGCAGAAAAGTCTGAAATATGTATATTTGCGCCGCGATAACTTTTTGGGTATTAATGAACGTTCAAAAATTTTCATGACTAATGTTACACAAAAAAATGTGGACTTTATCAGTTGTTGCACTGAAAAATACAAAATAATATTAATTCTATGGTAATTTTGAAGTTGTGCCATTGTAGTTTGTTGTTGTAGGCACCAACTCCATTTTTTTGTAAAAAATATTTATTTTATACTAGATCAGATATTTGAGACAAAAAAATCTTACGAACGTCAAAAATACGTGCTTAGATTTCTTTCTCAAAACAAAGGATGACAATTCAAATATCCGCAAAAAAAATCAAATGCCGCTTCTCGTATATGCGAGCATTATGTCTGTATTTGAGGGGTGATTGAAAAATCCGACTATTTATGGAACTCTCTCGAAAAAATATTCATCATGAAATTGTTGGTATTTTTTTAAGTTTTGCTATTGGGGATAATATCCCGCTCAAACTTTGAACAAAATATATTTTATTCGATAAACTAAACCATAAAAAATAAAAAAACTACAAGCTTTGTGTGTTGTTGAACCTGCTGAAGTATCTACATTGTCGAGTTTTTAAACAAATAAATTTTCTATTATCTCGTTATGCCGTCTCACACTCGTAACCAGCTCATTCATTATGATAATTGTGAACACGCGCGGCATTGTTGCCCATAATCGTAAATAATACTTTTTCTCATAAAATACAAGTAAAACCAGAAGTATTAGAGATAGAGGATAAGAAGAAGACCACTTGTTTTTTTTTGTTCTCTCTCTTTTCATTCGTATAGGTTGAGGGTCAAAGTTCGAACTCGAAGCTTTGTGAAAACGTTATTCTGTAAGCAGAGCTGTTAAAGGCCTGTTAAAAAAATAACGTACCTTAACTCTAAATAGCTTTTCTATAACCTGCATCTAATAATTTGACGGGTTGATTGAAATCCATAACCTTAGTTTCTATTCATATAACATAACATTCTTAGATTATGGTTTATAAAAATGAGCGATATACCAAGGAAGAGAAAAACGAGGAAAATAGGGAAAACGTTGGAGGTGCCATATATTACTAGTATAGTGACATTTCTAGGATATAAGTAACGGATTGCGGCGGAAATTCTGTTTTATGTATTCATCCATGGGGATTTGAGGCAGGGTAAACGGGCACGCTTCAGAAGATGGTAATAATCTATTCAGAAATGCGTGCGCCCGTTATCCTCTTTATCATCTGTGAAAGAAGACAAGTTAAAATTTTGGCTTGATTTATGGATTATCCCTATAGAGAATTGGATAAGATCCGCAATAGTCTGTAACGAATTCCAATTTTTGGGCTATTGTTTTGTTACAGATTCGAAGATGAGGGAGGAGTGATACACGATGGTGAGCGCTCATCTCATAGAGAGATAACGTTTCAATGTAATCAGTCAATGTCAACCGCCATTGTTTCGCTTGCAACGATGACTTTTCACTCAGTCAATAACATTTTTTTTGCGGTGCCAATATGTCCGGATGAATTATTGCTATTTCCCATACAAAATATCCATTCACATGAATGTTTTCGCTGGTTTTCGTATAACAGGAAGAAAAAAACAACACGCAATTTCACACATCGCTAAACATAGATAGTATCGAATAAAAATATTTGACAGAATTTGACGAATACAAGAAATTCTCAAATATGATCCAAAGAAAAATATACTTGTACCTACAAAAGACACTTTTGCACAAATTAAAAAAAAACCGGACAAGTGCGAATTGAACTCGCGTGTAGAGGGTTTCGTACGCTCATGTTTTTTTTTAAATCTGGCCCAAATTTGTCAATATTGAGTGATATACCATGTTATTTTTATATTATGGACTTCTCATAGGTTTTCCTATAATCTATAAGTAGAAAACTAATTTCTTTATTTTTTTCAACATTTTAGGCTCAGTAGTTTCGGAAATAAGGGGGGGAATGGTCAATTTTCATCTATTTTCTTGAATAATTTGGAAACTATTTATTATATATGAAATTACAAAGAAATACATATAAGACCTTCCATTTGATACGTCACACGATGCTTTTTTTTAATTTTCCACCTCCCCCCCCCAAAATACCCCCCATATACAGATTTCATCTATTCATGTCACACCTCTGCGTTTGAGTCACAGAAATTGATATCTGTACAAAATTTCAATTCAGTCGGTCGGACGAACAGACGGACACACGAGTGATCCTATAAGTGTGCCGTTTTTTTTCTCGAACGTACGGAACCCTAAAAAGCAGTTTGAGCAAAGGCTCCACTTTCCACATGTTCCAAATTATGAAAACCCGACCCACTGGGAGGTTCATATTGTAAACCTCGAAGGTCGTCGCACTCATAATATTTTCACTTGACATTGTCTAAATTCGTAGAGTAGCATGTTTATAAATCAAGCTAAAAATTTGCTATTATCACCTTTTTCTTGGAAACTTTAGCTATAAGGTATTTTTTTTAGAAAGTTCATAAAATATAATTTCCAAAAACAAGTATGTTTTTTTTTGTTATACGGCATTATGGAAAAACGATGAGATAAAATTATTTTCTGACATGAAATATCAAGGTTCAAGATAACTCATATATACAGGTTTGTTCAGTAATAACTAAAAATATTTGAACAGTTAAATCTTGGTCTCAGATTTACAGGGTGTTGTACTTTGACATTTGAACATCTCTTTCTAATGAAAGTTTTATTTTCGTGGATAAATCGAGATTGTTTGCCGTTCATTATTTGGTTCAGTTATTGAGAATGATTCACTCTGGTCAACAACAGATCTATAAGGGCGCAAGCGAGCGTAACATCTATTTGAAAAATAGGAAAGGGATTATACGGCGTGCAGAAATTCAATTGACGCTTTAATAATGGAATACACCAGCTACTGGGGATGGACATTGTCCCCCCTCTAGTGCATACTATTATTACTAAATACATTGCTGTAGGTACTTCGATTCAATCCCCCAAGACCTGTTTCGACCTCTATATATATTCAGTCGACAAACAAAATCAAATCCTTTTCCATTATATTTTATTAGATTGTTCCCGCCGTTAACGTTTAAAATTTGAATCAAAAGCGCTTTTCTCGATGAGTTACTCAATAATTAAAATAATTAACTTATCTGGACAGTTGTTTTGTGTACCTACCTACGTTGAAACATTGTCCATTCAATGTGACCACCACCAATTTCCATTTGCATTTATAATAGGCCTAGAGGCCCTTGCTCAATTAAGCTTAAGCCATCCCTGGTCCACTACTACTAGCTAGACCTGTCCATCTTAAATCCATATAAATGGCCCATATGGGAATAAGCTCTTGACATAGGCGTACTATACCATTTGAATAAGTATACAAACAAAGACAAACAGTATTTATTTAACATTTGATAATCTAAATAATAAATTGCTCATAATAATTCGATGTTTTTTTTATTTGCAGAGCAGGATCAATGACCTCAACGAAATGGTAAGTCTTTTTTTACGTATTGCATGATCTTTATCAATAAATTATTGTGATATCGACCTTTTTATAATTTTCGCTAGGAACTACTGGCTCCGTATATTTAAAATTTTACCATACCTACTTGCTACTTGTATTTACATTTATTTTTAATCAGAGTTACATATATTCTTTCGAATAAAATTAAGGTTCCCCCAGCACGACAATACCAAAAATTATCTACACAAATCTAAAATTTATTAAAAAGTTTCATGTAATTTCTTACTAAATTTGATTAATGTACGGAACCCTCAGGCTAATAGCTCTAAGTTCAGGCGATTTTTCAAAGTATCGTTGCTGTTTTACGGCCTCAATTTTGCACTCATATTGTTCTGTTATCTCTAAACATTTTCTATTTCTTCAATGCAGGGAAAAAAATTGTGCAACGTTGCCAACGTTGTTTTCCCAAATTATGCTAAATTATTTGATCAGAAATGGTTACATTCTGACAGTAGAGTGATATTGGAGCATTTTGTCCAGGTGGCGCCGCTGGTTGTTAAGTCCAGCACAATAGTTGCCAAAGTCTAAACTGAAGTTTTGACCGTCATTCATTCTCTTTACCATATCGCGATGAATCGAGGTGTTGATTAGAAGATTTAATTACACAAGGGGGTCTACCATTATCGAACACCCTTGTGTCATTATCATCGAAGTCTCGCCCTTCTATATAGGTACATATATATATATGAATGTGTATAGCCGGAATAGCCAGACAAATGTGCTAATCGTATTTTGTGAAAGTGACGTTATTTACTTGATGCAATTTCCTCAAAAATTCGTGATTGAATACACCGATCGATGCACTATATCGATTGCATAGCCCCAGATCATTTAATGAGACAATAACAAACAAATAAATTCTTAAAAGAATTCAAGGTTCATTATCTAAATTTTCCATATTTTTATCAAGTATATCATAGGATAAAAATAGTAGATCGTAACCACAGATTATTTGGACATAACCTTAAAATCAACACAAGTCTCGACTAGATTTTATCGGTGAATAGCTATTCACGTTAGAAGCATAAAATATTAAAGTCCTATAATTTTTAACGGTTGTCTTACAGAATATAACCAAAAAGCGGTCAACTGCAAGTTTGTTGGGTCGCGTTAAAAGAGAATTATTGTATCCTTGCTTTGAGATTTCGATTAAAATCAATTCTTTAGCCAGCGACATCTGACTCCTACATATATACAAACAGGTAAATGCTTGTGCTGGTTACATTGGAATCCTTAGAAATACATCATTATTTCTGATGTTGTATATCGCTTACGGGTGCGTCCGTCTTTTGTTGGTATCGCATTACTTTTTGATTGGGTGCGGGAAGGCTTTGGATAAGGGTAACTGAACAGAATCAGTGAACAGGTATATATATATATATATATCACATAGAGAATTCGATAAGTGTATTATATTTGATACCCCTCAGAATTCTATCGGTCATTTTCTTGTATTCACTACAAATGTCATACAATATACTAGCATCTATTTGATATTATCTTCCCTCTGATATCAAACATATGAATATCCAAGTCTAAAATAGAGGCCGTTAAAGAGATAACGGCCAAATAAATTTATATTTGGCTTCTGATAATTAAAACATATTTTGTGTGGAGCAATTGTGATTTTTTTACAAGGCGGTAAATTTGCTACATACTCTAAACATTTTTTTTATTTCATCCTTAACTTACTTAAATTAATCTTTTTACTATTTTGAAAATTCGCTTTCAAATAAATCTGAAGCAAAGTTTAATTGATTTAATTGAAAATTTTTTCAAAAGAGTTACAGTTTCCGAGTTTCGCAATGGTAGGGTCTGAAATATGTGATATGCGTATTTCCGCTATGTGGAAGAGCAATTTATTTCGAAAATTGAAAATATGACACGGCCAAATTAAAGAAAAAATTATATGTAGCAACATTTAGTTTAGTTGAGTTACGGTTTTTGAGTTAAAGCAGTAAAGTCTGGAATATGTATATTTGTGCCACGATGTTTTGAGATCTCTGAATAATAAATAACAAGTACAAGCTAAACCTACCTATATAACTTTTTGGGTATCAGTAAACGTTCAACAATTTTCATGACTAATGTTACACTCAAAAATGTGAAATAAATATTTTTTACAAAAAAACTGGACCGACTTTATCAGTTGATGCACTGAAAAATACAAAATAATATCAATTCTATTTGTGCTGGTAATTTTGAAGTTGTGCCATTGTAGTTTGTTGGTTCCAAAATTACCAGCACCAATAGAATTAATATTATTTTGTATTTTTCAGTGCAACAACTGATAAAGTCTGTCAATTTTTTTCAATAAAAATGTATTATTATAAATTGTCATAGGTATATTTCGCTTTGATCATGTTGGGGAAAATGTTAATTGCATTAGGGTCAGGGCAGCAATTCAGTTCATAAGGACACAGGGTCAATCGGTGTGCACGCATACAGCGTGCTAACAAGCCGCCAAAAGGGTTGACCGGAGGACCTACACCGGATGACCATGCCAGCCACACACTTGAGAGGGACATTGTCATTTTCTTCTCCTCTATGGCAACTATTCGTTCACGTATAATTGTTTGTTTTCTCACGCATCAATTGCCACACTAATTGATATATACTATATATATATATATATATATATATATATATATATATATATATATATATATATATATATATATATATATATATATATATATATATCTATATTAAAGCTCACTGTTTTGTACAAGGAAGGCTCTCTTCTTCACGGTCAACGTTCATATCCCCTCATTAGTCGCTTTGTGTGTGTCCAAAAATAGGGAATCCACCAATTTGCCCTTCACCGATATGGTTTTTGGCTAATAAGCACGTTCTGACTAATCGTACACCCTTCGTAACTCTCCTGTACTGTGCGCGGCCGCTCTTCAACTGACAGCAGATATATTTATCTCTCTGGCTCTCTTGACCACTGCTGCATCCATTCACAAAGTAAACATATCGACAATATATATATATGTATATAAATATATATACTACCCACCGAATGCCAACTAATAACCTACTATTATCGCTGCTGCATTGGAGCTGCCAAGTGGAGATCAATTAGTCTCTTAGATGGACTGATAAAAATAATCATTTTTCTACTAGCTGATCATTGATGCGAATTATCCATAAACACATACATACACTATAACGATGTCTAAATATTGAGATGATCAATGAATTTTTCACGCTATTTGAAATCTATTTTATACACGTGGTTTAATAACAAAAAAAATCACTCAAGTGGTGATCCTTCTTAAAACTGATCTTGTTCTTCCCCTTTTATGCTGATCATTTACTCGTTTTTTCAATCTGTTATCGACTAGATAATCTTTAAAATGTACATCAGAATAGAAAATCCGAATTCAGCATTATTCTGTGATGATCATTTGGTAAATCGAATATTTCTAAAAAAATATTTTTTCACAAAAAATTGGACCGACTTTATCAGTTGTTGCACTTAAAAATACAAAATAATCGTAATTCTATTGGTGCTGGTTCTTTTGGAGTTGGTGCCTACAAACAACAACGGCTCAACTTCAAAATTACCAGCACCAATAGAATTAATATTATTTTGTATTTTTCAGTGCAACAACTGATAAAGTCGGTCCAATTTTTTGTAAAAAAATATTTATTTCACATTTTTGAGTGTAACATTAGTCATGAAAATTGTTGAACGTTCACTAATACCCAAAAAGTTATAGGCTTAGCTTGTACTTGTTATTTATTATTCAGAGATCTCAAAACATCGCGTTGCAAATATACATAATTCAGACTTTACTGCTGTATCTCGAAAACCGTAACTCAATTTAAAGGTTGCTACATATAATCTTTTCTTTAATTTAGCCGTGTCATATTTTCAATTTTCGAAAAAAATTGCTCTTCCACATAGTGGAAATATGCATATCACATATTTCAGTCTTTAACAATGCGAAACTTGGAAACGGTAACTATTTTAAGAAAATGTTCAATTTTCAATTTCAACGTTTCCGTATATGGTCGTCTAATTTTCAAATCTAGACTTTTCGATTTTCGGAAAAATTTGCCCCTTCTACATAGCTGAAACACATATTTCAGACTGTAGAGCGGAAACGTCTGATTATTTTTAAAAATATCCAATTTAAACATTTCCGGATATGGAATTTTCATTAATTTTGTTGTCTCGAATTTTCAATTTTCTAGAAAAATTGCTCCCTCCACCCTCTTTGAGGGCGGTTTTTAGAGGGAAGGAGAGATTGGATTAGATTTTTCTCAATATGGGATCATTTTTCAAATCTCCTCTTTCAAATGAAATAAAAATCGTCTAAATCTGAGTACGTTTACTATGCAAAACGCGCGAACAGCCATAAAAAAGCAATCTTACAATCGAATTATGTACCTTCTTTTTTTGAAGTCGGTCAACAAGAAAAATAACCCCAAACCCAATATTGTTTTCGCATTATGTCCCATATTCATTCCTTCGGTCAATTTTAATATGTATTGTCAAATCTAATGCTTTCAAATCTGATAGATTGTTGGAAATGGCTAATGTAACAGTTTTTTTTTTGTCTGAACGCGTGGGGTTCATCAAGGAAATATATCAATCACGTCAAGTAACTTCAGGACAACAATTCATCAAAGAACTAAATCAATCATGTCACAATCGGCTCCAACTTATTTCCTAGGTATATATATTATATAGTATATAAGATATAGATATTTTTTGCCTTAAATTCCATGTTTATTGTGGCAGATATAAATAAATATCTTTGTTTTTTTTTATTACGAGAGAGATTCATAGTATGCACCTCGTGGGTCGCACCCATACAGCTGAGGTTGTTTTTTTTAAATTGATACCTCCTTTGTTAGATCTTGTAGAATATACGATTTCTGAAAATACTTGTACTTGATAAATCTAAGGTTTTTGTAGTTAGGGCTCCGTCGAAAAAGTATATCGCTCAATTTAGAAACAGCTGTTTACAGTTTAAAATATTTTTATAATGAAGTTGTCTATTAGTATAAAAGCTATGAGTCTGAATTAGTTGCCTTCCCAATTGTAATAGCTTTTCTGATATACAGCACTTTTATACAATATGATCGAGTGGTACAGGTGTCCGATTCATATACGGAGTGTCGTAGGTTCGATTCCACCTTTATTGTTTTACACAAATCAATTTTTTTCATCTTTTTTTAGTAACTTATAAGAAAAATACATACAGAATATTTTTCTTTTTATGAGAGAAATAATATTTTTTATCTGAATTATTTATGAAGAACGTATAATTCTTCTTAATATTCATTTGCACTTTCTTGCGCGATAAAATTAATATCTAGTAGAAGCCTAACAGAAAAAAATAAACTAGCACCGACTCCATTAAATGATGCTCTAAAATGAAAAGCTTATATAGTAATGTCATGTATAATGTTGTTATTTTGCTGTTGTTTCCCACAGGTCAATTTCACAAAATGATTTAATTTAACAGAACCAGTTAAAGTGGATGAAATTGTACCTATTATAAGGGCTTATCATATGCTCAACATCAATAGATAATTATTATGAGGGTCAGAGAAATTATATTGTGTGTTCTACCAAATTGAATTGAATGATTGAACCAAATACGAAGGATTCACACATGTAAATCAATCATTAGCGTTGTAGTGAATTATCCGCATGAAAAATGTGAGAAACAATTCTATAATGCCACAGAATCATTATCTAATATATTTTATTTTAATTAAAAGTTATTGCTACGATATAGAGGAAGTCAAAGGAAATTATTTCAAATTTTAAATAAAATCCCACCATTATTTTTTAAATGTATTTTTTAAGATCAAGTGCAATTATGTTCTCTTATATTTTTTTTCCATAATATCACAGTTTTATTTTTCTTGTACATATATAACAACTGTATGTATTTTATTAAATTTAATTTAAGAAATAATGGTGTCATTTTCAATAAGAATAAATTAAAAAATACGCTGCTCCGATAAATCTCCTGACACATGCTCTAATAGCATTTTAATATTTTATAATCTGATATATATATAGTGACTCAGATAAATTATTTGCAAATCATTGTTGCTTTTTTTTTCATTCAGCACTTACGCCAACAAAACATTTATTGTCGACTTTGACTTCTCATACATCCAGGTGTTGTGGGGCTATAAATTTTATCTTTTCATGGTTGAATTCATTTGAAAATGACCACCATCCATACGCACAAGCTCTAATCTAATGTGCAAGGCGATGGAAATAATATTTTTGCAATCCACTTCTTATTGTTCATAAATTTAATGATTGGTCCATATATTTAAAATTATCATAAAGTGAGATAGGTAATAAGAGATAGGAAATATAATAATATTTCAGCTTATTATATATTTTTAATTAAGTAAGTTTGCAACAGGATACGGTATTACTCGTTTATAAAAAAATAATAAAATAATATATACAGGGTGGCCCATCGAAAACAGTTCAGCAAGGTTTACGGCTTTTTACGCAACAAATAAAAAAAACCGTCAAATTTTGTGTTTAGGAGGACGCGTTTTACCAATAATTTCGTCCCTGTAACTGAAATAAGAAAATGTGATTTTATTGAGTAGTATTTTTCCGCGCTTCATCTCCATACAATGGTACAACTACTGTTCAAAGTGTTTTCGGACATTGTGCGGTTCCGTAAGGATTCGGGCTAGGTGGCATACATTTTGGATTTTAGATGTCCCCAACAAAGAAATTTCAAAAAATGACACGCCATTTTAAAGAGAATTCAATTTCTTTTAAAAAGATGTATGACAACATACGAGTTCCCATTCGAAAGAATATGGGCATTAGCCACCCCCCGTATGTATGTACTTTCTGTTCAAAAGATAAAATTTTCTGAAAAAATCACCGGAGTGAAGTAACATGTAATTTCATAATTTGTTTGTCTCTGAAGCCGCCTCCGCTACTGATTATATATTATGTTCAATTCTGTCACGTCCGTTTTGATACTGCTTGAATAAAAAAAGAAAAGCTACCATTAATCAATCTAGCACTTCATGGAAGGCATTTCTTTCTTCTTCACAGGAGCGGAAACTAATTACAAAGCCATGATAAGGGCGTAATCTTTTTTATTACAAACAAATCACTGAGCATCTCTATTTATATATACGCGCGTGTCAAGAACGAATGATTGCTTCGAGATGAGAAGAAAAAAAAATGGCATATTAATTAATTAATTAATTACAGAATTGCCACATTCATTTGGCTTGCATTGTAATTGATTAATGGGTGTTTTAAATTTATGTGTTAAGATGTCGTAGATATATTCACGCACCTCGATTCTCTTGAAATGTCGACATCATTGAAGAAATCGCTAGAGTAAAAACTAATATGGCTAATCTCGGTTAAAAAGTTGTCTCCTTCGATATGATTTTGTAAGTTTTCACCCTGTATAAGTTGTCGTGTGGTATTTTTTTTGTTATGCATTTAAATATTTTATATGCGGATAGCTATGAATATGTCCAGCAAATATGCCAACTATATTGAAATTGGTATGGTTATGTTTTGCTACGGCTATAAGCTTGTAGATGATTATAATGATATATTTGGGTGATTAACTGAATAGAGTGGAATTGATACAAACAGTGAGGTGTGTTATTCATCTCTCTGGCATAGATAGAGGAAGCATTACCACTATATATATATATACTACATATATGTAGTATTAAACATTGAACCAATTTACTATCCACGATGGTTTCGCCATCAGCTTAAGCGACAAAGCCGACTTGTGGACAAACAGCGCCGCTGAAACAATGATAACAGGATTTGTGATAAGGGATTTTGAGATAACACCATTGGCTACTGTTATATGTAAATGGATGATGATTCATGTGACAGGAGAGATTCAAACATTCTTTGTTTTTGGTATATATATATACGTGTCGATTTATAGTTTTTACTATATTAAATATTGTATATTTGAGATACCGAGTTTGGATACGATAAACAAAGCCCATTGTTTCAAAAAGAATTGCGAAAACAAATTATATTTTTTCCAACAAACAGTTAATTTTGTAAACATTATTAAATTTCGATATCATAAAGAACCTTGAAAAGTATTATACACACCTTATTTATTGACCGACTTCAAAAAAAGGAGAAGGTATACAATTCGGTTGTAAGATTGCTTTTTTTTACGGCTGTTCGCGCGTTTTGCATAGTAAATGTACTCTGATTTAGACTTTTTTGTTTCATGAGAAGAGTTGAGAAATGGTTCCGTATTGTGAAAAATCTCCTTCCCTCCAAAAACCGCCTCCAAAGGGGGTGGAGGGGACAATTTTTCTCGAAAATTGAAAATCCGAGACGACAGAATTAATGAAAATTCCATATCCGGAAATGTTTAAATTGGACATTTTTAAAAATAATCATACGTTTCCGCGCTACAGTCTGAAATATGTTTCAGCTATGTGGAAGGGGCAAATTTTTCTGAAAATCGAAAATTCGAGATTTGAAAATTAGAAAGGGGACCATATCCGGAAACGTTTAAATTGAAAATTTTTTCAAAAGTGTTACGATTTCCGAGTTTCGCAATGGTAAAGTCTGAAATATGTGATATGTGTATTTCCGCTATGTGGAAGAGCGTTTTTTTTTTTTGAAAATTGAAAATATGACACGGCCAAATTAAAGAAAAGATAATATGCAGCAACATTTAAATTGAGTTACGGTTTTCGAGTTACAGCAGTAAAGTCTGAAATATGTATATTTGCGCCGCGATGTTTTAAGATCTCTGAATAACAAATAACAAGTACAAGCTAAACCTACCTATAACTTTTTGGGTATTAGTGAACGTTCAACAATTTTCATGACTAATGTTATACTCAAAAATGTGAAATAAATATTTTTTACAAAAAATTGGACCGACTTTATCAGTTGTTGCACTGAAAAATACAAAATAATATTAATTCTATTGGTGCTGGTAATTTTGAAGTTGTGCCGTTGTAGTATGTTGTTGTAGTCACCAACTCCAAAAGAATCAGCACCAATAGAATTAATATTATTTTGTATTTTTCAGTGCAGCAACTGATAAAGTCGGTCCAATTTTTTGTAAAAAATATTTATATTTTTAAAACGCATATAAAGACAACTGATATGCTCAACAACAGGTTTATCAATGTTTGATCAACTGAATTTGTCACAATAAATTAAAGAGTCCCTGTATTTTCTATAGCTCACAAGAACTGTCCTAAGGGCAAGGGACGCGCTGCATATCTCCGAAATTCAGCTGAGTGAATCAACTTCACATATACATATCATTCTGTACCTACTTTAGTATGTAAACGTTGATATTACACAGATTATTTATTCCTTTTATCACAAAAATGTCTTGAGGCTAGTCCAGTTCGAATTCCCATGGGTAGTTTATTCAATTTATATTCGTATAAGTTTGCTTTGATTGCCATATAACTGATTCCCTTTGAATATGACCTTTGATAAATTTCATTTCATATAATCACTTATTTTTTTGATCACATACAAAAATCTTCTCAAGTTAAGTTCTGGATGTTGTTAACCTATAGTTTGTTTGATTTCGTCCTTTGTCGTGATTATCAACTTTGCTTTTCTAGATTTGTATCGAAATGTTACTCCCATGTCGGTTTATTATATTTCCATTTGTTTTGTAAGGTTATGTTAACATAATATTTAACCTTGGTTATAATTTCGTAGATTTCGTAATTTGTCGACTCATCACTTGAGCAAAATGAAAAATTTCTTTCTATAGTCAGAAAGAGGATGATAATATGATACAACATAATGGATTCGGGTTATTCTGGACAAGAGTCTCGATTAATGTTTCAATAAATAAAGTTCCAGTTTATATAATATAATATAGTGAACGAATGTTCATATATCTCCTGTGTGTCAAAATTATGAATGGTCATGTTGTTGAAGTCATCTAAGGGCGGCAAGGGAGGTAGAAATATGTCAAGTTAGACAACAGAATGATAGATGGTTCATCATATTGTCCGAGATATGTAACTTACGCACTTTGGATATGTGATTATGTAAGTCGAGTGTTGTAAATAGGTAGTATGTAATCGATTTTGATAAGAGGGAGAAATGCCCCCCTCCCCATCTCTTAAATGCACTTACATTATGTAATTTTGGCAAATTAAGGGCAACCATTATGTGTCAGTAATGGTTTATGTGGAATCAAAATAAATGATTATTTTATATATTTGAGCTGTATTTTACAGTGACATTTATTCCTATCTCGTAATATATTATAATTGAAATTCATTTGAATGTGTAACATGGGAACGCCTATAGGTTAGGTACTCCTACCGCACGCATGACGTTCAAAGGGTTAAAGTATAGAGATGAAAAAAAAAATGGAATTGTTCGTGTAAACGAAGGTCAATTTGAAATCAATATGTGGCACCGAAATGCCGCCGCTCTTGGTTTCCGACAAACTCACAAAAAACAAATCTCACTATTTCAACATGTTGTTGCTGGAACAGAAAAAAGCTGCTTTGAACTTTTTTTGTCGTTTTTTTTTCATCAGAACAGGGACAAAAGCGTTTATTCTATAGTTATATAACGAGTGAGTCAATTTCCCATCAAACAGTTTTCTCACTATCATCTCACTTTGAAGTTCTAATGAATTTTTTGCTGCAATATATATATATCACATATTACGTCAACAAATGACAATTTTGATATGTCGCTGGTAACTGTAACTTGACGTTATATATGACAGATACAGAAAAATACAGTTCCATAATCTTTTATGATAATTTCCATAATACATTGTCTCCTTCTTGCCCAAAAATTTCCTCCGAAGTGGATAAAGTATTTTTTTTCATTGAAAATGTTCATCAACTCATACATATTTTCTCAAACAATTCAAAGGTTAGGTTATGTTAGTTTAGGTTCGGTTGAGTTGGGTTCGGGAATGAATTACTTCTTGAGGTAGTATTTACAGAACAGATTTTTTTCTATGTTTGGTACATATGGAAGGTAAATATTTATTATAGTGGTGTGGAACCGTAAACAAAAATAGGGCAATGTCTGTGTACTTTCAACTGTTTAACATTGTGAAAATGTTATCGATTAATGAGTATGTTCCTCGTGAATCTACGTTCAACATGAAAATAAATAAAATGCTCGCTCGTATGATAAAGAGCATGCAGACGAAATGAGGTAGTGTACCTACACAGAGTTTATTGTATGGTTTGTGATACAGCACCAGTCCACCAAAAGCCTATTTAGCATTTAGCTTCAGACTGATGCTGTACCATAAACCATAGAATGAACTGTTCTTACAAGTTACTAACCCAGTTTGGAAAGAAAGTTGATCTTCTTTTGTTTACAATCGCTTTCCCTTATACCAACTGGCGCGGATCGGAGTGGTGCCATGTGCATCCAGCTTAACAATTGGTGTGAAAAAAAAATCGTTAACATTAAAATGACCATCGTAATTTTTCGAGCAGGCTGGTTGTGTTTGTTTTATTTTTGGCATGATTTACGGTCTATAAATGTCCACTATCGATGGATATCCCTTTTCAGTGTGTTAATTCTCCCGCATAAAACAATACCGAGGTGGAGCTCTAGCTATATAACGGTTTTTACGCAATGCTTTTATATGATATATATATATACAATATGACAAGACCCAGAGATAACTCCCGGACACCTGAACAATCAAATCCCACCGGAAATATGTTTCAACAATTACGACTCATATATGTATAAATACACAACTATAAATATTCCAAGAACATGACAAATTTTCGTTGAGAGTTTGGTTTTAAAAAATACACAAATTGATTATGACAATTAAATAAAAGTCTGAATTTAGAAACAATAACAGCAAATGTACCAGTTGAGGGATTGGACGCAATCAGAAACTGATTTTACGGGCCTTCCGAGATTTTTTCTTTTCAATATCCAGGGATGATTATAATTTTTCAACTGAACATACATACTCCAAAATTTCTTGGAACAGTAGTTCAAAACTTGTCTACTTAAATAAATCATTTTGATTGTTGTAGATTAACATATATATTATATCGCATAGATAACCTATAATTTAATACAATACCAACACAAAGTAGAAATGTCGAACAACCTATACACGTTGTAATCATACATTATGTAGATAGACACATCCGTTATACATAGTAGGTATGCTCGTATAGTAAAGTAGCGCTATCATTATCATCAGAAAATAATCCTATAATGAAACATTACTAATTTCCTAGCATTATCAGCTTTTTATCGCGCTTAGCTACGATTTTCCATAATGTATCTATCTGATTAGCCAGAATTTTCGATAACTACTCGTTGTGTCTGCAATTTGTTATAGAAAAATCCCCTTTTTTTGTATCTGACCGTGAGGACAGGAGAGAACAGTAGTAGTAGTAGTTCTGGTTGCATGCTATCTATACGCCGAAGAACTTTATCTTTACATGTTATTAAAACACGCACTGAACACGTTAACACATGTGTTTTCGTCTGCTACAATTCACAATAGATGTTCATTTTTACGTGTCATGCATTTTGCCAATGTTGTAATATGCGCTATCACAATTTTGTATCAGCTACGCCCATCTACAAAATAGACACATGTTCGATGGCCGCCAAATTTTATATATTTTAAGGCTAATGTCGACCACACACGAGCCATCTGACAGATTAAGTAAGGCTAATGTCGACCACACACGAGCAATCTGACAGATGACAGTGACAGATTCTTCAGTCCTTCGGCGCTGTCATGTTGGAAATGAGCGAGTCGTATATCATAACTGAATCAGTTGTTTGAATTTGACAGTAGGAGCCTTGAGAACCTCGAAGTCGGACGATCTAAATTCATGTTGATAAAGTGGGTGCATAATACATTCATAAAAATATCCACCACGATCGATATATCACACACACACACATTCTTGCAATACAATACATATACAAATTCAATTTGAATAGATGTCATTAAATTGGTTATGAACTCTAAAGTGTGCGGGAAAATGAACTAGAACGTTTGGTCAATATTATGGTGGTGTGTGACGTAGAAAGGAGGAACATTCATCTCGGTTCGGTATATTGTTTAGTAGGGTCAATTTCTACAGGATCATTGAACGGATTCGGTGGCGGCGGCGGCGGCGACCAGTGGGCATTACATACGTGGTGGCACACGTGGTCAAAAGATGTTGGTTGCCAATTGCGTTTGAATAACAGCTATGCGGGTATTCGCCATGTATATATACATATATATATATATATACGGTATTGTGTTTGTTGGGATGCAAATGAGGTTTATATACATCAGGGTTAGCGGTATAGGACGCGGTCAGTATCTGCTACTACTACTACTACTATTACTGACTGACTGCGACTGCATCGTCCGTCCAGATGGATATTAATACTTGTTCGTTTGATTAATTACAAATGCATCAGTTTAACATTTAAACAAGCTGTGTGGGCGGGGGTGTGAAGGGTGTAGTCGAACCGACCGAAATGATGGTTCGCACACTACTTGACCATCGCCCTTCTATACATGGTATTATATAATATCTAGACTGTGTTGTTGTTTCCCAACTTAATCGACATGACTATGAGTTTTGCCATTACAAATATACATTGTCGGATGGTAATATTTGCACACACCCATGAGGGAAACCTATATGAGTGGTCATTCCATCGAATAAATATTTTTACCAAAAATTGGACCGACTTTATTAGTTGGTGCACTGAAAAATACGAAATAATATTAATTCTATTGGTGCTGGTAATCTTGAAGCTGTGCAGTTGTAGTTAGATTAAAAACTTTTGGCATCAACTTTAAAAGTACCAGAACCAATATAATTATTATATTTTTTTTTTCAGTGCACCAACTTAAAGTTGGTCCCATTTTTAGTAGAAAATATTTATTTCACATTTTTGAATGTAACATTAATCATGAAAATCATTGAACTTTCACTAATACCAAAGAAGAATCTTATTACCCACGTATATTCTTTGCTTGTACTTTTTATTATTCAGAGATCTCAAAACATTGCGGTGGAAATACACATATTTCAGTCTTTACCATTGCTGTAACTCGAAAACCGTAACTCTTTTGAAAAAATGTTCAATTTAAATATTTCCGGATATGGTCTCATCTTTAATTCTGCCGTCTCAGTTTGTCGGTTTTCATGAAAAATTTCCCCTTTGGGAGAAGTTTTATATGGGAAGGACATGTTGAATGTCGATTTTTTTTGTCAATGGAGCTAATTCTTAATAAAATTCATATTTTTTTCCTTTTCATTCCTTTGTTTGCAATAATAATATGATTGTCTGTTTATATTTCATCGCCTTCTTAATACAATAATTTGAAGTCCATTCATATAATAACAGGAGTTTGACAGATAGACATATATATATATATATATATATATATATATATGCTCGTTACGTCGAAGCGAATATTCAAATCACAAATAATAATGCGTCAAAGACGACATAATTGCGTGAAAATATACCGAGAGGAAATCAAGCGATTGTTCCAAAAGTGTCTCTTGAATTTGCCCGTGTCGTTTGAAGGCTAATTACAATTGGCGACAATCAATTCAACTTGTTGTACAAGGAATTAGGGGACTTTATTTAGGAAGTAGAACTATACTATGCTATATACTACTGCAGCGACATCAAGTTGAATAACATACAAACAACACGGTAAAGAGGACGCACGTGGCCACCAATAGGGCCCAGAGATTGTATACTTATATATATATATATACGAAATACGTCCCACTGAGACCGATATCAACAATGTTATTGAAATACATTTTGAATTCTAACAAGGGGAACACGGTGAAATAAAAAAAAATCTCCCATGTAAACATGACGGCAGACCAGAGGTCCGATGCTACATGCACCACTTACTCTCCTCTGAAGTTTCAGAACACTCGTAAGCCACCCCTCGCCGAATCGTATATAAATCATGTCCAATAAGGGAACTTTTTTTATATTATTTGTATTATTTGAACCTAGATCCTATTACTCTTAAAATTGGGGTAAAGGAGAACTTCTTCTTTATTTTTATGTCCAATTTGTTGTTTCTCCTTTTCAAAATTGACGCTGTCATATAAGTGAATTTTCAACTTCGTGTTACCAGAAAAATAAATCATCTCTTTCGTATATTGAAACGGGCACATAAAAATGACTGGGTGTATTTATTTTCACTTTTCACACTGGTATACACAATTTATTTGTAATGATTCACACTATTTCGATGTTGCTTGTCCCATACTTGGGACCGGACTGACTATCACATTCCAGTGTGTAGAAGTGTCCATACTAGTTCCAACAATGCTGCGAAGGTTCTACAGTTAAAACTATCAGCTGATATGGAATCAGGTCAATATCCGCATAGTTCATTAGACCCTATGAGTCCAATAAATTAAACGCTAAGCCGCTTTTCTGTTTTATTATTTTGTATTAATATCAAATTAACTTCGGCAATGGCGATGTATTGATTAATTAATTTTATTGTGAGGTGTGTGATTGCGTATTAGTTTGTAATGAATGCAAAGGGAATACCAGTAAGGTTGCGACATCTTTTTTTAAAGAAATTGAAATATGAACCAAATAACAGTAAAACCATAACACTGACGACTTCCTGGCATATAACAGAGATATCCTGCCATATGCATAATAAAAATCAAATTTGCCGCCGATATGCTTTGTAAATTGAAACATTCATGTAGTAGTAGTAGCAGTACATAGAACGAATTGAGTTCCTGGATTTATTCAACCGGATAACACAAACAACAGAGAGTATATATGTATATCTATGTTTATAGGAATAGAATAAAGGAAATAATACAAGCGAAGGTTTGTGGTATCAGAGAACATTTCCTTGGAAAATAATCCACTAATACTACAACAACTACTGACCGTGACAGTGTTGTTAAACATCAGCAATTAAGGCAGAGTTGTAGTTGGAGAAGCAATTTGTTTTGTGAAACATTGGAATGCATCTCGAATAGTTTTGTGTTTGATAAGTTATTACGTGAAGATATTAAATTGAGGAAACACACAAGCTGGAATTCCTCAAATGATGTTGTAAAGTTACTTATAAATTGTTTTCTATATATTATCACGAATAGCTTTGGTTTACTTGCCAACATAATTTTCAATAGATATTTTAGCAAAACTGAATGAACACGTCATTTTGATTTGATTTGTTTTACATCCGAAGTGACAACATCTGAGATTAACAAAGCCTAACCTCTACAATTCATAGAACAACAAATCATCAACAAACTAGTAAAATTATATACCTTGAGATGAATGACATCGACATAATGACATGGAACTAACTTCGGGGTAACAAAAGATGGCGTCATCACTGTGAATCAAAGATACTTTTTACGTACGGTATAGAAAGAGAGAAACTATACCTCAGTTTTTTCGGTGTACCCTGATTTTGGTTGGATTTACAAATAAATTTACCAAATTTTAACAACGTTTAATTTTTTTAGCGCTCTCCAAAGGTAGTTGTTTGACACAATTTTGTGTTTCGAATGGTTTTTATTGTTGGTGATATTTCAGCAAGCTAGAAATATTCTAATAAACGAATTCTGCAGAATTAATCATTGTCAAATGTCGAGCCCTTGCTTATTAATTTAGTTCCAGGCGTCGCAATTAATGCATATTATGAGTTAGCTGGCTTGTGTGAACTCATCTAGATAGAAATTAGTTAAGGCGTGGCAAGTACGGCGGGTTTTATACTTTGTACAGATGGAATGTTATGAGCTAGCAAATTGGAATATGAAGCCCTTTTGTCTGTGTGTGTCAAAATGCTAATTTATCCAAAAATGGTCATCATCACAACAACGATGTTTGACATAACGCATGACAAGTGTCTCAAAATTTAATTAATCCACGAATCAAATTCACGCCTGAAGTACAACAGCGTAAATTAATTTTAATATCCTATTAGTAGTGGTTCATCATTTTCGAATAAAGCTTTGGTGTGTAATTTTTCATTTTTTATTTCTAATTGATTAGCAAATTGCTCAAATACTGTCGAAATTAAAATCTGCTGCTTTTTGAATTTGGGTATTACGCTAATAGCCATTTGGTATTTACATTTTTTTGTCTTGTAAATAAATTGATAATTAGATTTTTTATTTAATGGAACGGTTTATTTTTTTCTATTAAAAAGAGAACTTTATATTTTGATTACAACTGAAATACAAATTATATCTATTTATTCAGTCTCCTCTTTAAATATGAAAAATTTATTGATACCTATTTTAGAAATGTACTAATTGGAAGAGGACATTTCCTTCTGAATGTTTCTAAGTGAAATCCGAGCTGGCATTTGAAAAGGGAAAGGGTTTTTCATATCCCTGTTTGAAAATAAATTGCAATTTAGCTGCAAATTATGGTGCGGCAGTATAACCCAGCCGATAATAATCCCAGCAATAGAGGCTTGCCATATTTTAGATATTTTTATGCCTACCATGGCTGTGACAGTAATGTAAAAGGCAGATCTCCGAAAAGGGTAACCGCGCTATATGTTTTTGGGGGAATGCGAATTGTCGCTAACTATCCCATTCTCAACCCTGTCTCAGTTTCGGCACATAATCCAGGCATATTACCCGCAGGAACCTACCAGGATCACTCTCCCACACAAGTAAATATCACGCTGATTCGGACCACGATTCTCTCTCTCTGTGTTCGTCGTAATATAAAATCATATTGTGGCACAGTGCTGATGCAATTTAAAATGATTACGGCATCCAACAAAACCATTTGTTCGATGAAATCCAACCACTATGCTTTGTGTAACGGCTATACCTTCCCCATGTCGGTGTTATTTGGAAAATACTGCCTTCCATGATTCCAAATATCCGCTTCTAAACGACGGCCCTTATTTAGAATTGTTCGAACAATAAAAAAGGCCTTGAAAATCGTCCATCCGTAATTGACTTGCCATCAATCAAGATATCATTACTAATATATGCAGAAAAAACGGCTCGAAGAATTTAAATACAAATTACGGATGTACAATTAATCGGTGATTCTGATAAAATAGTTTCGTGGCAATTATTCCATATTTTTTTCAGTTTTTTAATAGGAACTACTTGCGTATAGTTGTCGATGTCGCCTTTACGTTACAAACTGAATCCGTCAGTATAACCCAGATATATTAGTTGATTTTATTGACAGTTAGATTATTTATTGTATATAATACTATTGATTTTTTTTATGCTGGTTACATTGAAATGTTTAGAGTGAATAACGAGAAGCATCATAATAATATGAACTCGTTGTTCTCTGAATAATACGTGTGTGTAGAGTCTCTCCCTCGTTGGCAATTACGTATCGTTTTATTGAAAAGGCCGTATCCATTATTCCAAATGCCCGTATTATTCAGAAACAATAATAGCTTACGCTGGTAATTATTAACGCAAGCTTTGATATTAACCACCAATATTTACAGGACATAATTGTCAAGTGTACTTGACCATTAAATTTGCTGATGGTTTTGTTTTGTGTGTTTACAACCTAAAAAATTATAAAATATTCTAGCAATAAATAGATTGCGTTTCCAGTCTCGGACATTTTGTATGGAATCATTTTTGTTAGTTTATCAATGATTTTCTTACTTCTTGGAGACTGAACAGGTTGAGCTAGCAGGTAACTGGTATGACTACAATGCAAATATGGCAGTTTCTGGGGAAAAATCTAGAAAGGGTGACAATTGGACTCTCTGCTTTCACCTAGTAAACCTGCTCCAATTTTGATGCTTTTTTTATTTGTAAGAGGAATGTTGACCAACATTTGCATCCCCCCAAAGAGTATTCCCCAAAGAGGGACGATTTTTTCGAAGATTGAAAATCAGACGAGAAAAAATTAAAGAAAGGACCATATCCGGCAAAATATTTTTTCAAAAAAAAGTACGGCTTCCGATATAAAGCATTAGTAAAGTCTGAAGTAGCTAGTGTTTTAAAATTTCTGTTTATAAGTTAAATCATTTTAATGACTATGAATACCTACACTAAAAATGTGAAATATTTCTTTTACTAAAATTAGTACCAGAGCTGTTTTTTGGAGTCCTAATTTTTGTAAAAAAACTCATTTATTTTATATTTTAGATAGATTACAAAAAGAGCCATATTATGTTCTGTGATTTAAAATAACAATGTATAACAAAAACCATTTGTTCCGAAATTTAGATTCAGATAGGAGAAAAAATAAATTTAACTACTACTATTTTTTTACGATCGAACCAAACATGTATATATGCATATAAACGTACAGACAAAACTGTATTAAACGTGTGTCTGTGTTGTGAAAATGTTGATAGGTTTTTATTACCTACATGTTGTATATGTGGAGTTGTGTGTTTTATAACTCTAATCGAGTTATGATGAACTGCGAGATTGCAGCTATTCCCTCAATTTCAGTGTCCGGAAGTGTTTTTTTTTTCCTACAACGTTCTGTCGAATTATGCGAGATAACATGAAATATTTGTTATGCGATAACATTTTCTAGTTAACTATGATAATTTTGTTATATGTTATATATATATATATATATTTTTCTTCTGACGCTGTCATTTCTGCTGTAGGATAGAATCATTGCAACGTTGTGAGACCATATCAGGCGACTTCATAAAAAGGAGGAAGAATTTATCTGTGTATGCTAACGCATTCATTTACATAAGAACATCCACCAATGTTTGATGATTCTTATTTTCCTCTGAAAGCAAGTCGTGAGAAATCATCCCTCCGACTTCCAGGTGGAGGTGTGCGACTGTGCTTTTTTATGTTTGTACTCGCGGTTTGTAGGTTAGGTTGCCTTAGCTTAGGTTAGGTTAGGTTAGCTCCGCTTAGCTTAGGTTAGCTAAGCTTAGCTTAGTTTAGGTTAGCTTAGATTAGATTAGGTTAAAATAAATAAAAAATCCTAATCACAGGACCCTCTTTATGCAAGCCTAATTCGCACTTGACACAACTTTTTTTGATGCAACTAAAATCCTAGGAAAAAAACGGAAAAATAACACACCATGAAAACCTATTATATTACAAAGAGCATTGTTAATTTTGAACTAAATATAACAAATGTGCCTTAAAATTTGCTAATTCTGTTTAGATCAAGTTGACCTACCAAAGCTTCTTCTTGTTATTATCGATTTATCGAGATAATCATTGAATTATCCAGCAGATATCGATTGTTGTCAACAATTCTGCGAGCATAGGGAGAAATCATATTATCATCTATATTATGTAAATAGATTTGTAACACTCCTCACTATCATACACAACATATATATAGATGTAGGTACATTCAAATGAGGCACGATATACCTATTAATAATTTAGTATTTTAATTACACTCCACTCATTAACTGAAATGTGTTGTGGAGTGTCCTACTACGCAATAATAACTCTTGCTACGTACTTGATTGCGGGCTTCGATTTAGATATCAGCGCAATATACTCATTTACTTACTTACTCTGTATATTCATTTGAAAAATAAAAACCGAGAAAATCAGTTATAAACGAGTTTGCAGCAGTAAGAAAACATGTAACCTAGTTTAAAATAATTATCAATGATGATATAGAAAAAAAAGTAGCCACAAGTGCTTTACGGAATAGATGATTACCACACCAGCGCTCCTGATTAGCTGTAAAATTTTTGTTTTATATTTATTTGATTTTATTTTAGATTTGTTACGTACTCTAATAAGTTATGTGAGCAATTTTAATAATTACCTACAGTAGCATAAGAGAGCTGCATAGACCATTATATAGATACATCGTACATATCAGCTGTTATAATTGACACGATCTACCTCGTCATATTCGTAAGAAAAAGATTATCTGCTTCAATTAGGTTAGGTTAGGTTTTCGATAAGATGATTGTGCTATTTATCTTTGCCGTTTAAGAATGCTCGTTAGCTTATTTACAATTTATGTAAGTACAATGTTTCAAAATATCACAATTATCTGGGATATAACATTTTTGAAAAATACTATACATAACCTACAAACATGACAAAAAGCGTAGGTATTTCATTAAAGAATCGACTCTGTAAAACTTTATAATTCAAACTGATAAATTTCAAAACAAAACTTTCTGTAAGTACATACATTAGAGCGGGTGAATGGCATTATCTCCAGACTGGTGCTGCACCACAAACCATAATTTAAACTCTGTGTGCTTTTTTTTTGCTTTTTAGATGAATTGATTTTACCCGTACCATGCGAAAAGTGAATTTCATTTCAACGTAAAAGCAAATAATTTTTGTGTGAAATTAACATTCACAGAGGTGCAGCATATCGTATAGAAGACAAAACAGTATTAAATAGTTTTAAGTGAAGTTACACTACATAGATGTAAACGCATCAGTGAATTATGTTAATCACTTTCTTTTGGCGTTCAAGAAAGCAAATAAAAAGGTCACGTTTAATGATGATAACAACACTGCTGCTGAATGCTAATTTTATTATTGAAGTTTTACTACAGTCTGCCAACAATGGCTTATGAATATAAAATTCAACTAAAAGTATTGAAGCTAAAATATAATAAAATGTAAATGTTAACGAACACAGTTTATGTCTAATATAAAATGAATGTTTGCTGCCATACCCTACCGTCTTTAATGACTCGATATAATATACTTATTGTTGTTCTTCCATTTTAAATAAGAAATTCAAATGTTCCCTTGAATGCGCCAATTCAAGCTGTAGTTGATGGTGTCCAACATATATTTTTTTTTCTAATAAATTGCTTGCGACAACTCTAAAACATCATCTTCATTCGCACAAAAATATGCATAAACGGCGAACTGCAGCTTTTTTTGACCTACAAAAAATGGATCTATTAATACTGAAAAGTACTAAAACTACCAGTAGATATTCAATTGATGAAACAAATCAAATAGAGCTAGAATATCCCATAACTTATGATCAAATAGGAATTGAGAAAACGAAATTTTTTAATATTAAAAAAATAACATTGTCTTCATTCATGTGTGATACCTAATCGTAATCACTGTCAAAGGTGTCAATTCTCTAAAGGTATTGAGAGACATATTCAATAGTTTCGATGTCAATATATTACATAGTTAGGCTTCAATAGACATAACCGACTGTTATGTAATGACTAAAGGTATAGTAAATGACATATACTATATATAATAATGACCATATACGTCCAAGGTACCATAGGTACCTATGTAGGTATAGGAAGTCCTTTGAAACACAATTCTGATATCAAATCAAATTGTAATTATCTAGAACATCAAAGCACCTTGCCAGCCATATCAATGGACATAAACAGGTATAGAGAGAGGCATATTATGAAGTTATTGAGGAGTGTATCTCGCACATAAATAGATCTACATAATATTCATAAAGCTATGAAATTTGTCATCATTTTCTTTTATTAAATAAATAAATTCTTAGATTCTTTATTTAGCAATTTGCTATTACAAACAATATTCAAAAAAATTATCCATAAATAACAATATCACACAATGTTTAAAACTAATTCTGAAAATGTATATACCTTGACCTAAATTTTAAACTTTTTACATTTGGTGCTGTCTTAATTTTCAACGGAAGAGCTTTATAATTAATAATCTTTATTGCAATAATTTAATAGTGACATGAAGTAAGTAAATTGGGGATAAATAATTGTATACGGCGTGTCCAAAGAGTCATTCTATTTGATATTCTACAGAAATACCCAACTGTTGATTCAGATTTGGATTTGGATCTAACTGTATTTCCAAATACTTATATACCTGCTTCTGATTCAATTTTTATTTCTAATTGACATTTTTTGAATAGCTTACAATTATTGCGTGTTGCAAGTATCATATATTTTCTTTTTGAAGAGTTCAATTTAATTTTTCTAAATTTCATCCAATTGTGTAAAATATCCAGGTCGATATTAATTAATTCTACTACATCACTAAAATTATTTACACTTACTGAGCTATTACTAAGATATTTAGATAAATCATTTATGTACATAGTGGACCTAGTACACTGCCTTGAGGCACGCCATATTCAACTCTAGGCTTATCAGACATTTGCTTAGGTAATTTTGTTTTTTGTAATGAATTGTGTAACCATTTTATCACTGATCCCTCTATTCCGTATAAAGTTTGTTTGTCTAAATTGAGTAGGTACCTATTGAAAAGAATTCAACAAAAATTGCCAACTACAAGAAAATATTGAATAGCTTGAACACCGACGTTGCTTTAGGTACCTTTGGTATTTGAAATGTGTAGGGCGTACGATCTACAAAAGATTGAAAAGAAAAAGTATTTCTGGTTGTTCATGAAACAAGGCGGGAGATTTTCAACATCGTAAAATGTTATATATATATATATATATACCTATGTATAGAAATTGCTTTTGGATGGTGTGGTTGCTATTCGTTTCATTTTCTCGAACATCATATTCAGTCACGTCAATTTTAGTTTTATGTACCTCATTATAGTTCAATAATAAGAATATATAGGTAGGGTATATAATATTATTTTACGATCCCCACACTTATTGTTGTATTGTATAGTCATATTTTAGCAGAACGATAATAAATAAAATTCCTGTTTCTCTATTTCTTTAACGACTGTGAAAAATTACCTCATGTGAGTGTGTGTTGGGTTAGTGCCTTGGTGTAATATGATCGACATTTTTATAGGTCTCTCTTTGTTTGACCCTCACGTTCAATAACAAAATTATAAACAGAGACAACTAAAACATAAAAGAGAAGTATATGAACTTCTTAATTCTCAGTCACGTACCTATACATAACCGAATCACATATTGAATAAAAAAAGGCCTCTCAGTAATATGTAACCGAAACAATACATTTCAAATAATCAGAAGTCATCGCGTCAGTGTCAGATGAATGGTCTGTAAATATACGCTTGGCTCTTTTAAAAAAGAGTATATTATAACTCTTGCATGTGCATGTCTTGAGAATTAACGATTTGATATGATCGTAAAATGTGTATGTATGTATGTATATGTGCCTTTTATTTCTTTAGATAAGAGATTATACTGCTGAAGAATCGCTAGTGTCCATTCGAATAGAAGATAAATCGTCGCCTTTGTCACTCATTTCTATTCACTACGAATGCAGTTGCAATAATTCTTGTGCCATATCCGTATATATATATTTTACATCTCATCAATGACGAAGAAGTCGAACGGTGACAAATATTTTACCCACTTTAATAGTTAGTGCACTGAAAAAAATTTTTTACAAAAAAATGTACCGACGTTTTGAGTTGGTGCACTGAAAAGTACGAAATAATATTAATTCTATTGGTGCTGGTACTTCTGAAGTTGCAGTTTAATTGATAACTTTTGGCACTAACTTCACAAGGAAATTTCGAATTTAAGTTTTATAAATAGGGACTATTTATATTCACTGTTCTATGCACACGCTCACCTGACTGACTGACTGTCTGTGATTGATGCGAGCATTTATATATCTAACCTAAAAAGTTTCGATGCTTCGAGTTGATTCCAGTCTTCTATTTGCTGTATGTTATTATTCGGGAATAATCCGGGCCCTATATTCTCGGTGCTTCTGGATTGGTGTTCTTCCCGATATTCGTGTGTATTTTATCATTCGGGTGAGTTTTCACGTTACACTGCCCTCTCCTTAGCATCTGATCTATCGTTTTTCTCGAGTATACTCCTCTTGAATTGAAACAACACACGGTAATTTGCACACCAGCGTCCTGGAAGATGTATTCGATCATACTCCTTACGATCTTCTAATCCAGCCCGTCCAACCTGCAGCCTATTTTCGGAAGACCCAACTTCTTGATGTCATAATTCCTGACTTCATTCCTTAGACTCTTCAGTGAATGTCAGATGTCCTTGTAAGTGGGTTTTCCTCTAGACATCTTCTTCGTAACCAAATAGAAGAGGTTCCGATTACCATCTGCTAGTCGCAGAACTTTTTCCGTTCTTGGTCGTTAGGTTGACAATTCATCCAATCTTTCAAACTTCCTTTTAAACACCAGAGCAATTCCTCGGTCGATATGTAGATTCTCCGTTATCTAGTGGGCAATAGAAACGTCGGCTGGCAGTTTGAAAAGATCTTGTTGAACCACAACTGTCACACCGAGTCTGACCTTCTTCCGAGCCGCGTAGTCGGACATGTACTCGTTGAAACTGACATTTTTCTCTTCAACTTTCTTTTCTTGAAGGGCCACTCGTGCTTCCTCCTGGTTGTTTGATCCAGCGTATGGTGTGAGTCGGTTTATGTGCACCACTCTAGGTTTTCCCCTTGGTATCTTTCGGATACGATAGATGACGTCATTTATCCTCTTCATGATTTCATATGGATCTTCCCACTGCCTCTGGAAATTGGGACAAAGGCCTCGACGTCGTTGGGGATTGAGAAATCATAGAAAAACAGGTATTTGGGGAGGCTAAGAATTAAAGTTTAAGGATACTTTTACTGATACGAGTAAGAATAATCGAAAAATCTAAATGAGACAATTGTAATTTGTCATCATGTGGTATATGTGTGAATATATAATGATATATGTATGTATATGTCCATCTGAATAGTGCACATATGAGAGAGGGTTGAAACAAATTAAGGTACAGTACAGAACAAGTAGGGGGGAGCGGGGTATTTCTCTCTCACACCATGTAATTTGTGGCGATTTTGTGGGCCAGGATAAGAGTGACTGCAGCGGAATGGGAAATCCGATCATTTCAGTAATGTCTCCTAAAGCATGCTGTTTGGCCGGTAGTACATATAGTAACCACCACCACCACCAGCAGCCCTTCTGTCTATCCATATATTGGAAATTGAATCTGGGCAATAGCGATGCAATAGCCTTCATGTGACGGACTCTAAATACAGCCACCTCTCCCCCCACACACACACACACACCCCCCCCATGCCGCCAATATGCACATATAGTGATGCAGTCTGGCTCTGCACCAGGCGTTTCAATATGTGACAGCCATGTTTACCAATATAGAAGAGAAACAGATTATTCAACCCTGTCAGCTGAAAATTCATTTAGCATTTTGTCGACAAATGCTTTCCGGCCACCATTGAAAGAACACTGTTGCTTACTACTGGTTTGGTTGCACACATTCGTCACCTGTCAGAATGCCAATTACGGTCAAATAATTGTGATTACACCAACCACCAAATCATAATTAACTACTGTTTTCAAATCTTTCACCCAGACCCCTTCCAATTATAGACCTCTACAATCCATATAATACCTTACTTGAGTGAAAATAATTATGAATGAGTACATTTTGTATTGTCAACAATTTATTTTTGGCCATCATTTAGCTTAATAAATGTTAATTTGGGTCTAATATATTTTTTTTTAGATCCAATTGTTACTGGATAATATTTTGAATGCACCTTCTGGCTAAAAAAAAGTTTGATTTTAAATTCTCTTAGATATTGTTTCGGAAATATTCTTTTACAAAAACTATTTATATAATGATATAAACGTTTAAACAGCTGTATCGCGTATTTAATAAACACTAGCAAGGTCAAAAATTCTGCATTTGTTTACTAATAATTGCGTAACAATGCTGACTAGAATATAAAATTTTCTTTTCTTCGCTGATTTTCTTGCTGCAGAATAATTTCTCATTATAAATTGAACCACGTGCCCCTTATAGCTACTTTTAACACACCCATTTTCATATAATATACAATTTGCACTATGTAACAATCATTTGTTATAGGTATATGTGATCAAGTCACAAGATAAGGTTAAGCATTAATAGATTAAAAAGTTTGTTACACAATTCTATATTATTTCTTGTTTGCTATATGAATCACATAGGAAATTTATCAAATTATGATTATGTAGGAACTTATACTTTTGTGAATACATACATGTAATAATGTTCCCACAGATGTCATTTATAGTGTGAATAAGGCGTCAAACTTCCATGAATCTGTTTTATGTGACAACATTAGCTAAATTAAGATTCTTTGTCTTTCTACCTCTCTCTCACAGGGCTCGACGAAATGTTGCTGATGAGGTAATTACTTTAAGATGAATTGCCTTAATTGCTTCGCGACTCGATAAACCTCAGCAACCCTTTGTTTATTCAGAATCTCTAACACAAAGATAGATATATAGTAGTAGCAGGTAGACGCCCTTTTCAGCGGTCTACTGTATGATTTATTAATTGCTTTTCAATAATTCAGCTGAATCAAATGGGTAATAATTGACATGGTTAACTGAGTGGAAAAATATATATACATAAGTAACCTTTGAATATTAATATTTGATATAATATTTAGACAGATAATTTGTGATCTATTGATTTTCGTTTCAATTTTGACAATACCTACTACTATTTGTTAAACACTAAAACTTTCCAGTTTGAATGATATTATATAGTGGAATTCCATAACTATAAATTAATATTCTGGAATTGCTCAGCTGACCTAGTTCTATATATCGTCATTATATGTACATGTATATAATTTGATAGTGGATAATATATATGCTTGATCTGGAAAATCGATAGTGAATATCTCCCAACCCAAACAGTATCTAAAACGTTACTACCGCTTTGAAAGGAATAGTTTTAGGTTTTTTAGGTTAGGTTAGGTTCTTGATTGTTATTTTCCTATTTTGATCCTTCGCGCTTATGAATATTGAAAAAAAATCAACACCCTCTTATTGAATAACTAAGTACAAACATTGTATTTGTGCCCTAGGAAGACATTTTTTTTATTGCAAGGACTGAGAGATCTTGAACTTTTGAAAATCTTATCTGGCTACATTTAAATTGGACATTTTTTTGTCGGTTAACAGAAGACTTTTTGCCCAACTTCAAGAATAGAATTAGAATCAATATTATTTTGAAAATTTCAGTGCTTCAACTAATAACATAGTTCATTTTTTTGACCGACGAATCCCGAACGGAGGAGGTATACAATTCGACTGTCTGCTTTTTTTTGGTTCGTTCGCTCTTTATATATGTAGTAATCCTACTCCGATTTTGATAATTTTTGATTCATTTAAAAGAGTAGGCTTAAATTATGGTCCCATATTCATAAAACACAAATCTGAAATCTCCTTCATTCAAAAACCGCCCCGAAGAGGGTGGAGGGTGCAAATTTTCTCGAAAATCGAAAATCTGTGGTGGTATAATTAAAGATAGGACAATATCCGGAAACGTTTCAATTAAACATTTTTTTCAAAACAGTTACGGTTTTCAAGATAGAGGCATATTAAATTCTCAAATATATCTATTTTTGTTATCTGGAGAGCGCGATTTCTATCAAAAATTGAAAATCTGTAGGTACTACATGAAAAACATAATTATTGGTAGCAACATTTATAATGTTTTTTTCCTCAGAGTTATAAGGTTTTTGAGTTAAATCGGTATTAAAATCGTAACATCTAAAATACTTAAACGTATTTCTGCAGCGATGTTTTGAGATCTTAATAATAACAACTACAAGCAAAGAATATACGTGGGTAATAGGATAAGTACTATTCTTCATTGATATTAGTGCACGTTCAACGATTTTCGTGACTAATGTTACACTCAAAAGTGTGAAATAAATATTTTTTACAAAAAATTGGACCGAAGTTATTAGTTGGTGCACTGAAAAATACAAAATAATATTAATTCTATTGGTGCTGGTAGTTGTGAAGTTGGTGCCAAAAGTTATCAATCTAATTGCAACTGCACAACTTCAAAAGTAACAGTACCAATACAATTAATATTATTTTATATTTTTCAGTGCACTAACTAATAACGTCGGTCCAATATTTTGCAAAAAATATTTATAAAAAATTACCTGATCCTAGAACAATTCTTGAATAATTCAGTGTTTGAAACAGATTGTTGGCAGACTTATTGTAAATGCCAACATAAAATACATTTAACAAATATAAAAACGCCAAAAATTTATATATAAATATGTATATAAATAAAAAAGGGTAACATTGCATGTCATTTGCAATGCCGTTTGAAAAGACCGGCAGGCTGAAATTTCCCATATTGCCAGAACGCGTCTCCACAGACCATAAAATAGAATAGCACCGCGGCGCGGCAAACATACATACATACATACATAGTCATGATATTTTATTTATCCTGTGCTGCCGTTGCTGCATGCGTAAACCAATGACCCGTAAATATACGCATTTCGGAAATACAAACAAGTAGTTCAGTAAATTAACAAAATTTCTAGATGGAACATGTCACTCACATTAATGTGAATACGGATAATAAAATAATGATTTATGTGTCAATGCCAGAAGTGGCATCCATAGTCTGTCTACTGGATTTCGAACACTACCAATTCCTTCAGAAGCATCGGAGAAGTTAGAGTTTATTTGATCCCATTCCAAAGAATATCTAAAAAATTGATAATTATCTAAAAACTTGTAATAGATTTCAGTAAAGAGATGATGTATCAGTTATAAAGACTTTTGGCAATATAATTTATATTATTTTGTATTTTTTTTTAATTCCAACATGTAATTTTTCCCGAATTTTCAGTAGGAAACTCTGAGCAATAATATAAATCATCAAAATCGGTGAAGGTTTGCTATGCAAAATGTTATTTTAGTCGGCCAAAACGATTGAAATTTGTGAATAATAAATAACATAATAGAACGAGAGGTAAAACTACCGAATGAGCACAAATACACTGAGGATGAGTCACTCAAGTGACGAATCGCAAATAGTGGTACGTTAGGTACTACTTCAATCATGAGTCACAACTCACAGCTGAATTCAGTAGATAGGTACCATTGGAAAGCAGATACAGGTATACGGTACTCTTAACGCATTTTTTACAAAATATAGGACCGACTCGGTGCAGTGAAATATACAAAATAATATTAATTCTATTGGTACTGGTGATTACAATTGTAGTTAATTAGAAGACTTATGGCACCAACTTTACAAGTACCAGCACTAATAGAATTAATATTATTTTGTACTGTACAGTGCACCAACAAATAAAGTCGGCCTATTTTTTGTAAAAAATACTTTATTGATAACTTTGATGTTTCAACTTATTTTTTTACTATTTTGTAAGTCCGTATACAGTACCTAATTATTGTGAAAAGCCGCAGCACGTGCTGTTATATTGTTGAACATAACAATATACAACAGGAAGTTATAACAATAATCTAGTTAAAATGAACCAGTTTTGTTGTAATAGCTAGTAAAAGTACACCTGAAAAATAACAACAACATGGTAGGAATACTATTTTATTAGCAAAATGATGTACAAATTATTAATTTTGTAGCGGTACAAAAATGTCGAAATTATATTTAAATCGCGTAGAGTAAAAATGTTCAACAAAGTCGTCGTCATTTCTTGAAATATTACAGGCAATAAAAATAATTTTACTCTTAATATTCTCCAAAAACATTTATTTTTGTGACGAATTATTTCCGAGATTTTAATTAGATACAAAAAAAAATATATTTAAGGGTGATCTGCATCGCTATAAGTATTAGCCTGCCCTACCCTATATAAAACATCATGTTGACAGCTGAAATATTTCCGGCAGTACTTCTGGCATAATATTCTAAGTTGCAAATCCCATCAAGTAGGTACACACTTGTTTTCACCGTACAAATACATAGTTTGTTGATTCATTTTCAACTTTGATGTCACATCGTCGGTAAAATGCCGTCTATACAAATGTTTTGTTTTTCCATGGACACCCTTGTGCGCTTACGTTATCGTTTCGATATAATCAAAACAAAAAAAATAAAACTAAACCTAGTAATATGTTCAAGTATAAATTTATTATATGTTTCTTATGGCTCCTACCATTGTGTTGTCCGTTTTTTTCTTGATTTCTCAACTAATTTTTTTTTTCATTTCAGTAGCATGATTATTTTTTTTTTTCGCAAAAACTAGCACTGCACTTTATTTATTAAATGATAATTTTAAGTTGTGTAGTTATAGTTAGATAGAAGACTTTGGACACCAACTTCAAAAGTACCAGCAAGAATAGAATTTATATTATTTTCTATTTTTCAGTGCAGTTGTGTAAAAAATATTTATTTTACATTTTTGATTGATTCATCAATCCTTGAACGTGTCCAATTTAATTGTTGTCGCAAATAATGTTCACTTTAAAACCGTTTTTGAGAAGAACATGTTGCATTCGGATACAAGTACATTTAAACAATCGAATTGTATCCCCTCGTCCAATTGAGAAGTCGGTCAGAGGAGTAGGTACCTCTTTAATCAGGTAAAGAGCAGATACTTTCTTTTCACTGGTATTGAATTCAGTTGTGACTCATTATAGTACCTCTATTCGTCACAGTGTGATTCATCTTGGGTTCAGTACGGTAATTTTGCTTCTGCGTTTATGAAATTCAGTAGATATCTTATTTTTTTAAATAATAAATATATCTTGTATTAATGTCAGTTTACTCCTTAATCATTTGAAATTTAAAAGCATGATTCTACTAGTAGCAAATAATTTAGTTAATCCACTCGATGAAACCATCATATTGTTATATTTTGATAGATTCTGCCGTAATGTCCGTTTAATCTCAAGTCTTTCAACTTCAAGTCATAAATTTGTTACGAAGCATATTATTCCAGCTTCCGGGACGCTCATCAAATAGACTCAAATAATAATAGTAATAATACTCCCTGCCGAAATAATCGTAACTGTCTCAACTTTATTATGTCAAACGTGTGTCCAATTTATGTCATCGCTGATGCGGCAGTGTTTTTCGAGGTGCGGGATAACTTAACTGCTTTACTGAATATATATATATATATATATATATATATATGTATAATACTATAAAGCTTTTACTAAAGAGCAAATAACAAGGAAGGAAATTAACGACAAACGCACGCAAACATAAATGCGGAAAGAATGTGAACGTAGTGGTTGGAAATTGAGTAGACTGCAAGAGGAACAAAGAGGGTGAAAAAGAAAAAGGACTACTACTGGTGTATGATATGTGGAATGCATTAGGCAAATCGGTTGAATGATGGACACTGGTGTATGTATGTATGTAGGGACGCCTGCGACGACCTCATCCTACCGGCGTCGTCATTTGCGATGGCATCATATAAATATGTCTTTTGTTGTGTGTGAAACGGGGGGGAACCCGCATTTGCTTGCATATCTCGACTTGTAGTTAAAAGCGTGTGGTCTCTTAACATATTTTTCGTCAATTTTAATGAAATATTTCAAATAAAAATGATAAGATATCTTAACCCCATACACACGTTGAATGATTTGGGTCTCCCAGCGGCGTCTTTTTTCAGCCAAATGCACTGATGACATCAACTAGTAAAAAATAAATTGAAGTTTTCGTGATTGGAATTGCTCATAAAACATTTTATTGTGCCACTGTGCCAGCAGGGCTTTGTCTAGATGCATTACCTTTCATAATAAAATAATAAAAACAACAAGAGGGATGGGAATGATGGATATTTTGCATCTCCCTTTTTGGGAGAGAAATGCGATAAATGGTTTTTATCACTCAAATGACGAAACATGCAAATACTAAGTATATAATTTATTACGACAATTCGAAGAAGCGCACAGTTATCGCCTGAATCTATAAACAATTTTATATTCTCAATGATAAAAAATGTCGATAAAATCTTCTTGACGACTTGAATAAACTTTTAAGATTATCTCCTAACACTAAACAGAGAGGTGAATGCTTGGCATCAGCTTCATACTATGCTAGATATTTTATTGTTTGCTATTTTATTATTTGCTATTTTAATAATTATTATGCAGCCTACAGTTTCGGAACTCGACTATAGTTGTTAATCTCGCTCTCTCTCTTTCTCTCTCTCAGATACATAGTCTCGAATTTATTCAATAGGATATAGACCTGGAGCTAGGGGTGGTATGTCCGTTCAATCTTTACTGCCCTTAATTCAAGTGGTTTGATCTATTTTTAGCTCATTAAGGGAATATATGTTTTCCAAAACATTTCTGTACCTTCTAGCTGTATTGTTCTCCCTATTTATAACAGAAAAACCTTTGTCGGTGATCATCTTTCATTTATCCGGCTCTTGTAGGACCAATAAAAATAAAGGATCTCCACTGAGATGATAGCTAGTCTTCTGATGTTTGCTATTTCAGTGATGTCTTTTGTTTAGTCTGAAATCTTTAATGCCAGTAGTTGAGAAATCAGGTATACTCGATGGTACTTGATGGTGAAATTGTAATCCCAGGGCTCCTTCCGTTCATTCGTTACCCATTTTCAATTTATATTCTGAGCAAACATCGTCTTATGAATTTTTGACAGATTTTGTAACAAGGAGGAGGTATAAATATCGACTATCGTGTATGTTTTTTTCCAATACTAAACAGAAAATAATGTGTATCTGTATAACTAACTAGTGCTGTAAGTATCCACTCTTATCAGAGACTAATAGTTTGGTATTGTATAGGTATAACCTTTCACAAATGTCATTATTCATTTAACCTTTATCATGTCCAATCAACGGTGTGAAAGGATCCTCCTCACCTATATGGTGGTTGAGGTGACCTTTCGATTTGACCTTATACTATATACTCTACATGTGTGTGACGCGTATGTATCTATATATATATATATACATTATATTCTTTTGTTTTGTCTCATACGTGAACAATATACCTATATAAAATATCACTAGGGGGACAACGCAATGCTTGCTCCATTTCTTTGAGGAGACACAATCTCCTACCTACTATTTATATTTGGCCATCGCTTAGATGATATAATAGAAAATTTCTTCGTTGACGTTGGACGTTTGAATTTATTACAGCATTCGCAATATATTTTTTAGATAAAATAAATGGAATCACTCATGTTGATCCAGATACCGTTTCAATGAGGTGTGTGGGACTTGTACGAGGTTGGGTAGATAATATCGTCATCTATACACCTAATAACAAGTTATCGACTGTTTAATGTATTGAGAGTTTTTAAATTTCATGGCTACTTATAAGAACTAGTTGAGTACAATTTTATTTATGTATGAATTGTGTATATTGATTTCACTTAGAATCTTGTTTAAATTCGTTTAAATAATACCGACAACAACTACTAATCGGGCTAATATCCTCGCCGATCATTGGCTTCCGATGTTATTAATCACTGTGTCTTTTGTATCATAATAGTTAGACAGTTTTTGTACGATGGCAGGGAACCCTTCGGGTACGAATCTGACTCGCAGTTGGTCGTTTTGTTTTTTAAAATTTCATGTGAATATTGTGATGTCAAATCAACCACTTCATGCATATATACTTTGATTAGTTTATAATTAAATATAATATTATGTATTTCATTTTAGGCGCAATTTCAGGTGATCTGTTCGTAAATTCTCATTAAGCATTGGTTTGGGCTTTGTACGTATATATGTATATATATATATATATATGGCATTATTGACCATTATACGAACAATTCTGTATTGTCGACAGATTAGGTATTATATTCAATGGTGGGTGCCAGAGCGTAGAATCCTTTGACAGGATCCGTATTAATATACACAACTATACAACATACATATATACTGCTTGCTGCACAACAGGCGACCATTTCCACATCTAACATACCTGTCATAATCCAAATCGTTGCTGTTTCTGTCACCTCGTGTTTCTCTCGGCGAAATTATTTTGCACGCTAGTATACAGGGTAATTCAATGTAAACGGTACCTTTTAGGTAGATATTTAAATTTTGATCTAGGATTATGATAAATCATTTCAAAAATATTTCAATAAGCTATCTACCTTTCAGAAAAATTTACACTTTTTGCTCCTTTTGTATGAAATAATTTAAAATAATAAATGAAGCCTAACAATTACAGTTTTATCTTTTTTCTAATCGGAATGGTAACTGATAGGATCTAGCTCCTCCACAGAAAAAGAGGTTAGCTGTGTCATCACCCTGTCGTAAACAAGATCCGCAGATCCACAACATTTTGTTTGTGTTATGCCCAGATCACAGATCTAACGGTCAATTGCACCTATGTGACGTCATCATGGCTGCGAAAAATCCTTTGATTCAACATTCAACAAGTAAGGGCTATTCTGAAATGCAACAGCTACCTTACAATGGCTATGATGATATTGCCTGTACAGGGTGTTGCCCAGCTGGGCAGATGCATGTCTGGAACAGGTCATGCTTTTTCTGTCGAGAAACTGTTATGTAAAATTAAGTTGTCAAGTCAAGTGGCGTAGATATACCTTAATTAAATTCCATGTTATGAGATAAAGTTACCCTATAAATATATCGAGCTGATCTCCAAATGGTATAGTCTTTGATGTATTGATTATTTTTATTAATGTTCAAAAGTAAAATAAGGTCAAACATAGTACCTACTTTTTTCAATCATATACCTACTACTTGCTACTTGAGATACTTTTTGTTTTTCTATAACGTTCATATGTTCTGCTACAAGCTATTTCAAGGTTATTCATTAATTATATTCAGCAATAAACGATTCGGGTGATTTTATAATTTTGCTATTATAATTTTGCAATCGATTCATAATATATATGTAAATAAATACAAAGTGCAATTAAAATGGAGCAACGCACATTATTTTTGGTCGATTTGAACCAGATTGAAATTATTTTATTCGTGAACAAAAGCCAATTTGCCCTGTTGGCGCCTGAAATCCTAGTCCTGAGCATATTTGGAAGCGCACAATAATCAAACCTCGACCGACAAACACTCACACACATATATGTAGTGTAATTATTTTAATCAATCGAGTTTACAAAACTCAACACGTCCATCCACGGTTTTTTAGTCACGTTAAATGCATGCGGTATAAATGAAATTCAATTAAACTTTAAATCAACGTTAAAATATAAAACCCTTTGATTTAAACTCACGTTAAAAGTAAGTTTCAAAACAAGCTAAATTCCTTCTGAAGGGCTTGAATGTTTCAATAAAATGATTTAACTCATGATTTCACGAATTTGGCTATCGTGACCTTGAAACTTGCTGATCATTTTTTAGAGACATTCAGGAGCATCCCCTCTATTATGTTGAAATAATTACACTTGTGTTATTTTGTAACACATGAAATATAGCTGAGATGATGTAAGCCCTATTTTCATCCTGCGGAATAATAATTATTTTCCCTTCCACCGCCTTCCTGCTGGACCATTTATATCACCGCTGCGGCGCAAATCCAAAAGGTAATGAATTCGAGCAGGGCTTAAGAACTTATTAAAGTGATTTAAGGGCCTGGATGTGTGTGAAGTTGAGTGTCTTCTTCTCTCCTCATCTAGAGACTTTTCAGTAATCAAACAAGTATTAACTCATTATTAGTATGTATCACACCCTCCTTTCTCATTTGGATTAAAATAGAATGATGGTGATGAGGCTAGATTTAACGACTATTTCCTAATTAGTTTGTTCTGATAATAAAAAAAGATATTGCTATAATTTAACTTGAGGCTGTAAGAATACTTTTTAGAAGGAAAAAAGTAGAACAGACTTGATTAGATGATGCAGAAGAAAGATATTATCTAAATCGAAGAAAAAAATGTAGGAACAAACATATTTTCTTTCAATAATAAATATTATTTTATTTCGAATCTAATTATATTAAACGAGCAATGCATACATATAGGTTTCAGAGTATATTGAATCGATTGGCTGTATTCACATTCTCAAAAAAATCTTTTCAAGTAATTAATATTCTTATTTTACGACTCCTTGGGGTTATATGTAATAACTGTGAATGTGCGCGATATCATCATAGAACAAAAGTATCACAAGTGGTAAGCTCCCGCCTATCAACCTGGAGTTCCTTGGTTCGAATCCTGATCAGCTTTGAGTTTTTTTATTTTCAACAAAACGCATTTTTTGTAAACAAAAGGTGTTAATATGAGTTTCTTATAATTTAATCTGAAATTTTCCATGAAAATTTCTGCAATCTTATATATATTAACACGAGCAATTCTTGTACGATACATATGTCGGAAACGGCTCTAACGATTTTGATAAAATTTAGTATATAGACAAGATTTTAATTTTTAAAATTATCTATATAAGTGGATTTCCTGACCAAACGCCAGGGTGCCTTCCTTGAGGTCCAGAAACATTTTCTTGAATGGTTCGGCATGTTTGTGTGAAAATTTTCAAAAAGGCGTTTCTGGTGCCGAGAATTCGTTTGGTGATACATATTTTATGGGTGCGACCCTCGAGGTCCACACTAGCTATTCAGGGAATGGGGTTTGGGGGTCGAGAAGTCGATTTGTGCTACAACTGATTTTTGGTATCTATAACTTCAGAGCTCCGTAAACGATAAAAGCAATATTTACCGATTTACCGAGCGCAATACATTCTAACTTGAAATATGCAACATTTTTGAACTAAGATTAAACAATCTAAGTATCTCAGATTCACCCTAAATCCAGTGTTGCCCGAGCAAAGCTCGGTCAGCCAGATATTAGATACTTATTTCTTATAAACGAGTATACCTATAGTTATAATCTATTTGCAGGAAAATCTATTGGCATACACAACATCCTGTCGACATCTTTCTAACAACTACCTAACAAAACGTATCATTTGTCGGATATGTATATACCTATGCCTTTTTCTCCTATATATACATACATATATATGTAATATCGCCGAAAGCACATAGAAATAGTCTCGTTATTTTTCCCAGAAACCGTCGGCATGTCTTTATTCCGTTTTCACAAGCTCATGGTTGCTACGCAGGCTACCACAATTGAAGAAAATATTTTTACAAAAAATATAAGAAATCTTCTTGCACCAGAAGCAATAGAATTAATTTTATTTTGCAAACCGTTGATTTCTTTGTAAAATGTACAATTTATACCTTAACATTTCTATGGTCAACTTAGCTTGATAAAGTCCTGAAGTGAAAATTTATCCTTCTCACATTTCATCTGCTTGTTTTATCCTAATATTCCATTTTATCTTTGTTGTGTATAATTAACTAGAAGAAATAGAAGAAAGAAGGTGCTTCTCTAAGATAAACTCACCATAATAATGGCGTAACATTATGAAAAACGATCTAAAGTAACAAATAATGCAAAATAGCCAATTGCTGCTATACCTATATGTGCGTTAGGTTAGTTACCACCTACCGATTGAATGATACTGCCAGTGTTAGTTGTACATAATAATATAT
Source organism: Crioceris asparagi (assembly GCA_958507055.1). Taxonomy (NCBI): domain Eukaryota; kingdom Metazoa; phylum Arthropoda; class Insecta; order Coleoptera; family Chrysomelidae; genus Crioceris; species Crioceris asparagi. The sequence goes on along the minus strand of OY293833.1, from coordinate 420,088 downwards.
AGATATATAGATAGAAGGTATAGAAGAAAACCTCTCCGCATATCAGTTTCAAACAAGAAATCGCGCGTATGCGGAAAAAAGAAGTAGGAAGAAAAAAAAACAAACAGACAACAACCCAACTGCGCAATATCACCAGAGTGCACCTTAATGATAATGATGATCGAAGGAACGAACATGTTTTGCATAATATCGTTGTCATTGTTTACTTGAAGGAAAAAAATGACCGATCCATGCATAATCATTTGAATAACAGCTCGCGTGCGGTTCTGTTAATATCTATACTCAGTTGTTTTTTTGAAAAAAAAGAACCTATTGGTGTGTATATATATATATATATATATACACATACATATATATATATATATATATATATATATATATATATATATATATATATATATATGTACGTAAGGTCATCAACATCTAAAAGTAAAAGCAACTCAGAATCAAGTTCTTCGTATCGCTACATTTATAAATGATGGCTGTTTCCAAGATATAGCCTGAGGGTATTTTACTATATAGGAGGCAGTCCAAACACCGGGAGCTCCATCGATGCAACACAACGGAGGATGAAAAATAAAACGAATACACACGAACGCCAAGGCAGAGCAACTGTGAGATTGGTATATAATACCTATACACATAATAGGCTAGGCCACAGATAGACTTAGTATAATATTAATTGTTAAAAGAAATCAAAATTTGCCGTCATAATTTATTAAGACTTGGCCGTAGAAAAAATATCCAATTTATTATTGATTAAAACAATGTACGAAATAGCCCTTCTACTAATACTTGAAACGTTGAAAGGTATATTTATTTCGATTGGAACCACTACTACTTAAATACAATGAATTTCAAATCTAATAATATATCTAACCAGGAAATATAATATTGCCACGTTAACTAACGTCTATCAAAAGAGTTTGTTGAAGCGCTTTGTTTGCCCTTCCTTCGCTCAGCTCTCGATGATTATACAATATGAAGTTGATTGTTATATTTAGAAAACTCGTTCAGCTGACTGAGAGCAATTAGATGTGAAATTCTATGTGAATGATGAGTGTTTTCTATACGTATACGTATGTTATAATTTATGTGAGTACGAATACTCTACAAACCCGTAACGGGCGCGGTTTGATCTACATATTGGGTATATTGTTCCTGCGATCCAAACAAAATCCATCCCCCATATTGTGTTCTATGAGTATGTATAACCATTAAAATTTTCTCTTAGGCTTTCTCGCGTAAATTATCAAAATTCGGTATAATTTCCAAATATTTTGATAGTTAATTGTTCAATGTAATTAAAACGACCAATTTTGTGGCACCATGTATATGTAATTCACTTTTATGTCTAATATTTGATTTTTTTCATCCCGTTACTATTACCATTTACTTGCTATGTCTTTGATGGTTGATTGAAACTATTTTGTGGATTAAAAAGACGTATAACATGATCCCTTATATGTATTTTTAAATAGTTTTTTTTTCTTAAATTCAAATATGTAATGTTTTGTCTTTTGTTCTGTATAATTTCTTCCAAATTTCTTTGGCATCTGTTCGAGGATCTTGTAGCAAATTCTGTATATAAACGACTTTGGTAAATTACATGTTTACCTACCTAAAGATAAGATCAGAATCTGATGTAGGATTTTTTTCTAAAATCATTGGAGATATGAAAGCTAATTGCGTATATTCTAAGCTCTCCATGGCTCTTCAAAGAAAACCTTGATTAAGATGTGCCACATTTACACCCCTTTTTGTTCGATAGCACTCTACATACGAGCTCTAGATAAAATGCAGCGCCTTACTTAATATACAGGGTGTCAATTTAAAAACTTAACAAATATGGGAAACCGAAATGATATATTAATGAATTGTTAGATTTTAATTAATACTAAATTTTTAGGAGAAATAATGTTAAGTGGAAATTTATTATAATGTTCTACTTTACTATGGATTTCTATCAAGTAAGAGCCAATAACTAGATCCCTGTATATCAAATGAAATTTGGAATTGAAGAAAAGCCGTACGGAACTTCGTTCCTGACTGGGGTTCCCCAATTGGTTGTCTTTTTATCAAACCGAAAACAATAACACCAACAGTAGCTTTGTAGGGTATACTTGAAAAGCATTTGTAAGAGCTTCAAGATATCACAAGTGGGAGGTTTCATTCAAGATTATTTAGTTGGGAGACTGTTGTTAAGTGATTACAAAATTTGGTTTCACCTTTTGATGGATGTTTGTTATTTTTACGGTTCCTCAGATATAGCCAATGGTATGTTTTTAAATCGACACCCTGTATATGGCGTTGTCCTTGACACGGAAAACTCCCTATTTTCCTTCTCATTAGATGATACACACATATGGGGTGCAAGAAAACTGCGCCAGCAGTAAACCTACTTTTAGTGGGGATCTCTTTTGTTTTCGGTTAATAACTTTTGTTTGAACGTTTTTTATTACCGATGCACTCTTATATCAATCCACCGCACACTACGCGCTGCGTCTCATTTTTAATCGAACTGGAGCAGAAACCCCCCAATAGAAGTACTATTCTGTATTTGTATCTCACAACTCTTAATCAGTTAGAGATTGTCACAATTTAATTATTCTATCCAAATAAATGATAAAATTTTATATGTCATTGATACATAAGTTTTTGTTATTTGATAAAAATTCTGATCTTACTGTTATACAATTTTGTAGCCCCTTAATATGAAATTTTGTGAGAAGTGCATAATGTATCTGCCAAATTAAACTTTAGGAAACAAAGAGATACCCTATTCCTGTAATTTAATACTTTCTCTCATAGTGAAAATAAAATTTAATTAATCTAAAAGTTATATTAATTTGCAAAAGTGAATTCATATAGCGAAAATACCTTGAAAATAAAGCAGGAAAATTAGCTTATGTTTACAGAAAGGCAGGATAAACATTACATAAAAACTTGACACTCACTTATAATTTGTTATTCTGTGTATTTTATCAACAGTTGTTATTTCATGAAATTATGAAACAGTTTTCAGTGCACTTGCACCTGCGCCTTCGCCATAAATGGATATCCTCAAAACTTAGGTCAAGAATAGACTATTTACATTTCTGCACCAATGATTGAACAGCTATAAGTCAATATTTTTTTTTACAAGTAATCTAGTTTTAGAAACAAAAACTAAACTAAAAAAATCTTGTGTTGGACAAGTTGCGTCAATAATTTTACGAAACAGATATTTTTTGAATAGCGGAAAATGTATCAACTTATGATTCAAATCATCTCAATTCAAGTCAAATCAGTTATACCTAACGTTGTTGTCATTGAAAAAACAACTTGGAGCGGTTAGAATGTTATGTAATAAATAATTTATGGAAGCAAATTGTAAAATAATAGCATTCTTGTTATTTTCCCAAATGAAGAATTTTCTTCGCTATTACAACAAAAAAGGATAAAAGTAATTGAAGATATTGAGTAACTTAACTAACAACGTTATCCTTAATAAACACAAGATAAGAGTTATGATTATATGAAGAAGTAAAAAAAACATTACTTTGAGCTGAGTGAACAGACCAGAAATCTCACATAAATAGGCAGTGCATGATGATCTTGAACAAATAACACAAATAGTTGTGTTAAATCTTAAAAAGGAGTGGAGAATTAGACGATATTTCGCAGAATACTAGTCATCTTAGAAATATTTCTAGTTCCAACAAAGCCTATATGTTTCTACATCATGGAGCGCCATCTTAATTTTACAATATGTGTTGGAATTGTAAGAATACTTTCTTAGTGTGTATTTTAATAAATGTTACATCTAAAGTTTAATTGACGTACCTAATCAGTTATCGAAATTAAATATATAAAAAACAGACATACAGTCGAACTGTACCCCCTGCGTTTGGAAGTAGTTGAGGAACATAAAAAAAAATATGAAAAAATACTTGAGATACCTACATTATTTATAAATTATCATTGTTAAATGTTGTTGAAAGGTCACTAAATAGCCCTTAGCTGATGATTTGAATATATCATTGCATCAAATATCATTGGTTTTTATTTTGGGATATATATTACAGAAACTGACCGTTGAAAATTTAATTTGTCATTTTCAATTCTCTCAGAATTTGAAATAATATAACATATAGCGATTACTATTTAGAATTTGGAATGAAAATTTAATTTCATTGAATGGAAGTTGATGATATTTTGAAATTTGTACACTCTAAGTTGTATAAATCTCAATATAAAACTATTTTCTTTTTCGTTCAAGTAATAATTGGAGCTATTCTGTAGACAAAACGTAAATTTTAGATTAGAAAAACGTACCCTAATTTTAAATAGCCAATTTTTTAAACTGCATCCGATAATTTTAAGCTTTGGCTCATCATAAGACAAAACCGGTTGTTAACTTTAACATATTGAGAAACTTTTTTATGGCTTGTGTATTTTTTGGTCTTAAATTTTTTTTAATAAATTAAAAAATTATCAAAATTACCCGTTTGTCCAAAAGTTTTGATAACAGCTTTGCTTCTCTCTTGATTAACATGTAGATATTGCTGAATTGTCACTCAAAATATTCTTAAAGCTAACATTTTCTTCTCATGTTCATTACAGCTCCAAGAAACAATAAATATACCCATTATTTTCTAAATCGCTATTGATTATTTATATCATTAATCATTAACAAGCAGCAACCAAGTCTCAAAATAAACTAGTTCAGACTGCTGAAATTTCACGTTCAAGTGTTATTACCATTCTCAGATCAATCTACAAAATATATTTATTACTTTGTCATCACAACATTTATATTAAGATTTCAGCAACCATATTTTTTATACTTAAGGTTGTTGAATAAACATGCGAAAATTTTCGATATATGTATTATATAGGTACATACATATACATAAGTATATATAATATATATAGATAAACTGGCCATCCATAAGGGGATCAACACCCATGATACATGTGTGTGTGAATAGAGATGAGATACTGAAAGAAGGGGAACCTGAAAAGTGAATAGGTAACAACAGGTGTATAGTAGAAGCACAGCCCCACCTGCTGCTCCCTTATAATGTAGGGTTGGCTCAAGAAGGTTATGATGACACAATATAGCACACACACACACACACACAAACCCAGTTCTGAGTGCAACTTTGAGGTCTTATTAGATATACGATGTATTCGGATGCAGTAGTTATTGAGTTGAGAATATTACAGTTTTAAAATTTTAATATTGCTTCCAACTTTTTTTGTTAGTTTTTTTCCTCATAATAAACGTGCACCCAATGATTCTTTTCATGTAATGAATGGTTCCAGTTCAACGATGGTTCCAGTTCAATGAACTTAGGCTAAGGTTGAATTAGTTTAACCGCCAACCATAACTAAACTGGGATTAACTAAGGTTACACTAACTTCAGATTAACTAATCTAAGGTTAACTAACCTTAGTTTAACCTGAGGTTAACCTAACCCTGGGGTTAAACTATGGTTAAGTAAACGAAGGTTAACTAACCTCGGGTTAACTAACGGAAGGTTAACTAACTGAAGGTTAAACTACGGTTAACTAACGGAAGGTTAAACTACGGTTAACTAACGGAAGGTTAAACTACGGTTAACTAACGGAAGGTTAAACTACGGTTAACTAACCTCGGGTTAACTAATGGAAGGTTAACTAACTGAAGGTTAAACTACGGTTAACTAACGGAAGGTTAAACTACGGTTAACTAACCTCGGGTTAACTAACGGAAGGTTAACTAACTGAAGGTTAAACTAGGGTTAACTAACGGAAGGTTAAACTACGGTTAACTAACGGAAGGTTAAACTACGGTTAACTAACGGAAGGTTAAACTACGGTTAACTAACGGAAGGTTAAACTACGGTTAACTAACTTCGGGTTAAACTACGGGTAACTAACGGAAGGTTACACACACACAAACCCAGTTCTGAGTGCAACTTTGAGGTCATATTAGATATACGATGTATTCGGATGCAGTAGTTATTGAGTTGAGAATATTACAGTTTTAAAATTTTAATATTGCTTCCAACTTTTTTTGTTAGTTTTTTTTTCCTCATAATAAACGTGCACCCAATGATTCTTTTCATGTAATGGATGGTTCCAGTTCAACGATGGTTCCAGTTCAACGAACTTAGGCTAAGGTTGAATTAGTTTAACCGCCAACCATAACTAAACTGGGATTAACTAAGGTTACACTAACTTCAGATTAACTAATCTAAGGTTACCTAACCTTAGTTTAACCTGAGGTTAACCTAACCCTGGGGTTAAACTATGGTTAAGTAAACGAAGGTTAAACTACGGTTAACTAACCTCGGGTTAACTAACGGAAGGTTAACTAACTGAAGGTTAAACTACGGTTAACTAACGGAAGGTTAAACTACGGTTAACTAACCTCGGGTTAACTAACGGAAGGTTAACTAACTGAAGGTTAAACTAGGGTTAACTAACGGAAGGTTAAACTACGGTTAACTAACCTCGGGTTAACTAACGGAAGGTTAACTAACTGAAGGTTAAACTAGGGTTAAACTACGGTTAACTAACCTCGGGTTAACTAACGGAAGGTTAACTAACTGAAGGTTAAACTACGGTTAACTAACGGAAGGTTAAACTACGGTTAACTAACCTCGGGTTAACTAACGGAAGGTTAACTAACTGAAGGTTAAACTACGGTTAACTAACGGAAGGTTAAACTACGGTTAACCAACCTCGGGTTAACTAACGGAAGGTTAACTAACTGAAGGTTAAACTACGGTTAACTAACGGAAGGTTAAACTACGGTTAACTAACCTCGGGTTAACTAACGGAAGGTTAACTAACGGAAGGTTAACTAACTGAAGGTTAAACTACGGTTAACTAACGGAAGGTTAAACTACGGTTAACTAACCTCGGGTTAACTAACGGAAGGTTAACTAACTGAAGGTTAAACTACGGTTAACTAACGGAAGGTTAAACTACGGTTAACCAACCTCGGGTTAACTAACGGAAGGTTAACTAACTGAAGGTTGAACTACGGTTAACTAACGGAAGGTTAAACTACGGTTAACTAACGGAAGGTTAAACTACGGTTAACTAACCTCGGGTTAACTAACGGAAGGTTAAACTACGGTTAACTAACCTCGGGTTAAACTACGGATAACTAACGGAAGGTTAACTAACCTCGGGTTAACTAACGGAAGGTTAAACTACGGTTAACTAACCTCGGGTTAACTAACGGAAGGTTAAACTACGGTTAACTAACGGAAGGTTAAACTACGGTTAACTAACCTCGGGTTAACTAACGGAAGGTTAAACTACGGTTAACTAACCTCGGGTTAAACTACGGATAACTAACGGAAGGTTAACTAACGGAGGGTTAACTAACGGAAGGTTGAACTACGGTTAACTAACCTCGGGTTAAACTACGGTTAACTAACGGAAGGTTAAACTACGGTTAACTAACGGAAGGTTAAACTACGGTTAACTAACGGAAGGTTAAACTACGGTTAACTAACGGAAGGTTAAACTACGGTTAACTAACGGAAGGTTAACTAACTGAAGGTTAAACTACGGTTAACTAACGGAAGGTTAAACTACGGTTAACTAACCTCGGGTTAACTAACGGAAGGTTAACTAACTGAAGGTTAAACTAGGGTTAACTAACGGAAGGTTAAACTACGGTTAATTAACGGAAGGTTAAACTACGGTTAACTAACGGAAGGTTAAACTACGGTTAACTAACGGAAGGTTAACTAACTGAAGGTTAAACTACGGTTAACTAACGGAAGGTTAAACTACGGTTAACTAACCTCGGGTTAACTAACGGAAGGTTAACTAACTGAAGGTTAAACTAGGGTTAACTAACGGAAGGTTAAACTACGGTTAACTAACGGAAGGTTAAACTACGGTTAACTAACGGAAGGTTAAACTACGGTTAACTAACCTCGGGTTAACTAACGGAAGGTTAACTAACTGAAGGTTAAACTACGGTTAACTAACGGAAGGTTAAACTGCGGTTAACTAACGGAAGGTTAAACTACGGTTAACTAACCTCGGGTTAACTAACGGAAGGTTAACTAACTGAAGGTTAAACTACGGTTAACTAACGGAAGGTTAAACTACGGTTAACTTCGGGTTAAACTACGGTTAACTAACCTCGGGTTAACTAACGGAAGGTTAACTAACTGAAGGTTAAACTACGGTTAACTAACGGAAGGTTTAACTACGGTTAACACGCCTCGGGTTAAACTACGGGTAACTAACGGAAGGTTACACACACAAACCCAGTTCTGAGTGCAACTTTGAGGTCATATTAGATATACGATGTATTTGGATGCAGTAGTTATTGAGTTGAGAATATTACAGTTTTAAAATTTTAATATTGCTTCCAACTTTTTTTGTTAGTTTATTCCTCATAATAAACGTGCATGCACCCAATGATTATTTTCATGTAATGGATGGTTCCAGTTCAACGATGGTTCCAGTTCAACGAACTTAGGCTAAGGTTGAATTAGTTTAACCGCCAACCATAACTAAACTGGGATTAACTAAGGTTACACTAACTTCAGATCAACTAATCTAAGGTTAACTAACCTTAGTTTAACCTGAGGTTAACCTAACCCTGGGGTTAAACTATGGTTAAGTAAACGAAGGTTGACTAAGCTAAGGTTAGGTTAAACTGCGGTTAACTAATCCAAGGTTAACTAACCTTGGGTTAAGCTACGGTTAACTAACGGAAGGTTAAACTACGGTTAACTAACTTCGGGTTAAACTACGGTTAACTAACGGAAGGTTAAACTACGGTTAACTAAAGGAAGGTTAAACTACGGTTAACTAACGGAAGGTTAAACTACGGTTAACTAACGGAAGGTTAAACTACGGTTAACTAACGGAAGGTTAAACTACGGTTAACTAACGGAAGGTTAAACTACGGTTAACTAACGGAAGGTTAAACTACGGTTAACTAACTTCGGGTTAAACTACGGGTAACTAACGGAAGGTTACACACACACAAACCCAGTTCTGAGTGCAACTTTGAGGTCATATTAGATATACGATGTATTCGGATGCAGTAGTTATTGAGTTGAGAATATTACAGTTTTAAAATTTTAATATTGGTTCCAACTTTTTTTGTTACTTTTTTTCCTCATAATAAACGTGCACCCTATGATTCTTTTCATGTAATGGATGGTTCCAGTTCAACGATGGTTCCAGTTCAACGATCTTAGGCTAAGGTTGAATGAGTTGAACCGCAACCATAACTAAACTGGGATTAACTAAGGTTACACTAACTTCAGATTAACTAATCTAAGGTTAACTAACCTTAGTTTAACCTGAGGTTAACCTAACCTTGGGGTTATGGTTAAGTAAACGAAGGTTGACTAAGCTAAGGTTAGGTTAAACTGCGCTTAACTAATCCAAGGTTAACTAACCTTGGGTTAAGCTACGGGTAACTAACCTCGGATTAAACTACGGTTTACTAACCTCGGGTTAAACTACGGTTAACTAACGGAGGGTTAACTAACGGAAGGTTGAACTACGGTTAACTAATGGAAGGTTAAATTACGGTTAACTAACGGAAGGTTAAACTACGGTTAACTAACCTCGGGTTAAACTACGGTTAACTTCGGGTTAAACTACGGTTAACTAACCTCGGGTTAACTAACGGAAGATTAAACTACGGGTAACTAATGGAAGGGTAACTAACGGAAGGTTAACTAACCGAAGAATAACTAACGGAAGGTTAAACTACGGTTAACTAACCTCGGGTTAAACTACGGTTAACTAACGGAGGGTTAAACTACGGTTAACTAACGGAAGGTTAAATTACGGTTAACTAACGGAAGGGTAAATAAACTACGGTTAACTAACCTCGGGTTAACTAACGGAAGGTTAAACTACGGTTAACTAACCTCGGGTTAAACTACGGATAACTAACGGAAGGTTAACTAACGGAGGGTTAACTAACGGAAGGTTGAACTACGGTTAACTAACCTCGGGTTAAACTACGGTTAACTAACGGAAGGTTAAACTACGGTTAACTAACGGAAGGGTAAACTACGGTTAACTAACCTCGGGTTAACTAACGGAAGGTTAAACTACGGTTAACTAACCTCGGGTTAAACTACGGTTAACTAACGGAAGGTTAACTTACGGAAGATTAACCAACGGAAGGTTAAACTACGGTTAACTAACGGAAGGTTAAACTACGGTTAACTAACCTCGGGTTAAACTACGGTTAACTAACGGAAGGTTAAACTACGGTTAACTAACGGAAGGGTAAACTACGGTTAACTAACCTCGGGTTAAACTACGGTTAACTAACGGAAGGTTAACTTACGGAAGATTAACCAACGGAAGGTTAAACTACGGTTAACTAACGGAAGGTTAAACTACGGTTAACTAACCTCGGGTTAAACTACGGATAACTAACGGAAGGTTAACTAACGGAAGATTAACCAACGGAAGGTTAAACTACGGTTAACTAACCTCGGGTTAAACTAAGGGTAACTAACGGAAGGTTAACTAACGGAAGGTTAACTAACGGAAGGTTAATCTACGGTTAGCTAACCTCGGGTTAATCTGAGGTTTTAACCGTAGTTTAATAGTTGAAACTGACCTCGGGTTAAACTGCGGTTAACTTGACTCGTTGATTAATCTAAGGTCAACTAATCTCGGATTGAACTACGGTTAACTAGAACTATAAAAAGTAATAAATTATTATTATGAAGGGTATAATAATGCAGTATATAATATGTCGTAGTTTTTATAGTTATTTTTAATTGTCTCTAGCTCAGGAGTTAACTCATCAATCCTAAATAAAACATTGGGAATGTACCTTCTAAGTTGAGACCAGCTTATCGACCTAAATTTTGCAATAACAAGACAATTGCGATAATGATCAATTTAATGTAGAATCTTATGAAATTATCTTATCGAATGTACACTGATATCTTTTGATAAAGTTGTTTGAATTTTGATGAAGTTACTATCTTAATTGATTTTAAGTAATTTTCTATAGAATATAGTTCATGAGTTTGAATTCTGACATATCTATTTTTCATTTTACAGATGTTTCAATAAGGACATCATGTTCGTCAACAAAAAGGGTAAGTTCAGTATTTGATTACATTTTTATTTACTATATCAGTGTTGACAATCAATATTTTTTATAACAGTAAAAATACTCATTTCAAGAACTCTAAATTGGCATTATATATTTCGTTTTTCTATCTTGAGATTAGAGCAGATCTTCTCAGTCTCGCAAATCTGTCTCAGTTGTCACTTATTATTACTCAGTAAATAATATACCATAATATAATTCCGGGTGGACGAAAGAATAAAACAATAATGGAATTGATTTTTTTCTTAACGGCTGCAGAAAATTACTTTTCAGCTTTACCTACATAATATTTTACCTTTATCTTCAGCCATTGCCCATTATGCTGTCTTTGTGGTAAGTAAACTCCTTAAAATATAATGCCAGTAACTCTTTGTTATTCATATTTGAAGAAAAAAATATACTTTTGAACTGATCATTTAAACGCTATGAAATATCATGAAATCATTGAGCCGGAATGAATATGTGGATCTTCTTCAATAAATACGACGGGTTGCTGATGTACTACTTACTTGACACTTGACAATTCAAGAAGGCTAAATTGAATAAAAAATACATACCTAGGAGATTGTTATTTTTGCGAATAATTTTTATCTTATTTGTGTGTAGATGTTAATTTTTCTAGGCCAGTTTTTTTTTCATAAAAAGGGATGGTAAAAGTCGGAATTTGTATCAATAAAGATATATCTTATGTACTCTTTCGTCAAAAAAACCTAATAGATAGATAAAAGGAACAACAAAATAAACAAATATTTTAATAATTTATCTGTGTGCCAAATCTCATCTAAATCCGTTCAATGTTACATTTTTAGGACTGCAGGCATCTTGAATTTATAGTTAACAATATATCAACAAAATAGAAAATTTTATGAAATTAAAAAATACTTATTATCATTTTCCACTTGAAATATGTGTATTTCCGCGATGTTTTGAAATTTCTGGATAAGTATAAGCAAAGTATTATTTCCTATATCTTCTATTTTTAAAAAAAGATATTATTAGATGATACACTGAAAAATACAAAATAGAATTAATTCTATTGGTGCTGGTACTTCTGAAAATGGTGCTATCCTAACTACAACTGTACAAATTCAAATTCACCATCACCAATAGAATTAATAATATTTTGTAATTTTCAGCTAACCAACTAATAGTTGTATGTCGGTCCTAGTTTTTGTAAAAAAATACTTATTGAAGTAAATAACCGTCTTGTGAAATGTAACTATGGTCGTGAGATCCAGCGAAAGTGCGTTAAGTACAGCAACATCGTTGGTGTTGTATCTGCGCATTTAATCGGAGTCTGGGTGCATTTGCGGTCGCGGGGGCGGAGTAGTGTGGCGTGATGTCCGTCACGTCACAGGGGGGTACACAGGGGCCAAGGGAGTACCGAGCCACGTGTTCCTCACTCCGGTCCAGTACGATGTTGCCATATCGGCGGGTTGTGTACCTTCTCGTTTAACGACAAATATCCTTCACTATATCTATCTCTTGATGTCTTCTTGTTTCTTTCTTCTTTGCCAATTCTGAGAAAAAATATTGAATTAACAAAAAAATCATATTAATTGATGACAAATTCTCGAAAAAGCTTGTTCATTTTAAATGCGGGATTGCTTAGAATTCATTAAATTATAGATTCTTCGAAATCGAAATAGGTTCAAGATTTGTTAATATGTTAGTGAATAATCACAATCATATTTTTAGCTCTTGCAATTAATTGTCGAATGCATTTCCTATTGTGTCTGATATACCTATTCTAATGTCCTTCACAGACATCGTTATTTTTCTTCGTTCGTTCTCATTGTCGGAGGTCAGGGTAAAACACGACGAGCCAAAAACCGATGTGTTCGGGCAAAATATCTAGCAATGCGCTGTAGAATCGATGAGAACTTACGGAAAATAAATGACGTTTGTGGAGGACATTATCTTAAAAAAAGGAAAAGACGGCAACATCTTATTTTGCTACAAGAATAACAATTTTTACTTAGATAATATTTGCAGAGATGAACATTTATCAACGAATTAAATGAATTTGCAATCATTCGTCATAGATTTCTGTGTTCCTGTTTGTATTTTCACATCTTTCCAATTTAATATTACCTTCCTACTCAGCGATAAGGCAATTTAATAGAACATTAATCTATGAATATCGACAAAGAATGTCAGTTGATAGTTTAGTTATTAATATCAATATAATTAAATATATTTTAGAATTATTCATAGCTCTCGTAGGTAGGACGATGTCAAACACCGTGACAAAATTAAAATTATTTTATAGAAACAAGCTATCGCCATTTTTAAAATGATTTTAACACTATGCCATAGCGATATCATTTTTTTGTGTTTGTTTTAAAATAATACGGAATTCTCTTCTGTTGACCATAATTAACAAATAAATTTTAATCAAAATCAATGATAATATGTAATTCGAAGAAAACATAGGGGTATCAAGGAAGCAGGACATCTTGTCACTGTTATTACGCAAATAAATAGAATCGTGCCGTTTGTAGTAAATAGTAGTAAGCAAGCAGGTGAAGTTGTTTTCTTTTTCTTTTCTCTCTCTCATTTGAGTTCAGTGTTATGTTTATATATTTTGTATGACGTAGTAGTTGTAGGATAAATATGGCAACGTTGCATTCAGCCTGTACTACGCGACCCAGAGATCAAGGACAGTTTTACGAGCTCCTGCATGCATAGTACTTGTTTTATTGTGCATTAGTTAAATCAGCGTTCAGTGTACGTTGTATATAACGTACACAACAGTACGTGTATATATATATATATATATATATATATATATATATATATATATATAGGTACACTATATAATATAGGTATATATAGCCTTAAGGCGTACTACCCGAAACCAAGGTCATTGTAATTATACCTACCATTATTATTATTGCATTAAAACCACTATATTACACTGCAAGAAAATAAAAGAGATTTTATATAAATTATACAAAGCATGGTTAAGGTGTCCCGAGAAAAATACATATATAATTTAAATAAGGTGTTTCTTTTAGAAGGTGTATTGAAATTTTCCGTTCTCCATCCAGTTCAGCTGGAATGATAACTTCTTAAGTCAGTAGTGGATCGTTGAAGTAAGATGAAATGTCTATTGACAAATTTCTGGGCAAATCAGAATTTCATGGTCATCAGCATTTTGTGGTTATCGTGAAAAAAAACCTGGCAACTGTATAAATACTTTGTTGGGAGTTGTTTTCAGTTTTATTATCATCCAGTTGTTGTAGGTAGGTATCCTGACCTGAGAATTTGTGATTGTGATGGTTGTGGTTTGGTGTTCTTGGGGTATAGTTGAGATGAAGAAGGGGGCACTTGCTTGTTCGCTAGTGCACGTTCTTTCTTCAATGTTGCCGTATTTCGCTATTCTCGATTTTCAAAACTGGGTAAACAATATATGATTCCAATTATCATATCAACAATCAATGGCATCATACATGCATGCAATATTCAATCGATTTACTATGGAATAGCATGATTCTCTTTATATTTTACACTCTTTTCATATAATAATAAACTGGGATTTGAAATGCAAAACTATGGTAAAAAACGCAAATTGGATGGATATTGATCTGATCCATTCCTCAAATGTATCAAATCCCTCATTTCAATATTCTCAATGGAAACTAAATAAACCGGGATAAAGATGCAACATGAAATAGTAGCGAATAATGCAAAAAATCATGAGAGCCGACAACATTGTCGCTGAATGCTGCACAGCTGGAGTCGAGCAACTGTTGTACTACGACTACTATACCTCTTCGAACCGCCCGCCCCCCTTTACACCTCTGTCCCTGCAAGGGGTAAATGCTGCAGGTGTCTGTGTTGAGGCGAGCGCACTGTGGTGGACGTTGCCAAGTCTAACAGGTTCTTAGATAAGATGCGAGGACGTGATTTGTGCATCCGAAACCGAAATAATCTCGGTGAACTCGCTGTGTTCAGTAACCTCGGCCATATTAGACACAGCGACATACTTACGTCAATATATTGGAAGGTGCAGCGAACGAACTTTATTCAGTTGGTGCGGGGAGGACATCTGGATGCTTACTATAGATACATAAATATATGTATACCTGTATTTATATAGTTATGTATTATTGACTGGCTTGATATTTTATAAAAGAGATTTGTGGGGATGAAATCATTTAATAAAAGCAATTTTGAATTAGGCCAAGCTTTCGGACATGTTTCTTGCCATCGTCAGTGCAAACTCAAAATTCTTATCAATTATCTTCATAAAGAAAAATTATACCCGATATTTTAGTAATCTAATTCTCGTTTGTAGATCCTTGTTAATAAAGTTTAAACAATTTTAATATACTTTTACGTTTAAGTTTTGTTTCGAGAACAATAATTAACTAAATCGCGAAGATAAGGTTTGACGAATGTATTATCAATTTAGACAACCACTCTTTTGTTTTCATTTATTCAGTAAAGTCTAATTGTATTGAAGCATCTAGATCCCATTTGATTTTTCTTTAATCTCTTAAAATATTATTATTTCACTCGATCAAATACATTTAAATGTTCTTCCATGATGCATAAAATTATATGACTTTGAACAAACGTTCATAGCTTAGGGAATGAATAATATTGTAGGTATATCCATATAGATAATGTTCGGAATAAAATGTTTTTTTCTCTTTTGTATCTGCTGGAATATACCTCCAGCTACTGGTTAATAATTATTCATGACTTGTTGATAATATATCTCTGAATATTTTTTTTCTCTTCCATGCAATGCAATATAAACCATGCCCTCATGTATTTTCTATAATAATTATGTGTTCTTGAGTTTCGCGATTGTTATTTTTTCAAAAGATAAAATAGATACATTATTTTAGCAAAGCATTATGAATTCTCTGTAGGTTGTTTTGATGTTTTTGTTGATCTAAATCACTGGCTGTTTTCTTAATAATTCTATTACCTACAAGAAAACATATCAGTTACTTTAATTTGTGAAAAATAGTGATTTTGTTTTCAATGGTAGCTCTAGAGTTTGGAAGAAGGAAGTAGATACAAGAATTGTGATAGTATAAAAGTCCCATTGTTTCAAAAATCATTTATGGGATGGCAATTACGTCAGAGTTAACGTGATGAGTGGAATATATTTTCGATTTTTTCTGAGCCATGAGAATTGTTAGTTTTATCAAAAAAATTCTACGTACAAATGCTCCAAGAAATCATATTTTCTCTAAAAATCATTTCAGGTCTCCAAGTGATAAGCTCGGTCAAAACCTATACATATGGGACCATCTCTCAGCCGTCCTCTTTCAAATTTAATGAATTAGATAAGAATCATTAAAATCGTTACATTATAAAACGAGCTTACGTACATAAAAAAGTCGGTCAAAAATAGCCGATAGATCAACGCATCAAATGATCATAAGAATAAGAAATATCTCTTTATCATATTATAATATAATTATATATCTATGGAACATTACTGTAATGGGAATAACTCGACAATATACGGTTGATATTAATCCCTGACATATAAAAATGCGCTTCTCCTATTTAAAATATAAAATAAACTTTCAAAATAAATCTTAACATCAATCAAATTAGAGTTTCTTTAGATGTTTATCGGAAGGTCTCACATTGAATATATAGTTATATACATAGGGATTAGGTTTTCTGACGACCGGACGATTGGGCAGTTTTAACACTTGAACCAACCACCACAATCTGTATCTGTCAACTGTCAATGCAATTGTTATTTTAAAAATGTAAATAACAATAAAAATGCAATATAATACACCGCTATAGAATTTTATCGAATCAATTGTCTAGGAATATATTGTAACTAAAAGGTAGTTATTTTTTGTCACCTTAACTGAAATGATGATGATAAATATGATAAGATTATGTCTCAAAATATAAGAGATAATCTAAACGGCATCAAAAAAATTGAATATCAAGGTTTTTTTTTATTTATTCTTTGATTCTCTGTCGAAATCGAATTTCAATAAATATTATAACGCCTATCTTACATGTAAGATGCTCCTTTTGTAATCAAATTCTCAAGATTATTAGATTGATAAAACTGATTTTCATATCAAAGTGTTGTTTCTAAATCAATTTCGTTGCATTCATGCAATATTTCCATTCTAGTTCCAGTATAAAATTACCATTTTGTTTGTTTTTAAACAGTGATTTATTTCAATGATTTCGAAAAATCCAATGATCTTCCAGTATGCATGGCTTTGATAAAAATGATGTTTAACGACATGTGAACGAGATCATATTTTATTCATAGATTTTATGTCAACAGCAAATTCTTGCGAAAATATATATGTATAAAATATCCCTACAGCCGACGGGAAAGTTCAAGTGGTCAGTGTACAGAAGCCCTTAAATTTTCCTACCGAATGCTCCGGTTAGAGCTCTTTATGGCCACTTGCCGCACTTTATTCAAAGGTTTGCCGGAATATATCTTCGATGCTACATTTATTTCTTATTAATCTGACAGAAACACTGCCTTTCACATGAAGGAACTTTTAAGATATATTTTTATAACTTAAAGGAATTGGTGGTTCAAATTTTATTTTTATGATTCGAATAATCTTAGATAAACCGCTGAAATATTTACAAAATCGTTTCAATTGATTTAGCTTGGAATTGAATCATATCAACGGTATTTTCTGTCCATAAAGATTGTAAGTGATAAGTGAACCTGACCCAAACAAGTGTTGAGCCAAACTATTGATTGACTTGATACTTAGGTATTAATTTAGCAGATGCGGAGGTATAGATTAATTTACCATAGTCATTTTGAACAAAGAATCAACCCCCTGAATTTGAGCTGAATCGTTGAGAGTTCGCGTTAGAGCGTATCGAAGCGATTTGTTACGTTGTCCAAAAGAAGAGGAAAAAAATACCAGTAAATAAATACATACTCGAAATATTAGAACTATAAATCTGTGACAAGTTGTCTCTTCGAATGTCTCACTTTTCGAACTTATTCGTTTTACTTTAACGTGACAATTTGATTGCCTAAAAACAGGAAAAAAATATTTAACGCCGCCATATTGTCGGAAGGTAGAAGTCTTTTATTTAGCAACATTGAAACAACCTAACGAACCTGAACAAGATCATCACAAAATGCACGTTATCTATTAATCTATTAATCGATAGTGAATTTATTTAATATGAATTCTGTCTTCTAATAAGGATGCGGGTTTTTTGTGAATGAAAAATTTACATGCGTATTAAATTGGGAGTGATAGGGACAATTCACTTTTATTGTTTTCCCCCAGATTGCTACCCAGATGCAATAAAGTTAATTTGTCGTTCGCTTTTCAATCGAGAATAGTACAAAAAAGTACAATCAAACAATTACTGCCTGCTTTAGTGCCGAGATTAAACGAGCATAACAAAATAAATCCGGATAAAAACAATTTGAATGTGCATTCCGGATAAGAGTCAAGCAATGCTATCGCCCTGTTTTTTTTTTTCAATTTATACTTCTGTGTATATATACCGAAAACGTATATTCAAATTACTATTCCGTTGTCTTTAAAATGAGCACATAAAGTGCTAGGAGAGAAGAAGAAGAAGACGAGGAGATACTCCCGCGAAGAGTCGAAAGATCGTCTTGACGGAGCCGACTCCGGAAAATGATAATTTTCTTTTTCCGGAAAAGCTTCTTACGCTTTTACGTATATCGCCTCTTCTCTATGAGACATCGGGCTAAATATATACGGCTAATGATATTTGATCATCAATGGCGCAACTTCTTCTATTTTTTTTCGCTGATTCTTAATCCCCGACCATCTATGGGTATATATATATATAAAAAAGGTCCTCTCCCACATCATTTATTAGTGATGGGGTGTGTCGAATGAGGCTGTTCAAAGTTATTAGCGGCTGGAGAGAAGGAAATGCGCGATTTCTTTTTCTGTCAACGATATAGAGCTCAAAATATGGTAGAAAATTTAACAAAATATTTTGTTACTGATTCTGAAATAACTATTTTTTACCCAAAACTAATGGATTATATTGTTAACAAATTGTTTCGCAGATAAGTGAGACTAATTTAAAATTATTAAATAAACTTTATTTACACTCTAAAGTAGAATAATAAAAATTACAATTTCACTTTGCTATTGCATATTCTTACTATCTGACACTTCTATAATTGCACACTGTCTTTTTACAATCTCCCTCATGCCGACAATTCTCCCAAATATATACCCGAAAAAGACTCCAGATATTTCCAGCCGCCTCTGGGCTTTGTTTACTCCAGCCGCCACTGGACTTTTCTCGAAATCCTTTGTCGGCATCCTAGTGAGCACATGCGTCGGCTGTGCCCCTTGCACGTTACAATATTATAGTAAACTCATTTTCATTGGAAAAGAAAGCTCTCAGTAATATACTTCATATTTGTTCAATTTCATGAAATATTTTTTAAAAATTATATACTTTTGGTGCATTCAAAATTATCTTCTTTTTGTTTTCTCTTGATCGCTTCCGAAATAACATTTCTGAAGACAAATTTATATGTCACTAATTGACATGGACTGTGTTCTGTTCATTTTACAAATGATTCTCTGTTCTTAATATTTTTATTCAGCAACAAACATGTTCTGTTTTGAATACATAATTTTATTATGTGGGCATCTGCGATATATGCACATTAAGAATCAACAATTATTATTTAACTACTATTTTATTAATAATATTATACTAATTGATCTTTGATACATATATATATATATATATATATATATATATATATATATATATATATATATATATATATATATATATATATATATATATATATATATATATATATATATATATATATATGTATACTAGTTTGTTTCATTGAAGTATCAGTTTTATATTCGTCTATTGACACTCAATTACTGGACTACTATATAATATACGATACCAATATCATAATTAGTACGCAATCTAGCGCAAAACCATAATGAATTAACTTTTCTTGATGGATTAATTAATAATTTAATGACTGTTCCATTTGACTGTGACCATTGTATTATAATATAGTCTATATATATAATCTTTTTGCAGTTAACAGTCATCTCTGCTTATCTATTTTATTAATGACAGATCTATTTATACATATTATATTTCAAAATATACGGCTGCTTATCTGAATGTTCAAAATATTTAGATTCTATCTCATTATTCCATTGATTTAATATCCCAGATTTTATGAATCATGAAAAATATGATCGTAGCGATCCAGAAAAAAAATCATTTGATTATTGGAACCAAAAAGGAACTTGTTTCATCTTAATTGATTCTCTTTTTTTTTTGGATCGCAGGATATGTCTGTACCTATATCTCTTAGTTCATGATGACTCCTTTTTTTATTTTCTTTATTCTTTTGAAGCTGAGCTAGCTTTAAATCTCAACGCAGCTTTTATATATACATATATATACTTATTTGTGTTATCTCCGTAAGGCTCTCAATTTTTTTATTATGTACAAATAAAAATGATATAAATTTGTCTATATATATATAGGGGGGTGACTTGTATGAATTGTAGCATACTACATGTTATTTTCTTATTGCTATTAATAAAAATCAACTATAAAATTTTCTATCAAATTTTTATGACTTGATGCCATTTCAATATTTAAATAATCTTCCATATATATATATATATATGAAAGGCAGAAGGAAAAAAAACTGCCAGGCTGGATTTTTCTGCGTTAAATTTAACGCACATACATACGCACACATCCGAAGGCATTTTATTTTCATTATTTATTACTTTCTTTATATTGAAGTATTTCAAGTGACGTAGATATATTTCTATCTATAAACATACTGATAAAAGCATAGCTGTTATCGTTCTCACAGCCATAAAACTGCGAGCAAAAGAGGAAAAGGAGAGCCCTTTGATAGAACTGTATGTATATATATATATATATATATGTATGTGTGGAGTAGAGAATGGGGAATTACGACATATGCCGTCACCACGATTCGGTTAACTCAAGGGTAGGCCGCGTCAACAAAGGAGCTATGCTAGAAATTATTTTAAATCCCGACTATTTATTTATATAGAATATATGTTCAAATAATCTAGGTGGTTCTTAAAGGTCTTGATTTAAGCAAATTTACTTTATTACAAAATTAGGTATTTTGGGCGCCATACGGCCCTGCCCTTAAGTTATAATTTTGAAGTTTTTTTTGTTATTAAAATTTTTAAAAAACATATGTATCAAATTTAACATAAGCTCAGCTCAACTTATTGTAATCTCAAGAATATTTAGAGCATTTTACAGGCACCCTGTATATTAATAATTTTATATCAACATATATATATATATATATATATATATATATATATATATATATATATATATATATATATATATATATATATATGTGTGTGTGTGTATAAACAAGAGCAAAAACTATTTTAATTTCGTTTCTTTTCTCCAATTTTTCAATATGACTAGTTTATTCGTAAACACAATAATTTTTCAAATCAACAATTTATCATTTATAAATTTTGGCCCAAATTTTCCGTTTCAATACAACGGACAGACAGAAAAAAGAACAGAATATATAAATATTTTTTTTAATTGGACCGACTCTATTTGTTGGTGCACTGAAAAATACAAAATAATATTAATTCTATTGGTACTGGTAATTTTGAAGTTGTGCAATAATTGTAGTTAAATAGAAGACTCTTGACAACAACTTCACAAGTACCAGCACCAATAGAATTAATATCTATTATTTTTTATTTTTCATTGTACCAAGAAATAAAGTCTGTCCAAGATTTTGTAAAAAATATTTATTTCGCACACTTTTGAGTGTAATATTAGTTATGAAAATCGTTGAAAGTTCACTAATAACAAAGAAAATAGTACTTATCATATTACCCACGTATATTATTTGCTTGTACTTGTTATTATTCAGAGATCTCTCAAAACATCGCGGCGGAAATACGCATATTCCAGATTTTACCACTGCTCTAACTCGAAAACCATAGGTGAAAAAATGTTCAATTTAAACGTTTCCAGATATTTTCTCTCTATTTCGATTTTCGAGATAAATTAATTAATTAATAATAGGAAAGAGATTTTGGATTGGAGTTTTTATGAATATCATTTAAATGAATCAAAAATCATCAAAATCGGAGTACGTTTACAGTCGAATCGTATATCTCAGTATCTATCGTTGATATCTATTCAAATTCTGGATTTAATTGAGTATTTTTGAAAATCATATTCGTTCTTAATTCAATTATAACTTTGCGGTTGATAATCAGTATGGATTTCCTGTCAAATTTAATAGAAATAGCAAAAGATATATATAACGTTGAAATATCCTCGCTCGAATTCTGAATAGTCTCCACCCTCAGGCAGGAATCGTTCTTTTACGACTGATATCCTCAATATGATATACTGATGGTGTCATACGCCACTAAAGTTGGCCATCTCCATTTATGGCGCCTACCAAATATTCTGAAGTGATCTTATTGAATGACACGATCTTGTCTCCCACATAATGGGGAAATACGAGGGCTTCATGTTTTTTTTGCTTACATTATACATCCCAAATATTGAATAATAATTTTATCTCTGATAAATATTTTCAGTGAATAAACACTAGACTGGGGGTACAGAGTTTCACTGGGAAAACAAAGACAATTAATATAAATGTAGGTATTTGTTTATTTGTCATTAAGGGCCGATTTCATAATGAATCCCTAGTGAGAGATTAGTTAATTCTTCAATTTGTGTAACTCATATCTTGATGACGGAATAAAAATAGTGCATTTTTTATTTATCTTACAACGTCAGCCACCTTAATCTTTCGTTCTTTTAAATTAACTTTGAATTTTTTGTCCAATCAAGAAATTTATGAAATTTTTAATGTTGGATTTAATTTAATAGGAGATTAAATTTGATTATGGAATTGGCCCTAAGACTGATATTAATTCGTCGTAGGATAGTTATTCAATAACGAGTTCTTTCTTCATAAATTGAATGTAACAAAAACAAAATTGAGTAGATCGTCTTTAAAAATAAAATTTGAACAACGGTTTTTGATTATTTGTTCAAAAGACGTTTTTGTCATTTTAAAAAGTATTAGTTATTCTGATAAGGCTAAAAATATGTATTTAGTTTAGTAAAATAAATCTCATTAAAAAAAAAACAAAATTCTTACATAATAAAATAACTTTCAAAAGTCATTAATAATATCAGAAGTAGAATATTAGCTTTTTTAAATACATGACAAAAATAAGGATATGTTATAAATTGTCAGGAAAAATTCGAACGGCCCCTGTAACAAAACAAGTGATTCTTTTGTTGACAAGAAATTTGAACGTATGGAGGCCATCTCCGGGTACATTTTATACGTACAAGGGGTCTTATCTCTTAGTATTTGTTTCCTATATATGCGGTTCTGGATTTCGGAAAGGATATTAGGGCTCAATAGAAGATCCAGAATTGGTTTTTGGCCATCTCTATATTTTTCTACACATACCGTCGTCGACACTTCTTTGCGTTTCTTCATTGATACGATCCTTTTATCACATCGACTCGTGAGTAGAGGCAATTTTATCTTGTTCAATCTCGATGTATAAATGTAGTATCGAATGTGTAAGGGGGTAGGGATATGTCTTGGACTTTAGTTAATCCCCTATAAACGAATCACTTAAAACAGTATGATATTTCACTGCGGTCATGTCAGCCGAAATTCGGAAGTTAATCCTCAACAAGGATACGAAATAATGTGTTTATATAAAGGATGTTAAAATGTAATTTTATTATTTTTTGAAATTAAAAATGTTTTTGTTACTAAAATACTTAAAATAATCTAGTGGTGTGAGGTCGCAAGATCTTGGCGGCCCATTTGAACGATTGATTATTTCATCAACTGGTTGATGCCGAAATTCTTATATTCACCTTCAAGAGCACCACTTCAAAAAGTACCAGCAGCAGTCCGTTTTACCTACTTCCCTCAATAAGGGAAGTATTATATTGATATTTACGTTTTGGGGTTCCTAGATCACGAAAATCATGGTATCTCAAGTCCGTCAGTTTGTCTGTCTGTCAGTCTGTAGTCTGTCTGTCAGTCTGTAGTCTGTCTTTAGTCTGTTGGCGTTGTAGCTCAATAACGGCTTGACCTAGGACAACGAATTTTGGTATGCATATTGAAGGACTACCGGCGACGCAATGTAAGGGTTTTTGTTAATCATATATACAGGGTGTCCAAAATATTGAGTGTCAATATAAGTACGGTAGAAGCGACAAGGTTGTTTCCTACTCGAAGCGGGGTGGTTTGTCGAGGAAAGTTATAGGTAAAGGCTTCTACCATTTTTTTTTGTATAAATTTTCGGGTTCTAAGTTCACGGAGCTGTTCCAAAGAGTTTAGTTATATGGATAATTGGGTAGTGAAAGATTTAAAATAAAAATAAGAAATAATAAACGGATTGCTGTATTGATGGGCCATAACCCTGCATTGGTAATAGCAACTCTAAGAGGAATCCTGCTCCCTCCTATATCCACCATTAATCTATATTGACGCAACAACGTGTCGACATCCTCTCTTGGTCCAAGTATCTACCTATGCTGTATATATATATGCATATGCAGAATGTGTGCAGGCTTTGGTGATAGCCAAAACGGATTGCTGGTGTGGCCGTGGTCGGGTTTGGCTTCATTACCAAGGTAATGAAGCGCCGATAGTGATAAATGACCCATAATGAGTCATTGTTAATAGCCCTTATGCAGTCATGCAGGTGAGCTGCTAGATGTAGTAGTGTTGTGTGTTAAGTACATGGCACCAACCAAATAACGTTAGCTTTTGCCACATATACATTGATAAAGTGCATCATTCTCTCTCTCGATTCTATATCAATTCAATGCTCTATTTTCTCATTCATCATCATTGCTAATCCATATACCTATAGGCATTTTCACCCACTAATAACAAAAATGCACCCACACATAACACCACGCGTGTTTTAATTCCAAAAATAATTATTCCGCACATTCGATGCAGCTGCACAAGATAAATGGTCGTTTCGAAGCTTTTTTCGATGAAAAATGACTGGGCCAGTACTTTTTCATTACTACTAACTCTCTCTTTCAACGTAAATGCACTTTCCAAAATCCCCATGAAAGCTATGGAAATTTCACTGTTTCCTCAATACAACAAAAATACTGAAGCTAAGCTCAATTCTACACATGGCGAATAATTTCAAAGTAGCCAATTCTTCTAAAATAGTCTTTCGATAAGACAGGATTCCTCCGATATTGAAAAAAATCAAATCCAAAATCTCCTTGCCTCCAAAAACCGCCCCCAAAGGGGAGGGGGGAAATTGAAAATCCGAGACGAAAGAATTATTGAAAATTCCATATCCGGAATTGGACGTTTTTAAAAATATTCATACGTTTCCGCGCTACAGTCTGAAAAAAAAAAAATTTTCAATATAAATTGGACCGACTTTATCAGTTCTTGCACTGAAAAATACAAAATAATATTAATTCTATTGGTGCTGGTAATTTTGTGCCATTGTAGTTTGTTGTTGTAGGCACCAACTCCAAAAGAACCAGCACGAATAGAATTAATATTATTTTATATTTTTCAATGCAACAACTGATAAAGTCGGTCCAATTTTTTGTCAAAAATATTTATCTAAATTATACATTTTATATTAGATAACCTTGTATATTCTCATCTCAAGAGTAATTTTTATGGAGCAAAGTAGCGAGTGTGCAGCGGTAAATTTGATTTGAAAAAAAAAATAGTAAGAGGATGACTGTAATCATGTAAATAACATCCATGTCAACATTAAGAAAGTCATTAAAGTCTCGATGTCATAAAATTTGCTACTGCTTTTAGCTTGAGACTCAATTTATCCCATAACATTCATCAGTTGACAAAATAATGTATAGAGCATAATATATCGTCATATAATAATGGTCTGAAATATAATTCAGCTATAAAATATTTCCCAAATGAGTTTCTACGTTTCGACTTTGTTTCCCTATGATTAATATACACTGTGGATCCAGAAAAATCTAACAGGTTGCTTCTTCAAGTAGATAGAACATCAGTACCATTGTATTCGTTGCCATCTCCGACAATATTAAAGAACTAAACAAGTAATCAGTTCCGATCTGATAATATCTCTATTGAAAGGTTTGCCAATTTAGTGAACGAAAAAACTATTCGTTAGCTGAATTTTTCCTAAATCAAATGTTGACGTAGAATTTTTTGGCCTTAATTAGATTACTTTCTTGCATTAGAGAAGTTTTTTTCTACTAGTTAGGTTAGGTTAGCTCAGGTTTTAGTAGGTTAAGTTAGGTAGTTTTTTTAATCCTGAAGAACTGGTGCATTATATGTTTGCTTGTTTTTCAAACAATTCAATATTCTTAATATTGATATCAATATTTAGAGTGTTTGACAAGTGTTTCGAACAGGAAACATCGATTCTGGTATAAAAAATGTTTATATCGATATTATAATGCCCCTACATATACATACATACATATATCTATATCGTGATTGCATTTTGTTGAATTGATTACACCAGAGAGTTATCAATTACCCATATTATGCTCGTGCAAGCAAAATCATTGAAGGGCTATTTATTCATCCACCACCCTTTCACTATATTCCCTTTAATTGCCGGAAATTGTACTCTATGTCTCTATCTCTATCTCTGTCACTCTTACACCATACTAAATCCATCTCTAATCAATCAGCGTGTATATATATATATATATATATATACCTACCCGCTACCCAGTACTCCATGTATGAACAAACGGATAGCAGCTATCGGTTGATTTAATAAAAGTTCCATTAAAATCCTTCGAATCCTTGCAACGCCATATATAAAGCGGATGCATCTCAATGAATCCTGTGTTGCACTCTGATCTCTATCCCATTCGATAGCATGATTCTTGTACAGAAATTCAGTTGATTTCAAAATAAAATATATCAAAATTCTCTCGTCAAAACAAGATATTTTCGATTCGTAGATGTTTCTTTACTATTTTAAGAGCTAATAAATGATAAAATGTCACTTATGTTAATCCTTGTATAAGGTGCCAGAACGAACCTTAAAATTCCTTACGGGAAATGAGTTGTTTTGTGCTATCACGACGCCTGTGTGCCTTTCTGTTGCAAACCACAAGTGATCCGCGAAATTTTCAGGCGGCCATAGCCAGTCGAGGTAATTGATCTGGATGTAAGCTAGCTAAAATCTAATGAAAAGCTTGAAAATGGATTCAACTTCAAGAAGAAACAATTTTCCCGATTTCGGGGTTTTATTTTGTTTGTTGAACTTCCACGTATTTAACAATAATTATAATTATAGTCGCTTCCTAATATGTAGTTATATAAATATATGGAATAATGAAGGTGAAGAAATCGTCATAAAAATATTAAACAACTAGAATCGGATGATAATAATAATAAAAAAAAACAAAACCTAAAAGAGCAAGAGAGCACACAAGAGCGTCGTGGTCTACGTTGACCTGAGGTCAACAACTCTTACTGTCTCCGCCTACTCGATGTCTGTCGCGTTGTACAGGAGCGAGGATGGTTTCACAGAGAGACAGAGAAAGAGAAGAATCACGACCGTCTAGGTCCAACCGAAGCCAAAGCCAAAGAGACATGCTATGGCCATCCAACAACACGTACTATCACCCAACAGACCTCTGGTCTCTGGTCGTCTCTTTTCATGCCTAGATATTATTAGGTATAGACAATACGCAGCGATGTTGCTTTTTCAAGAGAGACACTCTCTGAGTGAGTATCATCTTTTGAAAACAATCCCGATTGGGAAGAAAAATAAAAAACAAGAGCTTGAATGTTGACCATCTGTTGAGTTCCAATCCAAATATGTGTTACTTACCTATCTTGTTGAATTCACTTGGGATATTATCCTCCATGAAAATAAGTGAAAAAACCTTTATTTTTCTAACACTTTTAAAGTATGTTTCACATTTCCACAGCGAGAATAAAATTATGTAAGTTTGGTAAGATCTTTCAGATTCTTAATCATCATTCCATCTAAATTGTCAAAACAGCTTATAGATAGATATCTGGGCGCCTTTTTACTTTTTGGCAATAGGAAATATATTATCAGGTTTCTACTCCCACATTTAGGGGCTATTCTGTAAACACAACTGCAATTTTTAAAGCCTGTTAAAAAATAACGTACCTTAAATCTAAATGGCTATTTTGTAACCTGCATCTGATAATTTCAAGGTTTAATTGAAATGTTTAGTTGAGGTGAGTGTATACAGTAAATAAAATAAAATAAGAAACAAATTAAAATAAGAATAAGGGCAAAAAAAGATTGGTTTATACAAATGACTAAAATAAAATAAGAATGAATCAATCAAATCACAGCATTTTTGACAAAAACTTTTGTGTTGTGCACAAGTTAAGTGCTCTATGGTGTTCGGTCATGCGCATTATCAGTTTCCAAACAAAATAAAATAAGAGATTAAGATTAAAGTTGGCCATCTGTAGTTCTTATTCTTATTTCTTGAGGTAGCTTATTTCGTGTACAAACGCTCTCCTGGAAATAGAGTGTTTTTGGTCCGCACATACAAATGTGACAACACTGGAATTGTGGTTATCGTTATACAGAGTCGGCGCAGTAGCAACCTGTCACCTGTCACACCGTTATGTACAGCGCTGTATAGATGAGTATTATCGCCGTCGCCGCCCGCCATTGTGTGTCCCGATTGTCACGTCAGTTGTAAAGGTAGAGCGCTTGTTCATGTTTACGTGTATAACCTATACCACTGACGTGACAGTCAGGACTTCAGGACACACAATGGCGGGCGGCGATAATACTCATTTGACCAGAAACACTCTAATATGTATGTTCAACTTTCTTATTTTAACTTAATTTGTTTCTTATTTAATTTTATTTACTGTATAAGCCAAAACCAGGTGTTAAATTTCGCTATATTGAGCAACGTTCGTAAGTCTTGCGTATTTTTTTGTTTTTCAAATATTGTAAAATGATATTGCAAATAATTTTGAAACGAAATTGAATGGTCGCATCTCATATAAAATTCTTTTCTTGTAATAAAAAATGAAAAATGATGACTTGACTGTTTTGTCGAGTTGAAAGAACACACAAATAAAATATAAAAATATCCACAACAACACACATGAATGAACCGCAATAATAACTGTATGTGTGTACTTTAACTCATAACCAAACTATAAACAATCATGGGCAATTTATTTTGTCAACACCTTCGTAGCTTGTCATAAATCATGGAAAAGGGTTAACATTGAAATCATTTACATAATATTCCAGTAACATGAATAATTTAAAATGCTTGGCACTATCCGAGGAGAGTTGTTGTCCCTTGTTGCAGGAGAGCAATTAAAATTACGTTCTGAATCATCGTTCAGATTGTTCCAGCATTTATTCAGGGACCTCAAATTGACGATACAATATAATGTATTTCAAAAAAATTTATATTTCTTAGAAAAAATTGGACCGACTTTATTAGTTGTTGCAGTGAAAAATACAAAATAATATTAATTCTATTGGTGCTGGTTCTTTTGGAGTTGGTGCCTACAACAACAAACTACAACGACACAACTTCAAAATTACCAGTACCAATAGAATTAATATTATTTTGTATTTTTCAATGCAGCAACTAATAAAGTCGGTCCAATTTTTCTAAGAAATATTTATTTCATATTTTTGAGTGTAACATTAGTCATGAAAATTGTTGATCGTTCAGTAATACCCAAATAGTTATAGCTTGTACTTGTTATTTATTATTCAGAGATTTCAAAACATCGCGGCGTAAATATATACATATTTCAGACCTGCTGTAACTCTAAAACCGTAACTACATTTAAATGTTGCTACATATAATTTTTTCTTTAATTTGGCCGTGTCATATTTTCAATTTTCGAAATAAATTGCTCTTCCACATAGCGGAAATACGCATATCACATATTTCAGACTTTACCATTGCGAAACTTGGAAACCGTAACTCTTAATTTAATTTAAACGTTTCCGGATATGGTCCCCTTTCTAATTTTCAAATCTCAAATTTTCGATTTTCGGAAAAATTTGCCCCTTCCACATAGCCGAAACACATATTTCAGACTATAGCGCGAAAACGTATGATTATTTAAAAAAATATCTAATTCAAACATCTCCGGATATGGAATTTTCAATAATTCTGTCGTCTCAGATTTTCAATTTTCGAGAAAAATTGCCCCCTCCACCCCTCTGGGGCGGTTTTTGGAGGGATGGAGATTTTGGATTTGATTTTTCTCAATATGAGACCATTTCTCAACTCTCCTCTTTCAAATGAAACAAAAATCGTCTAAATCGGAGTACGTTTACAATGCAAAACGCGCGAACAGCCATAAAAAAAGAATATACAACTGAATTGTATACCTTCTCCTTTTTTTGAAGTCGGTCAAAAAAGAACTACTTTCCTACTCTATTTCAAGAACATATAACTAATAGGTATTTTTTTCGGCTTCATAGCATATTACAGAAAAGTATAAAATTATATTATTACAATAAAAAAAATAAAATAAAAAACATATTTAATATTGGTGTCAGAAGCTAATGAAATCGTCTATTTTTTTTTGTTTTTGCTAAATTTCACAGTTCTAAATTTATTTTATTATTTTCTATCATTTCTTTTATTCTCAAAAGTTGAACGCTTGAAGGATATCAATAATTATTAATCAAGACTGATTCTTTCTATTGTGTTAACAAATTTCGTTATATCCCATTTGAATTAAAACTAAAACATTTCTGTCTTTTTTTATTGACATATATATCGACCAACACCGTGTCGTCGAAATTTTTTCGAAATTGCAAACGATCAATTTCAATAAGAAATTTACCTAATTAGTCAAGTACCCAATTGAGATGTAGTTAGTATGCTTGATCTATGTAATCAACTGTAATAACATCTGTTGCATCAAACTTAACCAGTTATGTACAACAAGTAGCATATAATGTATTGTTGTTGCCCTGATAGCGTTCAATTAATTTATATATATATACATATATATAATAATATTCTCGATAATTTTGTACAATTTGTTCTATTGCAATCTCGCACTAAGGTCCCCCTCCCCCTCTTTACCAGTTGCTCTTAAATTATCTGATACGGAAAAAATAGGCCATCTCTTGCACGTATATAAAATCCCTGCCTAGTTTTTCCACTACTTTGTTTCACTAACAACCATCGATGAACTTTAGACTGCTATATTATAGAGCTCGACCTCATTTCTCTCTGGTGCTGTTCACATTTTTTTTTGTTTTTTTTTTATATAAATACACGCGCCTCAAACAATTCACAGTAATTAAAACACTCTGCTCTAAAATAACAAATAATAATATCACTCTACTACTTTACTTACTATATTCGTGCGTAATGTACACACCATACATTTTCTTCATATAGATAGAAAAAGAGTCATATTTTTAGATACGTTCAATATGGTTGTTAGACGAAGAAAGTGTAAATTATATATATATATATATATATATAGGCCGGATTAGCATGCGCTCAAAGGCTATAACCTGTTTGACATCTGTTAAGAGATATAATAATAATATACATATTATGTAACCATGCTCTAAATCTGTTGCGTGTGTCAATTTGATATACAAGTGCAATCTTCTGACGTTTCCAACCAGAGAATTACTTAAAAATATCAAAATGTATCCGAACAGAAATGTGATTTATTGACTCGGTAGAGGTTACAACACCCTCGCAATCTTTTTTTTTGTTTCTTCTTTCTTCTGGTGGACCCTTACTCTTAATACCTAACGAGGGCTTTACGACAAGGGCCAGCATACAACAACATACACCGAAAATACGGTGCGGGTGCAACCTCTGGGCTAAAACTATTCGACACACATTACTTTATTGTCTCCTCGCAGTAGTAGTAGTAGTGCCTAATAATAAGGAATCCCTCCTCTCACCAGGCAGTCTGCACATGTGACACATGGTATGAATCAACACGTGTTGACATTTTTTATGGATATAGATCAGCTGTATGCAGCTTTTTTCTGCCTTAACGGCATTCGGTGTAAGGAAAGTGTTGTGTTATTTATTCCCTTTTGACGTCTATTGTTTTAAGTGATGACTTCTTCTTGATTTAATGTTTACTTCTGTATCGCCTTTCGGTTTATTTACATTTATTATTGTTTCAACAGGCTTGTTCGTATATTAGAATATTATTTTGTGCTACTAGCTTGATTCTATACTATTATATGAATCGCTATGGTTTCATGTCGCAATAAACGTTACTCTATGTAAGAATACGCATCTCGCCCATATGGGACCTGAGAAATTGCTACGGACACACCTTATCCAAACAATCGATGGTAATAAAACTATTTAAAAAATATATTTCAGTAATAATAATCCCCCTTTTGTCCTAGGATATAATACTTCTAAACGCAAAGAAGAAACATGTGTTGGTTCATCCATATATTATAATATATCTATTATGCTTATTTAAACTTCAGGCTATGAAAAAGTTCTTTCAAAAGTTGAAAACTCATCACGTGCCTATACAGCCGCATAGCAGATTATACAGCTATTTAACCTTTTTAATACGTTTGGACAAATCAAGGATAACGACATACTTTCCCTGTAGATAATAAATAGTTCGAGCGAGACATCATGGAGACATCTGCAGAAAAAACGGCATTATACTGTGAAACAGTGACGATGTATTAATTATAAGAACTAGAACTACGCTGAATGATACAGGATGTGCACGGCGCTATTGAAGATTCACTAATCTAATGGCGTTAAATCAGGAGATCGTGGTGGCCAGGTTATAATAGGTCCATTTCGACCAACCCATTGGTCAGCAAAGGTTGCATTTAAAAATAATCAGTGATGTTATGAGAATAGCGAGCTGGAGCACCATCATGCAAAAACCAGATCATCTATGTCTATACCAACAATAGGGCTGTGCAACACCCTGTATATATGTTTTTGGATTTCTAATTTTGAGTTGGATGTACAAAACACAAAAAGCGTTGGGTTTGTCAAAATCAATTTCACCAGTCATATTTCAGAAATTTGACATTTGGTAAACAAATTAAGTAGGTATTATTTAGCTTTAATTTGATATTGTTGACTCGCGATCATATAGCTTATTAGATCTTTTTTATTTCCATTCCGTCGAACCCTGTATTGAATTGCAACTGTGCTAAAATGCGCCCAAGCTGGACTATATAACCATCGTCATATCGATTTATTTATTGGGAGAGAAAGGAAAAAAAAGAGCGGACTATATATTTCAGAAAAAGTGGAACTGGTTACAAATTTCATTGTTGGAGGATAAAATTTAATAGGGTTCATTCGAGTTGTTGCAGCCGATTATAATCTGAAGACGGGGGCCACGTGCTGCTGGCACTGGCACAGGTGGTCGCTTCGCTCTGGTCGACTAACGGTCGATGGACGAAAGACACCAAAAGGAGATGGCCAAAGAGAAGAGATGTGAAAAGCAGTCACTACTCTATAAGCAGCCAGCATCGTTATTATTTGACAATCACACGAGGTCCACACAACAAAAAAAAACATGGACGAATGAATTTTTCAAAATATACATCATCGTCATCATTGATCGTTTCAAACCAGGACTGGGTATTATTATTTTTAACACGCTTTTATTAGCTTGGTATGTATGTATGTATTAACGGAATATTTGGACACGATTTTCACCCAATTGAAAACATCGAATCGACTTGAAACTTTCTATACTTCCAAAGGACCGATGACAATACAATAATTTCATGTTGTGTATGTGCGAGTAGGACTCCTTGATGGAGAGTTCCATACCTATATCTCTGAGCTCTATGGATGAATTCTCATGGAATTTTCGATATGCATATGAGTTGGTAGGATATGTGATGGTCTGTAAGTGCGGACTTTGGTGGAGGGTTCCATATCTATGAATGTTTTTGATTTCTGTATGAATTTTCTTAAAATCTGTTTGTAGGTTGGGAGGTTTTTTCTAATTTTTAGTTTGGTTTGCTATTAAAACGTATTTTTTAGTCTTTTTTAAACTATTATATTTTGACCGACTTCCTAACGGAGGCGGTATACAATTGAGAATTCATAAAACTCGTCGAAGGGGCAATTTCTCTCGAAAATCAAAAGTCTGAGATGGCAGAATTAAAGATAAGACAATATTCAGAAACGTTTTTTCAAAAGAGAAACGATTTTCTAGCTACAACAACGTTAAAATCTGAATTATGTGTATTTCTGCCCATGTGGAGGGGGCAATTTCTTTTGAATATAGAAAATCTGAGACGGCCATATCAAAGACCAGATTATTTGTAGCAACATTTATATTCATTTTCTTTCCATAGAGTTACGGTTTGCGAGGTAGAGCACGGGTAAAATCTGTTCGCCGCGATGTTTTGAGATCTCTAAAGTAAAAGCAGATAATATACGGATAAGTACTATTTTCTTTGGTATTATTGAACGTTCAACGATTTTCATGGCCAATGTTACACTCAAAAGTGAGAGTCTTTGAATAATAAATGGACATTACAGTTCAAACCTTCGTTGGACGTAATTTGCAGAGGATTGCCATGTGCAAAGTGGCGGGTGTGTGCATAAAGATCTAGTGAAAATTATGAAGAAATTTCACTTCAATCGACAAATTCTGAGACTACGACACTAGTTTAATTCTTATTTACATCAGTAACCTAACAGAACGATTATAAATGAGTGATTTCAATGCACCAGTGTTTGATATAGTAGAGTAACTATTCCGTTGGTAATGAATATTTTTTTGTGGGCGTTCCACTTCAATTGTCGATAAGTGTATTTCGAGATGATGCCACAGAAACGGGTATAAGGAAGAAGATGAAAGAATAAGAAGAAGAAGGCAATGTGAGCTCAACCTCAACCCGAAACGATTGTGTAGAGAGCGTTGGTGTATATATATATATATAGTATTATAGTTAGGTACTGCGCGGTTGAGGAGTAAGGGGTCTGCCCCGAAGAGTAGAACAGAGTAAGATATATAACGGCTAGAAGGAGATACAACCTACACTGCTACCGTGTACAATCAGGAACACCTGGTCGTGTTGACCTGTAGACTTCCCTTAATTACATTTATTAACCAGTAGCGTGTTTCTTACTTTCCAATCATCTTGTTATAGAGATTGCGTTTATTCACCTGATAACTTTTTTCTATATAAGTTCTTCGGTTCTCTCTGGTTATGATATAGTGTAATAGGTATATAACCTACTACGTATGTATTTGTGTAGAGATGATAATTCGGTTACCGTTTTCTCTATTTATTGCCTTTTTCTTCCTACATAATATGATGCCGTGTGATTTCATTACCTCTTACTCTAAGGGTAACCTGTTCATAAAGTCAAGCTAAAAATGACTTGTCTATAATCACCTTTTTCTTGGAAACTATAAATAATACATTCAATATCTTTTGTGTTATTATATAGAGAAGTGTTGAGAAATGGTCCAATATTTAAATAAAAATCATTTCCTTCAAAAACTTCTCCCAAAAGGGCTGAAGAGGGGAGGCATTTTTGTTCATGAATCGTAAGAACTTGAATCTGAAATCTCTTTCCCTTAAAAACGTTCTCGAGGGGGTGGAGGGAGCAGATTTTCTCGAAAATCTGAGGTGGTATAATTAGAGATAGGACAATATCCGGAAACGTTTACATTGAACATATTTTCAAAAGAGTTACAGTTTTGAAGTTACAGCTATGTTAAAATCTCAAATATGTGTAATTACGCTATGTTGAAGGGGCATTTTTTTTTGAAAATTGGAAATCTGTGGCAACCAAATTTAAGACCAGATTATTTGTGGCAACATTTATTATAAACATTTTTTCCCATAGAGTTACGGTTTTCGAGCGGTTGTAAAATATGCGTATTTACGCGACGATTTTTTTAGTTTTCTGAATAATAACAAGTACCAGCAAAGAATATACATGAGTAATGGTATAAGTGAACGTTCAACTATTTTCGTACCTAATGTTAGACTCAAAAGTGTGAAATAAATATTTTTATTAATTGGTGCAATGAAAAATACAGAATAATATTAAATCGATTGGTGCTGGTACTTATCAACTTGATGCCAAAAGTTATTAATCTAACTGCAACTGCACAATTTCAAAAGTACCAGCACCAATAAAATTAATATTATTTTGTATTTTTCAGTGGACCAACTAATAACTTCGGTCCAATTTTTTGTAAAACATATTTATTTCACACTTTTGAGTGTTATTTTAGTCACGAAAATCGTTGAACGTTCACGTATACCATTACCCATGTATACTTTGCTTGTATTTGTTATTATTTAGAAATCTAAAAACATACTCATACGGAAATACTCATAATTTATACTTTACCACCGCTATAACTCCAAAACCGTATCTCTATGGAAAAAATGTTCAAAATAAATGTTGCTACAAATAATCTGGTCTTTAAGTAGTCATTCTCAGATTTTTAATTTTTTGAAAGAAATTGCCTCTTCCACTTATCGAAAATACACATATTTCAAATTTTAACATCGTTGAAACTTGAAAACCGTAGCTCTTTTAAAAAAATGTTCATTTTAAACGTTTCCAGATATTTTCTTATCTTTAATTCTGCCAATCTTGAATTTTCGATTTTCGAGAAAATTTTCCCCATCCACCCCCTTTCGGGGGCGGTTTACAGAGAGAAGAAGATTTCGGATTCTCCTCTTTCAAATAAATCAAAAAACATCAAAATCCGAATACGTTTACAGTGCGCGCACAAACCAAAAAAAACTACCTCATCTGTTTGGGTTCGTCGGTCAAAAAATTAAATGACTTCATAGTTACAGCTACTAATATTAAGGTATATAATATTACATTGTGTTGATTTGATAAAATAAACATAAAATTTTGCTTGCAAATGACACGTACACATACACAGTTAGTTCTACTATGCACAAAGTAATAATTCAGTTCATTTAACGATTCTTATATTTATCGCGTAATTAAGATAACAAATCAAACTAATTAAGCGCATCAAAATGAGTTCATTGGTGTTTAGTTTTACACTTGAAAAAGAAATTTATAACGATTATATTATCTATACATAAAACGATAAGAAAAGTAGGTATAATAAATCTTTCATTTTCATCGTATTTGCAAAATGATTTGTAGCTTATAATGGATATTAATTTTAATGGATCGCATTTATTCTAATGTGAATATATTATATTTTATACATATTATACGATTTCCGTTTTCTTATCAACTAATTCCCTAGCACTTTATAGGTTCATATTTTTTTTTAAATGTGTTATAGGTCATAAATTAAAGCGCGAACACCGACTCACACTCGTATTTGAAATGATAGATTTGATATTAATTATAAATTTATATGGACCGACATGTAGAGGTTTATAATCGAAGGTTTTATTATTTAATTTAATGGTCTTGAGTTTGTTTCACAAAACACAGGTGTTCAATTCGTTGACCTTTTCCCATGTAAATTAAAAACATAAAACACTCGCGATTTTTTTTTTGGTAATTTAATATTAGGAACATCATTTTTTTCCTGCTATGAAATAGATCCCTATGGAAGAATATAAAATGTATAAGACTTCTTCAGTGAAGTGATAGAAGAAAAGAATTGCGAAACTGATTATATTTTTTCTTGTTATATTTTAATTTTGTTTTTAAGTCTTCTTATTATTAAGTTCAACATAAGTTCGCTGATCGGATGTTATATTTATTTATTCGTTTGTGTAAGATGAGACGGTGATCTTGTGAACGTGGGATAATTGAAAAAAGTTTGGTTAAATAAAAGTTCAGCTTCAGCTCATTCTCGAAGTTTTACCACATTTCATTACGATATTCTGAAAATAAGTAAATACAATATCAATAGTCATTTTTCGTTCAGCAAATGAATTTGGTAATACTCGTACATATTTCTTTCTTATGGCAAGTAACAAACTTCGCTGGATTGAAATTGAACTCGCACAAAAAAGACGATATCTCTCCAACAAATAATGTAGTGAATTATTTTAGTTGACGATTCAAGCTGAGATCTATATATTATTATACGAGATCCCAAGTTCAACGACATTACCATAGCTGGACGAGAACATCATACGGTCATTTTATGAAAATGAAAAAAAAAACGTTCATTTTGGCAATACAACTGTAAAGTACCCGCTGTGAATCCGTATTGTTTATTCTAATTTTTTGGTGTTCAATCAAAATATTATTTTCACATCTAGAACTCAATAAAATCAAAATAGGGCTAGAATGTACTTTTGCTACCAACTTCATATTATTTATTGATTTTGATCTACTTCAGAAAAAGGAGAAGGAAGCATACAATGCTGTATTTTTTTATGTTTTTTCACCAATGTACTTTTTAACTCAGTACAAAAATCAGTCGTTGACCGACTATTAAAATTTTCAGATAACCAGTATGATTGACTTTGTACTTTCAAAATGGCGGCTTTTAAAAGACCTAAAAATTCAAAAGAAAATCCAAAATTTAAATACTATTAATTTTAATTCGTAACAGTTCTTCTGTTATATTTGCAATGCCCCCCGTATATATATATATATATATATATATATATATATATATATATATATATATATATACCTATGTAAAGTAAGTGAACTCATCTCGGTTAAGCAGACAAAGGAAACTGCATGTGAATTGCACAATTTCCATGTAAAATATCCGATTGCAGTTGAAATTGCTGTATGAAATATTCATATATTGCTGAAAAATATCTGTGTTACCCAATTTTACCCATAAAAGTTATCATTGACTCTATTTACTGAAAACAAGGGGTTAGGATATCAACCCACAAATTGTTTGTTTTGTCTTTTGTGTCATCATTACAAAGAAGAAGCTGAGATAGTAAATGGTAGGTATTATTGTGTAAAAAAGATGTGAAGGTTCGTCGTGGTAGATTTAAAATAAAGTATCATTCAGGTATGAAATCAGAAGGGATTGAAATTCATATATTATGTTTTATAATAAATCAACTTGGAGAAATAAATATTTAAAAAAAAAATAGGACATAGCGGGTACTTTTTGAAGTAGTGAAGTTTTCACGTTGAAGCCAGTTCTTATGACAAGCTCTTTTTGCTATTTAATTTAGGAAAATTCTTTGAAATATTATAGTGCCATCTACAAGAAATTTGCAATTGGCAGTTTAAACAATATTCCAATACGAAATGAAATTGTTGAATTCAAATTATAACGTTGAATGTAAAATATGTACATAATTTTAATTCTTATATTTTTATTCTCGAATTAAAATTATGTAGATAATGTTAATTCGTGAATTTTAATTATTATTGAATTAAAATAATTCGACAAAGCTATGAATATTATTGGAGTGATAATTTAAGAATTAAAATTCTCAATTTACATTATGTACATACATAATTTTAATTCAAGAATAACAATTCAAGATTTCAAATTATGTACATAATTTTAATTCTCATATTTTTATTCTCGAATTAAAATTATGTAGATAATGTTAATTCGTGAATTTTAATTATTATTGAATTAAAATAATTCGGCAACGCTATGAATATTATAGGAGTGATGATTTAAGAATTAAAATTCGCAATTTACATTATGTAGATACATAATTTTAATTCAAGAATAACAATTCAAGATTTAAAATTATGTACATAATTTCAATTCAAAAATAAAAATTAGGCATATAGGTTCAATTATTATTTTTTTACAATATTATAAATAGAATGGAATGAATAATTGGAATTTAAAATAATTGGTTTATCAAATATTTATGATTTGAAAATATTGTAATAATTTTCTGATTTTAAATTGTATTACCGAGCAAAACAAATCTTTTATCCACACTTTTTCCATGAATGACTCTAAATTATTCAATATCGATTATGCTTTGAATATGATTGGAATATATTTTCATGGACATGAATTTTCTTTTTCGAATATTTTTGTTTATTAATTTTTTTTATTACTAAAAGCAAAATGGTGTGACATTAAAATATTTTTGGATTGGTAATTATTGGGAAAATCTTTTTTTTTAGTGAGCTATCTAGGAAGTAATAGGAGAATGTGAAAATAAAATTAGTATTTATCGAACAATATTTAATTCCACAGGAGGTTTAATGTCCACACTCACAGATATATATATATATATATATTCCGGTAGATAAAATATGTTGTAGCTGAAGGCAAATCGCCTATGTGGCGCCTACCATTTAGTTATATCAGCAGAGAAGAGGTTGAGGTATAATCCTTGTTTGCGTATAGTTGCTGGTTAAGTCAAGTAGGTACCTAACTATGTGCTATACACGTTATACTCCTTCCACTCTCACTTGTTTTGCCGTTATTATTGCGACATTTATATAAACCTTTAATCAATCTACTCCAAATATATTTTTGACTAACCTCATGAAAAAGAGGAGAGAATTTAAATTAGGTAGATATTAAATATTTTCTGAAATTTGAACAAACGCCACAATTAATTGATAATTACTTGAAAAAATATGAAATACAGAAGTAAAAAAAATCTTTAAAAATGTATTTTTTGCGTGCTATTAATCTAGCCGCTGGGGGCTGCTGGAATTAAACACTTATTGATCAGACAATACTTTCCAAGATTGTCACGACTATTGCTAGTGCTAATTGTTGTTTTAGTTCTATAGATCATTTGAAACATTATGGAAAACTGTAAGCAAACCATTAATGGGAAGAAAGAAACAAGCGAGAGAACAACACATCCATTACAACCACACTAGAGAGGCATGTGTATCGGGGTTAACCAATTTAGTTTCCCAAAAAAATATATAATTAGCACGACCCAGGTGTGTTCGAGCACAATATAGCACACAGAGAGAGTAAATCATTCATCGGACACACACACAATGGTGGTGTAAGCAGATAATGATGCTTTATTCAAATTATTCGAACGAACAGAACCCAACCAACTACTGCTACTACCGCTATGTGAAATATAATAATATCCCATCCCAAGTGCGCCCTTCACTTACACTACATTTTACCCCTATATCCCACTTAACAATGAATTGCAACACTCAGTATAGTCGTAGCCGCTCCTCCATCCGCAAACCTAAAAAAAAATCCAATACACACAGATATGATGATGATGATGACACGACATAAAATAATAGTATTTATAAAGTGTGTCCCAAATAAGTATTAGGTGGTAGGACAAACTTGTTGAATTAATTTATCTAACTAATCAAACCTAGGTGAAAATTTACCACAGCTGACTGTCGACTCATCTTACTTAATGTTCATTTACTGTAGGTATTTTTTTCTCACAAAAATAATAAAAAAAAGATTTATCAAAATTATAAAAATTATCTATCACATACAAACAATGACATAAGAAGCGAGTAAGATAATTAGCTATGTAACATCATCAAAATGTTTGGAAAATTCTGTAACTTTACAGCCAGACCTTAGGTCAGTATTTAATCATTTTTCTAAGTGAAGATTTTTTTGAAAAGAAGATCGTTTTCAATATTCTGTGTAATTACCTAACATTAAAAATTCTTTTTACTAATAAGCTAGCTTATGGATTTGGGACACACTGTATATACTCTATACCGTTTTTAATGATCATTATCCACCTGTTATTACTATTTCGAGGACCAAGATGAGTTGATGCTACTCTATGTATATAGTCTATTTGGCCGTTGGATTTTTATTGAGAGGATGGAAGGGGGGGCCCCCCCAGTGAAATATTTATTTCCCACAAGTGTTTCTCTTTTAGACGATTGAAACTATTGCAAGTTAAATAAAATTTCAATATATTATGAAAAATTGCGCAGTATTTTCGTGTATGTTGTTTCAATAGGGCAATATATTCTAAATTTCCACGATTAAAATTTTATTTGAAATATTATTGATCATTTGCAATCTACTAGGAAGGTCAATAGGTGGACATCGAGGGTCGCACCCAAATTGAGGTAATCGCAAATAAACCAAAATTAGTGCCAAAATTATTTTTGTTATTAAAAATGTTTTTTGTGAATATCGTAAATTTTTATAGTTTTTTCAACTACAGTTCCTGTAGAAAAATATAAACTCAAGACCTAGCAATAATCTATTAAATTTTACATGCCATGA
Source organism: Crioceris asparagi (assembly GCA_958507055.1). NCBI lineage: Eukaryota > Metazoa > Arthropoda > Insecta > Coleoptera > Chrysomelidae > Crioceris > Crioceris asparagi. The sequence goes on along the minus strand of OY293833.1, from coordinate 377,825 downwards.
TTCTCTGATGGTCAGTTCAAAATCCCACCTCAATAAAGTCGAGCAAAAAAAAAGCCGGTAATTTTTCAATTAATTTAACATCTATCATCCACCTAGTATAGTAGCTTATCATGTTCTATATAAATTATGATGGTACCAGCACCCTTCCGGGTTATATTATAAAGTGGCGAAAAGCCCTATATATATATATATATATATATATATATATATATATATATATATATTCGAGATCAATAAAAGAGATTGATAACATTTGCATAGAATGCATGCATATAAAATCTTCGCACCCCTTTTTTAATACGCTGCGTGAAGGTTTTATATTTGAAGGCGAGCATATCATTTCTCAACTTATGCTGAAAACAAAGTTGATTGGCCTTACAGTATAATTGCCAACAATAATTTATTATCTTCTACAAATTTGATGGGATTGTAAATAAATTAGGTACCTACATATTGTATTTTGATTATTGATCTATTTTTTATTTATATAAATCATTTAGCCAAATTTGGATACAAGTTTCTCTATTTCAGAAATCAAGACAACATTGTAGCGACCCTTGCAGAATGTATAGAATGATTTTAGGGCCGATATTATAAAAAAATATTTTTCATTTCACACTTCTGAAGTTGTTTTTGCTTTTGAAAATACTCGGCCGATTAAGTCTCATAATCTGAGGATTACATTGAAAATTATTCTCAAATTTGTATGGTATGTACAGTATTATGTGTATGAAATGATACTTTCTGTCTTATCTGGTTATCCAACATTAACACTGACATTGCCATGGCAGGGCGGAGGAGGGGGTATGGTGGAGAAATCGCATTATTAGTACGAGTCGATTTCCACGGGACATATGTCAATAGGCATGTAGGTAATGCCCATTGGTTGTAATTAGTCATAACATGAATGACAACATGACATATAACATTTGCTGGCACTGAGATAGCTAGCATCCACATCGGTTGATTAGAATAAAATTAATAGGGCATAATTATATAGTAGATATTATTATAAATATATAGTACTTCCATAACGAAATAACTTGACTAAGAAGAATAATATTCAAAAAAACAATACAATTTAAACCTTTCATTCATAACACTTTTATATGGATAATAAAATATTGTTTTTTTTTTACTTCTAAACTCTTTTCTAATCTTAAATCTAACTTACGAGCTCTTTATTAATATTATCTTTCTTATATCAGGTATAGGACTTCATCTCTCAATGCACGTACATCTGAAGACGTTCCTAGCCAGCACAGATGATATTGAAGATCGTCGATTCAACAGATAGATCCATCCATCCAAATTTACTCAAAATTTGAGGAGTAACTGGTCATCACCCACAATTAGTAATAAGATAATTATTGTAAATGTCAGGAAAGTTATGACTGTTGTTTTTTTGGTAGTCAATGTGCTGACACTGCAGTCACCGCATGCACACGTTTGAAAATTTCTGTAAACTGATTGTATGATTTGCTTTCATAATTGATTATTATTGAATCTTTATTATTAATATTCCAGCAAGTGAGTAGAATCAAGTGAACATGATTTTTAGTTTCACTGTTTCTTTTCAGTGACTTTTTATAGACATAATAATCTTTTCTGTGACATCTTTCAGGTTACGATACGATTATCATTGACATCTATTCACTTTTGTCATTGTTTTTTTGTTAGGTATTTGGATAATATATATTATTACCTCTTCTTAGACAACCAATGGCAACATATTCCTCTTTATATTTTCGTTCATGTCAAATGTATTGGTAATTTTATAAGTTTTCCATTAAGAAGGTCAGAATGTTTTTGAATATTTTTTTGCTACAACTTGATTGATTCTTCTTATATTATTCACATCATTTGAGAGATTAAGGGCAGCGGTGCACTAGGCAGGCTGGCAGAGGCAGCCATAAATTTTTGTCCAATGAGCCATCGTATGTATGTCTTACTGGCTGTATAGAGTGCATGGCTGGCCTAGTATGTTTGTAATCTGATAATTTAGATAGATAGATTCAGCCGAATAGGATCTTGTGGGCTCGACATACACACGTGTTCATAACCGGGTTTCTAAACGTATCTGAGTATGGGACCCTTTGGGAAAAGGGCGAATCTGTCCCCTCAGCTATACGAAATGGACGTGCGTCGTCCAAACCGTGATGGAGGGCACGTGTTTTGATCCCAATCGGCTAATTCTATCAGTAGTACCGTACCATTGATACTGTGTTCCCAAATTCAATCCAGTACACTGGCCAGTGCCAAGAATGTATGGAATAGATATCACATCGTACTGGCCAGTATACAGAATTGAATTTAGGAATATACCCCTTTATATTGATATTATTTCCTATCAGTTGATAGGCAATTTGCATAAATAAACTCACATGTTTTCTGTTAACTGTTGTAATGAAAATTATAATAAAAATTGCTTCTTTTTTCTCCTCTTCTGATGACCCCCAATGGAAAATGATTGCTCCTATTCCTGCGATGGTGGAGCAAGCATGCGAGTGCATGTCCCTTCGTAAGTTTCTAGCCACCTCCTCGCGTTTCTGTGCTTCTAATACAATTTCGAAAATCAAATCTGTATTAGGAGAACAGAAACCTGAGGAGGTCGCTGAAAAATTGGCGGGAAAGCAGGTAACAGGAGCAATTTTTTTCTCCCAACTTAAATTGGCTAAGTGACACTTAGTTCTCTAGAATATCCGAAATAGCTAGTTGCTATTTTGGATTTTGAGTCACTTAGTTATTTTGAATATTTTCGAAAAGTACTATAACTCCAGCCAGGGGTGTCCAAAGAGTGTCACATAGCCAAATTAATTATTGTCGAAAAGTACTATACACTCCAGCCAGGTATCCAGTCCTTTTCGAAAATTATTAATCTGTCTAAATAACACTTTGGACACCCCTGGCTGGAGTGTATAAGTCCTATTCGAGAATAATTAGATTGTCTAAGTGACACTCTTTGGACACCCCTGGCTGGAGTGTATAGTCCTTTTCGAGAATATTCAAAATAGCTAAATGCCACTCTTTGGACACCCCTGGCTGGAGTGTATAGTCCTTTTCGAGAATATTCAAAATAGCTAAGTGACACTCTTTGGACACCCCTGGCTGGAGTGTATAGTCCTTTTCGAGAATATTCAAAATAGCTAAGTGCCACTCTTTGGACACCCCTGACTGGAGTGTATAGTCCTATTCGAGAATAATTAGTTGGCTAAGTGCCACTCTTTGGACACCCCTGACTGGAGTGTATAGTCCTTTTCGAGAATATTTAAAATAGCTAAGTGCCACTCTTTGGACACCCCTGGCTGGAGTGTATAGTCCTTTTCGAGAATAATTAGATTGGCTAAGTGACACTCTTTGGACACCCCTGGCTGGAGTGTATAGTCCTTTTCGAGAATAATTAGATTGGCTAAGTGACACTCTTTGGACACCCCTGGCTGGAGTGTATAGTCCTATTCGAGAATAATTAGATTAGCTAAGTGCCACTCTTTGGACACCCCTGGCTGGAGTGTATAGTCCTATTCGAGAATAATTAGATTGGCTAAGTGCCACTCTTTGGACACCCCTGGCTGGAGTGTATAGTCCTTTTCGAGAATATTCAAAATAGCTAAGTGCCACTCTTAGGACACCCCTGGCTGGAGTGTATAGTCCTATTCGAGAATAATTAGATTGGCTAAGTGACACTCTTTGGACACCCCTGGCTGGAGTGTATAGTCCTTTTCGAGAATATTCAAAATAGCTAAGTGACACTCTTTGGACATCCCTGGCTGGAGTGTATAGTCCTTTTCGAGAATAATTAGATTGGCTAAGTGACACTCTTTGGGCACCCCTGGCTGGAGTGTATAGTCCTATTCGAGAATAATTAGATTGGCTAAGTGACACTCTTTGGAAACCCCTGGCTGGAGTGTATAGTCCTTTTCGAGAATACTTAGATATGCCGAGTGCCACTCTTTGGACACCCCTGGCTGGAGTGTATAGTCCTATTCGAGAATACTTAGATTGGCTTAGTGATACTTTGGACACACCTGGCTGGGGTGTATAGTAATTTTCGAGAATAATTAGATTCGCTAAGTACCTCTTAGGACACCCCTGTCTGAAGTGTATTGTACCTCAATAGATTGGCTAAATGTCTCTTTGGACACGTCTGGTTGAAGTGTATGTTAGATAATAATTAGATTAGCTAAGCGCCATTTCTAAGTTTGCGCAAATCTCATTTTGCCCAAACTTGCTTATTTGGAGCATGCTTGCGCTTGAGGTTTGAGATATAAGCAAAATTGCACAAGCATGCTCAAGGTGGATAACATGAAAAAAAATTACGCTGGTTTGAAATTAAAGTTTGTTGTATTTACAAAAATTACAAAAAAGTATTTGACTTCTCACTTACCTTACCGCCAACAGGCGAACTCAAGGTCGATCTTTCCATGAATATCGATTTCGATAGGTTGCCAGAGACCTACACACGTTGCATTCAATAGCCTAGCCAAGAACATTCTGGATCAAGTTTACTATTCAAACAAAAATTCTGAATCTAAATCGGTTCCTCCGTTTGGAGCTTCGTTGCTTCAGACAAAGAAGATAGATAATACGTAGAAGTGTACATTTATATAGTAAATTTGAGGCGAAAACCGAGTGAGATTTGTTAACCAAGTGACGAGGGCGGTACCGTCGAAAATGAGTATTTTGTAGAATAAGTCAGCATTCGGCTATCAGGTGACCAGAAACGGCTATAGGTACTTGTTGTTTCTAGCGTGTCGCCATTGCAATCACCAGCCCGCTGCCCGCTAGAAGACATAAGTACCTATAGCCGTTTCTGATCGCCTGATAGCCGAATGTTGAATTATTCTACAAAAAAAATACTCATTTTCGACGGTAGCGCCCTCGTCACTTGGTTAACGAAGCTCACTAGGTTTTCGCCTCAAATTTACTATATGATGTACACTTCTATGTACTATCTTCCAAAGAAGCAAACTTCAGACAGATAGTTGACGTTAAACTTTATAAAAAAACACTAGCTGAGAACATTTTCTAAAATTGTTTCGTTTGCAAAAGTGGCGCGCAAGTGTCGTCGACAGCTATTTTCCAAACGCACCAATTATTTGTTGATATAAGACTTGCAGAACAAAAACATTATGAAATTGAAATTTTGAATTAGAAGTGTTCTTAACATCAATAAAAGGGAGAAATTGAGTTCAGTCTCAGAATGGTTCCAGCATTAAAGCATCAATAAATAAGATCAAATTCCTATTCTAAATACTCAAAGACAAGGTCAATACTTTTCCCAACTGAGAAATTTCTTACAAGAGTTTTGTTTATGATTCGCCAAAATGGAATGACACATGCTTAGGTATAACTGTCACTATACGCATTCTAAGAATAATATAATGACGAAAAAGACAATAACTTACACTAGTGGGCAAATAATCTTAGAATTCCACAACTAGTTCTTGCAACCCTAAGACAGTAGAAAATCTTTGATTCTAAAATACATAATTATTTGGAAAATATAACAAAGCGTAAGGTCATTCCATCTTATGCATCTTTGTCTTTGGACAAAAGAAAGAACTAAGGTTCTAAGTATTCTTGTTATTTATGAATTTTGTTAGTTTTTGATTATTTAACGCTAATATCAAAACATTATGCTGACTACGGATATAAAAAAAACGTAGGCTTTTGTGTTAAAAGATTAAAATTCTCAAAATATCAAGAATAAATAGAAATTACAGAATCAAATAATCTTTCCTAGAAGTTCTCAAGAACTAAAATAAAATTTCTTACGAATTACGAAAGAGATAATAACAAATTACAATACTAATTAATATGTATACAGATAAATATTCAAATTTTGCGAAAAAATGGAGATAAAACAATTTTCATTTAAATGGAGTAAAAAAATATTTACAAAGCATTGTTTACAATAGAAAATACTATAAGCTAATCTAGATGAAAGAACAAAAACAATAATAATTAAAGGTAAAAATTATCAGTGTTGGGAAAAGGTTCAAAATTATTCATGTATAATAAATACAGCTGAAGAAATACAGGTATTTGAAGTAAACGGTTCATCTTAAAAATATTTACATTTGCGGGATGCGGGAATAAAATAACTCAGTTATATACTTTATTCAGAATAACATTTTTGTATTAATCTGATCTCTTCATGAGACCAGATTTTACAAAATTTGTGACAAAATTGTACTGAAGTTTTCGTTCTTGTGGCAACTGGAGCTGGTACTTGAGCAGAAGTAAGTTTGGAAAACTTGTTGATTATCTCTGGTGTATCATTACTAGTTGGTTAATTGGTTAGCCTGCAAAAAATATATGTTTAGTGTCTGCATTCTACTGCACAAAAGAAAAATACAAATTCTCCAAAGCAAATACCTAAACTGAATTTCAACGTAAAGTGATTGACTTCATAAGAAAATAATATTTTCAGGTTTAATTATCTCTACCTATAACTGAAAATATAATATCAAAAAATGTAATGTAATAATGTCCATTATTAAATAAACTCGGCCTAAGTCTAATGAAGTAGGACGTATCCGCTACTGATTATTTTCCAATATATCCTTAAGGCCGTGCATCTACCATCCGATGATGATGAAAACTTCATCACCCGAAGATTCTTCCCATCCTTTTGAGGTTTTTTGGGGAGGAGAAGGACATGTTGAATTTTCAAGAATTCAATGAAAAAAAAAAGGATCAAAATAGTTGTGCGAACAAACAAAAAGCTGAAAATCTACGTTAATGTACACCCCATATATTTAATACTATACCTTCCTATTATAAAATAGTGTAACGAACTTGGCTTCGGTGATCGGTGCCTTAATGGTGGGCGTGTGCGATTCGTCGGAAGGCGGAGCACCTTAGCGAGTGCGGACGTTGGTGGGACCCGGGTGGTGTGTTGCATACCGCTATTGGTATTGGTCAGCCATGCATGCCTGGGTCAAGACATATTCCCGAAACTTCTACTAACTTCGCGCAAGCTCGGGAGAGCTCGCTTGGCATCGGAAGATCTGTGTAGAAAATACGAGAGCCATTCTGCTTGCCTATATATTGGAGTATTGGAGAGTGCTGCGGAGTCAGTTAGTCAGTAAGGGGCAATCGCCCGGTGCAGACGAGTAAGTCTGGGGCAGTAAATATAAATTGTAAATAGTTGAATATAAATTGTACAGAGTTGTAAATAGTGCAGTGTAAATATAAATAGTGTTAGATAAATAGTGAATATAAATTGTTTATAGTTATGGATATTTAGTCTGTGACGTAGTGTAGAAATAAATAAACTTTGAGAATAAATAAATCCCAGTCATTTTTATATGCCCGTTACAATAGGTCGCAGATGAGTTATCCACAATAACTATATTTCTACCAATCCTTAGGAAAATTCTATTATGTTCTAGGTAATTCCATCTCAGTAGATACATTACTAAAAACACATTATCTGTGCTAGTTATGAGAGTTGTAATATTTGATCATGTTTTAGAAAAAATCCAGCAGTATCATTCAGCTGTGAAAATTATGCAAATGTGTTTCGCCGGGGATAAAAAATAATTTTCAATGCTAAATTATCTCGCTTACAATAGCCTGATGTGGTCTAAATAGTTTATTAATATGTTTTATTGAATGGAAAGAGACAAGAGTATCTTTGTCAGATATAATTTATTATTTCTAAGAAAAAGATCATTCACAAATGACCCTGAATGAACTTCTTATATGGGTTAAGCAAATTAACGTCTTTTGTTGCATCCTAATTGTGTTCGTTTCGGAGCTTGATTTTCGTTTAGCTTTGATATTGTGCCGCGAATAGAATCCCAGAAACAACAGCGAAGAATATAATAATTTTAATATACAAAACTATTAAGTTCATCCTGTCAACTGCTACGCTGTAGGTATTATTCGGAAGGTGGAACATTCGTTTGCTAAAGAATACAGAAGATTATAGACTAAATAATTTGTTTTAAATACAAATTTTTTATTTTTTGAGAATCAAGTTTCTCCCGAAAAAATAATTTTATCTATTGAAAATATTTTCACAAGTTCCTACCTGAAATCTTTCCAAACATTTGAAATGAAATGAAATGAAACAACAATGTTTAGGATTAGCACAGATTTTTGGGTTTGAGTGAATATTTTATATCACATCAAAGAGAAAAATTGGGTTTTAAACTGAACTTTGATGTAAGTATTTATCCCACTAGAATATTATTGTCATAATAAACAATTATTTGCTTATAAGGAAAAACGTAACACTCTCAATGTTTCCATAGAAAAACAAAGAAAGTTTTACTTTGTCTCGCCAATAATATATTTGAGTACAGCTTTTCCGTATCGAGCTCTTATACCGCATCAGATGAGTCATCCCCATTGTTCCACTGCCCGGAATTTACGTTACAGGGATGATAGAGAATTTGGATTCTGTGTTGTTAACTAGATGTTCGTAGGTAGTACATATTTGTATTTGAAGTTTAATCAATTCTCAATTTATTCACAAAATGAATGTATCGGCAAGAAACTAATTAAATCCTGATGTTGACGTATCTAATAAAGACGAAACTTATCAAAACTGATTGTCAGAAAGACAACTTTGGGTCCAATAATTAACTGTTTACAAAAAGTATGAGCATCGGAAAATACAATGCATTTTGCAAAGTGAGTCCTAGTTTGTAAAAACAAAATCATTGAATGTTTTTGAGATGTAACAAAATCACAATTAATATGAAGGACGATTTATAAATTTCACGAACTTGGATTTGTGGTTCATCTAATTATTTGTTTTGTGTCATACTTTTGGAGTATATGTTGTCTCTCAAGAGAAACGTCAAAATGTGAAATCTAAGACTTGAACAAAAATTACCAAATACTCAATGCTTGGCGATAAACAGGTTTTGATGAAAAATAAAATTACAATCTGCATAATATATCAATTTAAGTCACATGTAAGCATCATCATATGAACCGTGGAGTGAAAAATTGGGGACGTCCATAACAAAAACACGCACCTGCATGTAATGATGAGTAAACTACGTGTGTAAAGAACTCCCGGGGATATCAGTGTTGTTCCTTCCTTCAGATCCCATGGACGACCCTCTTCTTCAAATTCGACTAATGTCGGTTTAATCCCGATGTCCCATTATGCTGGTATCATTTTTGAACTTCCCCACAAGCAGGTAGTAGCGAGGAGCCCTATTGTTCTCTCGATTCTAGCGCTGGATTTGCTGTTGTTTGGGGCGTCATTATACTAATTATATCGCATTATTATAAATCTATTAGTTATGGCCAGATAGGTTTGTGTGTAAAATAGGTGGCAGTCAACGACTTTTTAACCCCCCCATATATTCGATAATACGGAAATTGATGGATGCGCGCCTATTCACAACCATTTCACACGGACATATACGCAAAATACGGTCTATATGGCCCTTTCTCTATAATAGTAGTAAATTAATTATTTCATCGAATATCTGATCTGATCAAATTATGTTTTATTGTATTATTGAGAATATAACTAGCAAAATCTTCTACAAATTTAGAGATATAACGAGATATAAAAAAAAAGTTAGTCAAGGAATTCATGAGATTATCTGGGATTGCAAAATAGTTGCAAAGTTTGAATTCCCAATTTTTGGTGAATTTTATATAGAAATGTAGGTACGTATTGTTGCGATCCCTGGGACTTTTGAATTTCCAAAAAAATTCTACGGCACAGTGAAATAAGTTTCAGAAATATAGTCAAAAAAAAAGTTAATTTTCCTACAAAAATCAATCGTCTGACAAAATCGGACAAAATTGCGTTCGTCCAAAGTTTTTAAGGAGACCTAAAAAATTGCTATTAAAGGAATGAACGAAATACACATTCAATATTCTTTTGCAAGTGTAATTACTTGCGTAAACTTCTTATTTTACCCTTTAAATATGGAATCACCCTAACGAAACCTAACTTTACTTTTTATACAATTATGTATATGTATATCGCTGATGTTCTTGGATAGAACATATATATCCAAGAATAATAAAACAAAAATACAACATGCGTTTCCATTCTGGCTTAGATTACCAATTATTTATTAGTGACCATTTTCAATCCAAATTTCCGTGATTGTGATGAGTTTTTATCGTGTGCAAGTTGGAAAATCCTAATTTGATTCCATAGATCAAAATAACGGAATATCGAATCCAAAATATGACATGAATTATAAATAGAAAACTATTACTACGATAATCAAGGTATATAATGATTGAGTTCTGATAAAGATGAAAATGATTACGGTTGATGGGGAAGGGTGGAGGATCCTGTGGAACCACACATATAATTGATCGTTTCCCAGAGATAAATTGAGGCTTCCCCTAAAAGCTTGAAAATATGTCTAATTTTCTGGTTAATTCCACGGCAGCAAGATAACCTGTCGTGTCTGGACTAAATTGATTCCGATTTGAATATAGATAGTGAATTTCGTGTACGCATATATATATATATATATATATATATACATACAAAGTGTATATCGAATCAAACTATAGCATTTTTGGTCGATCAGGAATAATATGCAAAATAATGCTATGGGTGCCATATGTGAGGTGTGTACGTATATACATACAATATGTAAATGAATTAAATTCAGATAATTTAAATAAATGAAGATACATTTGCAGGGCTGGATTCCACATATTTAGTCTATCTACCATATTTAAATATATTACAGGGTGTTCATTCCACTTCGGAGTTCTCGAATACCTATCAAATAATTTCGAGGGGGACAAATTTTTAACCAAAATTTGCTATCCTTATCTTTGCAGATGAATTCGAACGATTGTAATTATAGTATCAGCGTGAAGATTGTTAAATTTGCTTTAATAATAGTGTTGTTAAAAAGAGGAACTGATGATCTTGATTCTTCTTTAAAAAAAATGAACACAAGCTACTCATTTTTATTTTTGAATGGTTTATATTAACAAGACGTTTTGGAATTTATTATCAAAATAAATTGCGGTCATTACGGTTCTGGATTTAATAGGGGGTGTTATATGTGATGTCCACGTCCATACGTATGTACCTACGTACGTACAAACACATGCGTGCAACAGAGCGTAGTATTTTCCGATTAATTTAATATTATCATATTAAAAAAGGGCATATGGTCTGTCGTTTAGGTTGTTGTACAAGTGCATAATAATCTAAAAGTGTTTCATTAACTTTAATATACGGTATATATAATATGAACTATATAAGGAAAATCTCTTTCAGAAATCTTTCTCAAGTCCCCAACTCTTGTTACGACATACAAGTAGCGTATGGGGGCAATTAAATATTCGTCTCGAGAGGTATAAGTAGCGTTAAATGATATTATATTCTATTTTTGGACAGAAGTTACTTGTAACAGGTCTACTGAACCAATCATCAACATCTATACGATACTAAGAGTGCTGGTAAACAGCACTACGACTTCTACTGCATGATCATAGTCAATTGAGGGCAGTGTGTTCCGTACAATTTTGCAATTTTGATTAATATCTTTAAATCACAAGCTTATTATTTCCAAACTATAAAAGCAACATGTAGCATATCAAATAGAAGATATTAAAAAATATATATGAATTCCTTTTCGAATGTTCCAAAATACTAAGCCTAAAATGTAAAAGAAACTACTGAATATAGGTCAAGGGAGTTCGGCTCGCACTTGATCAGTATTTTCTAATTGAATTTAATTACATAAAAGGGTATTTGAATCAGTTAAGGAAATATTTGGGAAAATGGGCGGATCCGAAAATTTGAAATTAGGGCATTTAATTAGCCTTAAATTAGCCTTTAATTATGAACGTAGTCGTTTTTGATTTTGCTGACTTTGCTCTTCCAGCTTAATGGACGTACCAACCAGCTCTGATCCACCCCGTGTGCACACCGTTTTTTACATCTTCAAGGGTTCCCAAGTTACAAAAATAAATATTCATTAGTTGGTGCAGAGAAAAATACAAAAAATATTAATTCTATTGCTGCTGTTTCTTTTGAAGTTGGTGACAGAAGTTCTATAGAATTAGTAAATATTTTGTATTTTTCAGTAATAAAAGTCGGTCATATTTTTTAAGAAAAAATATTTATTATTGAAGTAAACTAGTAACCCCCTTCTCGTAGGACACCCTGATCGTAGCTTGACCCAAGAAATGCCGAGTATTATTGTCCAAAGTGCGTGATCTGAACCCCTATGCGCTAATAAGTTTCTTGGAATGTGAAGTGCAGTAAAAGCCATTGTTAGAATAATTATAAATGCGCTTCCAAGAAGGACATTTAAGTAGGTGTATATACGTGAGCAATAATCCAAAATTTTGTGCGCGTATTGTAACACCGGTGTCTACGGCACACGTGTTAAATTATTATCGAAAATTATGACTTAATGGTTTGAAGCAGGATATAATATAGAGACCATTGGTCATAAATATCGAACCCATAATATGAAAGAGAAGGAGTAGCAGTTTTAATATGTATATATATGTTTTGCGATGTATATGAATCATTTTCTTAAAGATCATAAAGAGGACAGGGTTAAACGATGTTTCATTTTGAATGACTTTTATTTCTATAGATAGCCTTTAGTTGTATAATGACTTTATTTTCATTCCTATTCCTCTCAAGCAGTTTCATCATTTAGATGTAGATATGTTCAAATGAAATATACCTACACATTGCACATCAATTTAATTAACAATTAAAAAGATATCATAGAAGAAAGTATGAAACCGTCATAAATATAGTCATAACATAAAATAAGCAATAGATTAATATTTCACAATCACACCTTATAACAATTCACCCTATATTCTCAACAGTGTGACGTACCATATTTTATTGACTATATTGTCAAACGTTATTATGTAAGTGTAAAGATAAACGAATTAATATATTGATGCCACTCCTATTCAATAGTATTTCTAATGTTAATCATGAATGCTTATGTAGAAATGAACATAAATACCAACTAGATGTATAATTACTGCCTATTCTTCAAGTCTTACTATAAATCGAATTAAGAAAAATGAAATTTATATTCGATATGAAGAGGGTTGAGTTTATTTAAGGCAATTATGTGATATACTGATATATTTATCAAGTTTTCATTCAAATGTTTTTGATCTTCTTCCTCAACATCCAGTGAAAATTTAGTAATCAGATATCTAGAATAGTTTCAGCTTAACATTAGATAAAATGGGATAATTTGAATCATAGGAGGTTTAGGGATAAATTTCGATATGACTAAGCCACTGATCATCATATTCGTTGAATATTTATATTTCTGTTTTTTTTATCCGCACCGTTCAAGATCAATTCATTCGGCGACAACAAATCAAATTTTAACCTCATCTTCTAATTCATGACAAAAACAATAGTAGGTACTTTTTTTATCTACATGTACGGTCAAAAGTTACAATGTCACGCTCTTGGAAACTATCTGTCACTATCTCATCAAATCTGAATTCTGAATCATTTTGGGGTTGCATGAACATCATCACACCATGACTTGTTGATAAGGCAAGAGAGCTTTTTTACTTCAAAAAACCCTTATCAGAAAACGGAGCCATTTGGAGCAGATATAAGAGGGCAGCACCGTCACAGTTTGTGTTGTTCTGCAAATGTGAAAAGCAGTAAAATGTGTTTGTAGAAAGACGCAAGTCATTTCATTGATGGACGATTCCAACAATCCATTGTAAGTTATACCTAATTGGATAGGAGCACTCTAGAGAGCCCCCAAAACGAAATGGATTTATCCAGGAAGTCGCTAACCGCGACAGCATAGGGATTAAGGCTTCGAACATCAAAATTGCCATTGAATATCATTAATTACCACGACTGATGTGATCCTAGAGCATTAAACAATTTCAGTCTCTTGCTTAATTTGTCAAACTGTGCTGCCTTACTAAGATCCTTCAATTATAAGGGGCATAATCATACAATGCTGAAAGTCGATTGTCAGACGTATGTAGGTATACAAGAAGTTTTCAGATTTTGTAACGTGAAAATTTTAAGGATTTATAACCTGCTTAAAAAGTTGTTCTTATAAAAAGAAGTTTACACATAATTCCATTTTTGGAATGTAGACACATTTTTATTCATACCCCATCAAATAATTTGGAAGTTTTCATTCATGTTTGTACAAGTTAAGCAGGTCAGGTGTAGAGCGCTGTGTAGTTATATCACTTTACCGCGTACGCTTGTGAATGCATAAATATATAAGCAAGAGGTTGAAAAACATCATTATTTATATAGGGCAGAAATCCGACACTAGTATAATTCATTTCATTATTATAATTGCAAGTTTCTCTATAGATAGATATTGTACATGAACAAGTATTATAATAAGTGATGCTGTTTGCATTCATCTGAGCAGAAATAAAAAATATGTTTGCGTGGGTTTGCTCGCATTTGGTGGGATCAGTTTTCAATTTACAGGTCTTTAAATTTTACGAATAATAATATATAGATTAATAATTATAACGGTAAACGCTGATTATATACCTTTCGAAAATTAAGTGCCACTGGAATAATAATTATTTTTTCCAATTCCTAGTCGTCTCTGTTTCATATTTCATTAATTCAAGTACCTACCAACGAGGTGAATCTTTCAGGTTATTCAGCTAAGTATAATGAAAATCTCCAACCAACCTAACCAACCAGTAGTTCGTATATACATATATTTATACAAATATATGTATATATAATAAACTCTATATAATGTGTATATACCTATATATGTACTAAAAGCGAAGAGGACCGTGGGCCGTTTTCAAATAACACATTATGTTGAAGCTACTCGTGTTACTCTCAAAGATCTGGTTTTGGCCAGCATAAAGTTTATTCAGGATACTACTACTACTACTACTGTGTTAAGCAGCATAGTCGGTGCATCAAATTATTTCAACAGGGTCAAAAATATTCAATGGACACATTTTATTTTTTTAACAAAACAGTGTTGCAAAAACTTACCAGTCATAGCAGAAGGAAGAGGTCTCTACGTTTTTAACTTCCCGATTAATGGAAATTGGGTAGTTATTGCATTTTCATTTACACTTCTTTTATTTAATTTAATTAATTTATCTATTTTATTCATCTTAAGGAGCGTGCACATGTCACCACTCGGACACGCGCATCTTTCCCTAGATAATAAATCATAAAATAATAGAAATTTGAATTGGAGTCTCAGGGTGAATTATCAACATATGAACTATATTTTTTGAATGACGTGAAGACTCATATCGAATTCTTTAATAGTAAACTAATATTTTCGAAACATTTTATCCTTTTACTCGATATGTCAGGTTTTTTTGCTCTTGTTCTTCCACATGAAATATTATAAATTATATTTGAAAAAAAAAACTCCATTATGCTTTTAATTTTATGAAGTACTGGTGGTGATTTTTATGCCACAAATAGATATATAACATAATAATTATTCGCAATAAATTGCAAGCAATACTCGCATAGACTGATTATTTATAGTATAACACACAAAAACCATTTATAAAAGCGCGCGCTTATATATTATTAATCATTTCCATGATGGTGAAAATCGTTTTTGGCTTTGTTCGAATTTGCAATGAAACTTAACATTCATAGCTGTGTGACAGATAAAAATTGATAAAAACATCAAGCGTGCCTGAAAATATTTAATAATTGTATTTATTCTGCGGCCAATATTTGCATACTTTCTATTTTGAAAGTATTCTGTCAACGGATTGATAAATTATTTAGAGCAATTTAACTTTTTTTTTGATAGACGCTAATATGCAGCGTGACAAATAATATTCACAACCGATAAACGTTTTGATAGAAAAACCTGAAAAATGTGACATTGTATTGGTCCATCGATATATCAGCATCACTTTTTAAACACAATATTAAATATTAAAAAAAAACATGAACCACGTATGCATTTTCAACCTCCCATTAGAAAGTGTAATTGTTTCAATTTGAGAAAACTATGATTTTGAAAAAAAACAATGATTATTCCAGTTGCGCTAGTGTAAACAGGTAAACTTATTTTGAATTTAACATACAGGGTTAACTTGAAATATTTGCAAACTTTAAACTATAATAAAATTCCAAATACTAAAGGAAATAAAACTTAACATCAGAAAAAAATAAAGGATATATAAATAATTCCTTATAGAAATGCATTTTCTTCACACAACTAGTAAATTCAACAAAACCTTCACACAATGTAAACGAGATAGAGATTAAATAACCGTCTTATCTCTAATTAGTGATTCTGTAACTTCTCTCCCATTGGCATTGACAAAAACATGCACCCCTACAAAAACTACACTTGCCATTATAAGAGGGTAGACAAATTTTGAATTGTCACAGCAGGTAACTATCTGCTCTCTACCTTCAGGTGTTCCCTTTTTTTTTTCTCTTTCGAAGTCTGAAACAGGTTGAAGACACTTTCTTCTCAAAATACATTGTATGATGATGCAGTTGTTTAAATATTATATGCCCAGACATAAAGAAACAGGTCAGGTCCTATTTTTTTTTTGGTTGCATGTACAGGCTTTGAGTTTACATATACATATGATATGATGATGATTCCCTTGTCTGGAAGGGCTGCAACTACTAGGACTGTTTTTTTTTATTCGACGATTAACCCAGGATTATGTGCGAGCATTGACGGTTGGGTATTTAACAAATTCTATTCATAGTTGGGTTTTTTGCTTTCACAGTTAAGTAATTGATTTGTATATGGAAATTGCATTTGACTGTTTTTGCTGTTGTTAATAGTATTTACACAAAGCCAGTCAAGTAGTTGTAAATGATCTTGACACTGGTTATGTTAACTAATTTTTTTCATTTAATTGAATAGGTATTGTGTTCCTTTAGAGGGGGAAATATATTATTTGTTATTTTTCGCACTTAGCAATGTTAGCTGAATCAAATTTAAAATCATTAGGTGTACCTACTTGATGAAAATCTTTGGGATACCCATAACATATATATCTTCATAGCCTCCAAGATCGCCTGATCTTAAACTAGCAGATTACGTAGAGTGGAATTATTTGAAAAAAATGTTTTTAGAACAGTCACATCACTTAGAAGACTTTATTAAGGAGCAATATGCTGCATTCAACCGGAAATGTTAAATAATACATTTGAAGGAACAGTTAGTGATTCTACAGCATTTCCGATCGAACATCTGAATTAACCAATGTTGGAGATAAGACATTCCATTATTTAGGCAATCGAATTAATGTATCAAAATAAACGAATCCGTTAAATAGGTATAGTTAAACAGTTAGGGTAAAAGTTGAGATTACATAATACCAATAAACTGGAAGAATACTATTCTTTCAAATCTTCTCCAATGCTCACAAAATAGACCCTAGTGATATACATAAGAATCTGTTTAAAAGCACAATTCCGAATACCAAAATGTTATCTCGTCAGAAAAAGATAGGGTGAGCTAAGCGGATAAGGGTTTTTTTTACCTTACCTACCCTCAAATTAGAAATGCTAAGTTCTACAAACAACAAAATTAAAACGGTTAAATATCCGCTTCTTTTTTTTATTAGTTGTACCTAAACCTAAATAGTACACAATACGCCGCACCGTTTTAGTGGATTCATTTCACAAATTTATTGCCACATAAAATTCTTATAGACGTTATCTAAAATAAAACGTAAAATAACTCGTACCTTGGAGAGCAAATAACGTTAACGTTACTAATAAATCACCATCAATAAAAAAAAAGAGGCGAAATTAACCCCCGAAAGCGAAAGCGTTATATGATCCCGTATAATAAAGTAATGGATAATAGCTCAAAGTCACCTTAAAATTATTTATACATGTCTGTGACAATATATATGTACGATTAATATTTTATTGTGATACTTAAAACCTAGGTATTCACCTATCAATTGAATTCACCGCTCTCTGGATGCTCCATATAAACTTGAATAGTTTGTGGCTTACATTGTGATACAAAGTAGATTTTCAGCTTATCTGCTGTTTGTAACTGGAACAATGGCAACGGTGTGAGAAAATTGCTGCTACATTTTATTGGCCAGTATTACAATAAAGGTAAGAGTTTGGCAGTTACATTTTGAAGATGGTGCATGTCAACACTCAAAAAATATTAATAACAGAAGATTTCCATGACAAGCAAATACCTACTTGACTGTTTTGTGAAGATACAAAATGGAATAAAAAAAGTCCTATCCGACACAAATTTTACAAGATTATATCACATTCTACGAGTCATTGACTGATGCCGTTACAATATTTTCGAAATACGAAAGAGTGAATGTTCGTAGTGGGTACATTTTTATAAGAATTATACCTTAAATTATACAAAGACCCATCCGTCATCATATATTATATTTTTATATACTAGAAACAATGCAACGTGAATCAAAATGTCGACATTTACCAGCGCACCAGCAGATAAAATCTACAGGTGCAATTAGTTTATTTGGAATCATTTTGTTGAGGGAAACGTAGAATTATTGTTCACCAAATGAAATTGTGTATAATATAGAGATGTAATCATTTGACTGCGGGACGTTCGTGTCAAAAAGGAATTTATTTTGTCGAATTACAAGCACTTTTATATATACTACAATATCGAGAAATTCACGACATTTGCTCAAGTAACATCTAATGGTCATAAGTAATTAGTCACAATTTATAGAGAAGATTAGAGCAAGCGATAAAGGTAGTGAAAATATTTATACAGCAGTACATTAACTCGGTAATAGACAAATCATAAGGTTCTCCTCTATTTTATATTTTTAACATTACATTTGAAATTTTATAGTATAGATTTTCCACATTAAATATTTTGTATCGGTTAGATTTTTCGGAAATCAGAATCGATCATTTTCAGGATGATGTACATATGATGAGTAAAAATCGTACATGTCATAATAGTTAAAAAAGTTTTAACTTGACATCATATCCTAATAAATTCGAAGGAATAATAATAGCGACAGCAGAACAATTTTGACTGTTGATTACAGGAAGACGACCGAAAAAAATATTTCTTACAAAAAATTGTTGCATTGAAAAATACAAAATAATATTAATTCTATTGGTGCTGGTTCTTTTGGAGTTGGTGCCTACAACAACAAAATACAACGGCACAACTTCAAAATTACCAGCACATCTTTCAGACTGTAGCGCGGAAACGTATGATTATTTTAAAAATGTTCAATTTAAACATTTCCGGATATGGAATTTTCATTAATTCTGTCGTCTCGGATTTTCAATTTTCGAGAAAAATTGACCCCTCCACCGCTTTTGGGGGGCGGTTTTTGGAGGGAAGGAGATTTTGGATTTGATTTTTCTCAATACGGGACTATTTCTCAACTCTCCTCTTTCAAATGAAACAAAAATCGTCTAAATCGGAGTACGTTTACTATGCAAAACGCGCGAACAGCCATAAAAAAAATAAAAAAGCAATCCTACAAACTTCTCCTTTTTTGAAGTCGGTAAAAAAAGGTTGGTGTCTTTATAGATTTTGACAAAATTTTCCTGGTTGTTTGTTTCTATTGAGAAACCATCCAAATGCTTGGAACAGGCCAATACAGGGGGCTAAACTGAGTTCATCAAAAATCTACAATTAACTATTGACCTCTTTATGACAGGTATACCTGCACGTGGTAAAAGGCATTTAAAATATATCGTCAGATGCCATAAATAGCTGATCTTTATGTTATTCTATAACACAAGAAGATATTTCGATTAAATGTGGAACAAAGAAGCGCCGACATATACCTATTCCGATGATACGTAAATTGGTGCAGCCAAATATAAAACAATGGCCCCCTGCTTTCACGTTCACAAATAGCATCAACACATCATAATGGGTAGATGGTATATTATGCAGTAGTAAGCCACTTGGAATAACTTTTACGAGCTGAAACTGTCAAATTTCTGGATGATGAGCGACGTTATATATTAAATGTTCGTTTCTAAAGTGCAGACCAGCAGCAAGCACCACACTAGCGCGCGGTTGTTGTAATGTCGATGCTATTATAGACGGCATCACCCTTAACACAGATAATGCGTCACATCCTTTGATTAATGAATCCAAGGGCATTATATGGCATTTCACTTACCCGTCGCCTCGTATGTGTATATATATGTGTACATATATATATATATGTATAACCGATACACAAAGCGCCTCTAATCTATCTCTATACTCTACAATCCGAACGGTTAAGTGTAAATGTCATTAGCTTTAACAAAATTCATAATAAAGTGGCTTTCCAACAACATACGTTGCTCCCTATCAAATAAGGCAACTTCCTTTATTAACACACACACGACATACAGTAATCGTTTATCTTGCAAGAGAAACTTCAACACATAACCTCGAAATTAGCTTAGGAATTTCTGTTACTATATTCTTGGTGTTCGTATAGTAAACATACTCCGATTTTTATGTATTTTTTTTATCCGAAGAAGAAATGGTTCCATATTAATTTCCTTCCCCCAAAAAACTGCCCACAAAAAAGGTGGAGACGACTTTTTTTTTCGATAATCATAAATTTGAGACGGCAATATTAAAGAAAAAACCATATCCAACTATATTTAAATTGAAAATTTATCAAAAAAAATTGCGATTCCCGAGTAACAGTAGCGGCAAAGTCTGAAATATGTACATTTCCGCAACTTTTTAAAATCTTGAATGTAAGTGACCGTTCAACGATTTTGATGACTAATGATACCCTCAAAAAGTGAAATGAAAAATTATATTATTTCTACTTGTGCTGCTAAGTTGGTGCTAGAAATCTTCTTATCTACCTATAACTACACAACTTCCAAATTACTATCATCAGTGAAATTAATATTTCCTATTTTTCAGTTGTGCAACAAATAGTCGATCCTAGTTTTAGAAAAAAAGTTTTTTTTCAATAGCCAGCAACAGAAAACTAATTTTAAAGAGTCTCTCAATTTGATATCCACCGCACAATGCACTTGGTTTTTTCCACAAAAAGAGAATTTGTTCACCAATGCTACAAGATCGTGATTGAAACCAAGAAGTTTCTTTTCAACATTAACTTGTATAATTTCACTGACTCATTTTACTTAAGCGATTCTTACACTTATGCGATTTATTGTATGATAGGTAGTAGGAATATTATTTGGAGAATGACTTGGTCGATTATTTCCAAACTTTCCAAAGGCGCTGCATTCATGTGATTGTATTGATCTGATAAGATTTCATCATCACGCCCCCTATCGTTGATAAAATGCAACACACTACCAGAATGTGCAGTCACATGCGAGATAATCTTTATGTCGACATTTTTAGTGGTACGTGTTAATATAATAAAATGGATTTTATTTCACGTACAGCTTCTACATATTGACCATTATCCTGCTGCAGTAGGTACCAGTAACATACATCTCGGATTCAGCTTTGTTTATTGAGTGATAAACCTTTTTCACATTCTCATTACGTTTAACTGCAAAGTCTTTTTACGATCGCGTCCACATTATATATATTTACCTAGTGTAAAGGGATGACATTCACTGAGGGGGTAATCTATTGAAAATCTCACTAGGTACGCACACAGATCACATATTTCCACTTGAATTCAACTCATATTAATCGTTTTGTGTCCATTTAAGGTAGAGTACGAGTAGGTTATAAAATTATATGTTTGAAGTTTAATCTGCTGGGGTGGCTACATTATATGTACTTTCCAAGTGTTAAGATCTTTACGATTTTCTTTTGTAGCAGGGCTGTGTGAACCATTTACGAAGGCCCTTATACATGATCCACCCAATTTGATCACATGCTATTATTCTTGTGTGTAACATCATCATTGCGCAAGCTTTCAAATAATCAATGTTGTCGACTGCTACTGGAATGTACTTCGCCTGCTGTAAAGCAGAATTGATGGAAATCATGCAGTAGTCAAATAATATAGTTGAAGTGTATCGATACAGTTATTTTTGAGAATTTTTATCAAGTAACAAGGGCAGGAAATCTCAATAATAGTAGAGAAGAAATTATTTCATTGTAAATTGAAGTGCGCAAGCGTCTGACGGTCTGAGATTGATATGAACTGCTGCTCGAACAACCCTATTATTACGTAATTTAAGATCTTCACTATAAATGTACCTACATAATTAATGTGAAAAAAAGTTATACAAAAGCATGTATGTTAAAATAGATATAAATAAATTAATCCTGGAAATATCTGAAAGCCAACAATTACTCGAAGATACAAACAAATACCGTGGTAAATATGATTACTGATGTCAAAACAGACATGATCATTAAAACAAAACGAATTAACCCTCTTCTAATGTACGTATACGAAGTAGGTACAAAAATTGAACATGTGGCCTCCCGGAAACAATATGGTTCAGTATTATTTGAAATAAGCACTCTTCGAATATAGTTTAGCCTTTATCACCTTATGTAAGGGCACCACACCTGTGCTGGAAAATCTGTAATACAGTGAACAATTGAATTTGCATAATCATTTGTGGTCAAGATTCAAACGCATGTGAAATATATATATATATGTAGATACCTTTCCGCTTTGCATATAGCTGATTATAAATATAATCTCTTCATTTATATTCAGCCGAGCTATCTGTTAAATATCGATCGACCACTTGGTATTATTAGATATGTTTGATATTGGTTGAGTAGTTGCATTTACCTTTCTAAACTCATCATTTTTTTTAAACTAATAATAATTATGAATCAACAAAGAAATTATGTTGAAAAATCTTGTAATAATTGTATTTATTACTGATTTATTTGATTCTCCTATGCTATTTCTACCGGAATAACTATGTTTGAAGCCTCAATAAGAAAATAATAACAAAAGCATTAGAATGAACCAACTGAAATCTTGGAACATGACAAGACAAAGGGTAATATAGCGGAGTAAGTACGCGTGCATGCTCGAGAGTAAGTACGCGTGCATGCTCGCGTGTAAGTACGCGTGCATGCTCGCGAGTAAGCACGCATGCATGCTCGCGAGTAAGCACGCATACACGCTCGTAAGCATTTTCGACGAGTAAGCTTGCTCGCTGCGAACTTTGATCATCTATTCAATTCCGTAAACCGTATTTTCTATAAAAATACAGCTTTCAGTAATTTTTCTTGAGGTTTTCATTTTTCCGTTATCTAAAATCAAAAACGCACCCATTATAACATATATTCCAGTGTATTCATTTCAATATATAGACATATTTACCGTTGTTTTTCTTGGAAATTAAGGCCCTATAGAATCAAAAAAAATAAAATCGTGTAATTTCACTGACTTCAATTTAATGCGAATGACTGTACTTGTACATGTCTTTGTTTGATTGCCTTCCACTGGATAGTTAAACGTAAATCCCCCTTCTTATCAGGCCCCCGTGTTCCGAAATTCAACCTCAATCGCTCAAACTCATCCATGGTGTCTTTAAATTATACGACAGTCTTCTAGCCACGTCTGATTTGACTCTAAATTCTTACAGCACCTCAACAAAACTTTTATGTGTACCTCATTTAAATTTAAAATGTGATGGAGACATTTGCGAATCATTTACCATAAAAATACCCTATACATGTATATATTTGATCTTTTACTTGATCAAGATTAAATTTCTCATTGCATAAATTACCGAACACTGAATTATAAAGGTTAAAGTAAATTATCAGAAGATCACCAGAAAGCATATTGCCTGGAAAACGCTTCCAGATCCAATATGAAAAACCAGCTGTATCCTAACAACTACTGCATTTGACTCTAGGTTCAAACAAATATTTCCAATACTTATTAGAGAGAACTTCAATCCTGGTTTCATTTTAATGAACTGAATGTAATATTTCCACGAAATAGGCGTTAATAGACAGATCATTTTACTTCAACTTTCTGAACAAGTTAGACGTTCTTACGTCAAACGAAATTTATTGTGCAGTCTGTAGCAATTTGTTATATGAGGAGAGTATTTTTTTTAATAATACAGTGATTGGATTTGGAAATCGTAATTGAATATTATTCTGTTTTATGCCTGACATTGCCGGTAAATCGTCACATGGTATTGAAATAATTATATTACATTTACCTAATAGGTCATTTGAGAACGATAAAATGAAATTAGGTTCGGGTTCAAGCATATGGCAGCATATCGAGACAATTTTATAAATTGAAAATGGACAGACACATGACACATACAAGACACCACGCTATTGTCAAGCATATGTTGACATATAGAATTAGCTGTTAAATCATATCCCCTATACTACTATGTATATACAAAATATGTATGTCCCTTTAAGATATCATATACCGGGAGGGTTATAAGCTCCTTTATAGTATGGTATGATACTTACACTACCTCGTATATCCCGTTTTATAGATTAGAGAATGGTATAATTTTGAAATTTTACGATCTCAGATCCAACAATCCCTAATTTTAAATGTTCATTTTTATTACTTTGTACAGAGCGTACTAACACACAACTTGGCTGTGGGAATTATAACCGTTTGTGCATATAAAGATTTAAGACCGGGATATAATTTAACGATGGATTATGTAATCAAAGAACAAGAAGAGGGCATCAACTTTCTAGGGTACCTATCGACCAGAATCAAAGATCTTGTTAAATAGTTTCATGGTATAATTGTGTGTCCAGTCGATACAAAAGTCGCTAGAGATGCCTAAAAATGAGTAAGTCAATGCCGATTTTTTATGAATGATGGAATTCGATTATCAAGTTTTCGATAGAAAAATACGATAACTTTCGATGATTTCAAATTTAAAGGGATTCAATACGTTGATAATTCTCAGAATGTCTTGCTAGAGTAAAATGAGAATTAATTGTCATCAATTCTCATGTCATAATGAGTGTGTTCGGGTTGAATCATCGAACGGTCATAGGCAGCAATTATAATCTCGAGGTTGGGGTACTAGTTAAAATGGTTATCTATAAAATATTTCTGTTGCAAGAAGTGACAAGTGACGTGTCAATATAATGTAGTTTCAAATGACGTAAGTAAAGACATGCGAAGATATATTCCCATATTTACACGGCATATTTCGAATGACTTTTTCTTCGGATTGCTCGATATAACAAGGCTTGTTTGTAACAATGATTCAATTGAATTGAGCAGAAGGGTTTGGTTTTGAGTATTTTTCGGATCAAATAGCGTGAGAACACCCCTATAGATAATATATTCTACACAAAATGAGAGCGCGTATCATTTTATATCATATTTATTCCTACATGTGTAAGTGAAAGTGAACACTAAACCACCCCAAAACAGTGTCCAGTTAAAATTTGTGAGCCAGTATTAGGAGGCTACATTATAATATAGACTTCGACTGCGGAATGGCCAAAAGCATGGTGATTTATATGCCATTTTTAAGCATATAAGTATCATACAACTGGATTTTCCTCTCGCATGAAAGACCAATCCGAATGCCTTTTGGTGGTAATAATTCATTCAAATTATACGCAGATGACCGTCTACAATGTTATAAAATGTAAATGCAATATATATTTGATAGTTCCGCTTGTCCAGTTGTCACATCGGGATGCTTCATTTGCCTCTTACGACTTACCAAATGTCATATATAATATTTGGGATAATTTAACTATTTTTGTGGTAGCGAAAATAATAAACATCAAGTTGTAGAGGGTTGAAATGGTAATTTGTGCTGGAAGCGTAAAAAAGTGTTGTTTATATCAATGCCATGTTGATAATTCACAAATAAATCTTTAAAGTGAATAACATTGAATTTAGTTGAAAAAACATTCCCGATTATTTTTTTTTCAATCATCAGAAACTAGCATTTAATAATTGTTCATAAAGTGAGAACTTAGAATCATCAATCACAAAACAGAGATTTCAAGAATGATATTCATAATTATAGTGTTAGAATAAATATTATTTTGTATTATTCAGTACACGATTAATAGTCCACCTTATTTTAAATTGACCCATGTATGTTTACATGTCTTCGTGTTCGCGCCTTTTTGATAATTATCGTTTTCCCAAAAGTTTAAAATTGATTAAGTAACTTTTCACACAAATTTAAATATACAAAACAATAGGTATTTATTTTATTGCATTAGATATTCATCTACTTGGTCTCAGCTGTTGTAAAAAGTTCTCTAAATTGAAATCCTCTAGGAAGTTCATAGTGTTCGTATATTTATGTATTCTGCTGTCTATTCCTGATATCCAGAAGTATCCGCAAAATATTTCATTACCATTCCATTTCGTTTAAATACGGTGTCAACATATCCTCACACATATCAACAGAAAATTCGATCAGTTAAATAATTCAGTTGTCATAAATTCCAATACGACAGAGAATATTATGGCATTATTTACGGCGCACCATTTGGTCGGTGGTTGGCATGGTGGGTAGAAACAAAGACGGACAAATAACAATCAATGATTGCTGAGGCTCTCCTCCTCCACACATATATAAAATATAGTGGATGGTGTATTACCCCGAAATCAACTCCCGTAACATGAAACAAAACTGTCAGCGCGGCCAGTCGTTATGGCCCATCATCATTCGGCCTCTCGCTCTTCTTCTTCGGTGAGGTAAGTTGTCCGTCCACACAAGGCTGTGGTGATATAATAAAGTAATCTACCCGAAATGTCAGGCCTTGCTCTCCAGATCAAGCTATAACCATAACTATAACTCACCCTCTCTTGGTGCTCTTTCACTGCACTGCAATCGATACTTGGACGACGATCATTCTTCGTGGGAAACGGAGCGATGTGTCCTGCCTCGCTCTGCTCTTCTCCACCTTATAAATCAATTAAACTCTCTGACCAGAGGAAGCACTTGTCTTCCAAAATGTCCAAAGTTCTCGCTTCAATACCCTCGCACCCTCTATCAGCAAGCACTAGCAGATACGTATATGATTGGTAATAAATTTTATACATGATATGGAAATAAGCAGCAGTTATCCAGATAAAAGCAATGGAATGAATGTCTTCTGCAATCTTTCCTGAAAGGTGTTTGAAATAAACACTAGAGATTGAATAAATAAATTCATAATTCCAATTTATGAAAGCTTCGATCCACAAGAAACATTTGCTTTTAGAATTCAACATACTATGAACTTCCCAGTAGATCTACACATCAAATAGAATTGTTCGAGAAATTTTACCTGCCCTTTTTATAATTATCCTCAAAATTATTATTTTTATTATAATAGCAGACGGCTATAAAATCTATCCTGTTTTTGCCTTATTTATTTCAAATACACAACTTTTGCCCTGACGAAGAAAGTAAACATTCTCGAAAACTCGGCTTAAATTAAAGAATTTGTTTTTAAAATAACTATTTACCTCTAACTGAACTACTTCAGAATTACCAGCACCAGTAGAATAAATATTGTTTTGTATTTTTCACAGCTCACTGCACCAACTAATAAGGCCAGCCCTATTAAAAAGGTTCATTTTGAGAGTTTTTAGATGAAACTATCGAATAACCTACGAGCCGTCAATCAAGACAATACACAACAATGGGCTAGCAACGACAATATGAATTAAAAATTGGCCTTAGGATTTAATACCATATGATTCAGTAGCACCTACCTCTATTTGCAATTTGTTATTATCTGAATCATTTTCATTATCACTTTACTCATTTCAGAACGTATTAATTTTTTTAGGGATTTGAATTGTTTCTGAATTCAAGATACCACCTACAATTATTTAGCAGACGACATTATTTTGTGTGTTTATTTTTAAATTCAACACCCTAAACATCAGGTGATTTTGTCGGTCTAGGTTCATATGAATTTAATGGTTTAATTTTAACTCTAGTAACAGTTTTATAGACCATTGTACAATTATCTTTTATATAATAATCTAGAACATTAAAATTTAACATATCGGTTATCTTAGTTTCGGATTAATTCGACTTTTTCCGTATATATCAGCAAGTTTGTATAATGATATTGAATTATATATGTGTAAAAAGTGAACCTGAAGAACGACTTCCAACGGGAATATTCGAAGAGAAGAAATAATTCATGATAATCTTTCATTCTCGCTTGTATAAGCTACCTTCATAGTTGGCACGTGTTTCTGCAATTAATTTGTTTTCTTGTATACCTATATATTGTTCCAACCACGCGTGTTCATTTATAAAAGAGTTACGCCATACGGACAGGACTGAGCTCGAACCATCATGCGGGTTCCTTATTGCGATCGGTTACACACTACTACACGTTCCTTCGTAGATTAAAAAGAACGTCGTCGATTTTCCCTTAAAGACGACTGACTGTGTTTCGACACCCCGATCATAAGGTTGAATGACTTATCAAATTTTAAATCAGGACTGTTGTATGTTACCCAGGTGTCAAACGCATTCATTTATTTGATAGGTTTCATTGTGGAATATAAAATGAATGGATGAATGCTAAAGCGATTTTGTGACGTTCGTTAAGAATAAAACGAAAAGCCGAAAAGACAAGTATTTGAGCAATTTAAATGTCTCAGATGGCGTATTTGCTACGTGAATTATGTAGTACAAGAAAATGGAATATATATATATATATATATGTATATACTTCAAGAGTGTGAGAATACAAAAAGAATTTCTTCAGATCCATTTTAAGAAGCTTCTGAAGTATAAAGACCCTTCG
Organism: Crioceris asparagi; assembly: GCA_958507055.1. Classification (NCBI taxonomy): domain Eukaryota; kingdom Metazoa; phylum Arthropoda; class Insecta; order Coleoptera; family Chrysomelidae; genus Crioceris; species Crioceris asparagi. The sequence goes on along the minus strand of OY293833.1, from coordinate 349,209 downwards.
AATTTCTTAGATCCAATTATCTGGTCTCTTCTCTGTACTAGTCCTTATATTGATGACATGAATTGAAAGATTTTTCCTTTCTTGTACTTGAAACACAACAACCAACCGGCATTATTGTTTTATTTTATATTCAACTATAATCTGAAATTTTACTCACTTCATGGACATAACCAACATTATTTTTGAAGGTTAAAATATCAACAATTGTCAAGAATTGAGTCTATTAGTGTAAATAAAAAGCATGCACATCCTAATGCATCCAGAATAAAACTATTGCAAACGGAAGGCTCAAGCTAAAACCATCATTGTGTAGCAGCGCTATGCGTGAGCGAAATACTAATTCCTGGAATGTTTCTACTTTGCATTTGATATTAAGGTGGAAACTTGTAAGTGTTGGAATTTAAATTTCCTTGAAAAAGAAAAATATAAGATGTTCTTACTTTATATGTCTATTTATATATTCGAATTTTTGCTAAATAAAACTAGTTATTTTCTTCTCCTTGAGGTTGAAAATGGCGTAAAAAATGTATGCTGAAATTTGGAGCATATATGCCCAGTAATCGTTTTTGATTGACCTATTTTTATCCTATTCTCAAATTTTGAAATTTCCAGAATAATGATCTCTAGATTATATTGATTGATAGTATTACTAAATTGAAATCTATAAATATACCGATTTTTTGGTGTCATGGATCATTCCTTTCTAATTTCCGACAGCCCACAATTACCTTTTCGATGTTCCACGTGTTTTTTTATTCTGTTCCTCTCCCAACTCTCCCAATATGTATCTGGCTTCGAACACCTGTGTGCACAGTTGTTGTGTCATACCCGTATAGTTTTACCGAACGATTATATAGAAGGGTCTGTTTTTTTTAACGTGACTGATGGCGAAAATATTCTGACCTATCACCGAGGTATTCAACTACCATAGACTTTTTATATACATAAGAGCCAGCGGGACATGGTCATATGACTCATCCTCGGTGAAAAACTAAATATTATATACCTATATATATATATAGGTACATATACATCGATGTTAGGCTTTGTTCCGTTACTAGCATCTACCTGCCTAACAAAATGTCTATTTATTATCACATTACGGGTCTATTTTGTAAGACAACCGTTAAAAATTATCCAACGTTAATATTTTATGCTTCTAACCCAAATTGCTGTTCTCTAAGCTCAACAATTTTAACGCATCCAATAAAATTTAATATTTTAAAGCATCAGATAAATTTTTGGAACACGCTGTTCTTGTATGGAAAGTGATCACAGTTACAGAGTCTTGTGTTCTTTTTGAGGTTATGCTGAAATAATCAGTGGTTACCATCAATATTTTGGAAAATATAGATAATGAACCTTGAGAATCATAAAAGTCTGAATTGGTTCATTTTAAGAATTTATTTATCTGGTATTGTAATAAGATTTGAACGTAGAATTTCTGCAGTCTGAACAAGTTTCTTTTGAGATTGGGTTGCTGCTGGTTAATAAAATAAATTATTATAGATTATTGAAAAGAATGGGTATATTTATTGTTTCCTAATGTTATAATGAACTTAAAAATTCTTACTTTCAATGATTGATTTATTTAACTATATGCAGGATAAATATGAAATATTTGTACTGAAGTTTGAATTTAATTTTTCATATTTTAATATATTTTGTGAATGAAAGCTTCGTTTGATATAATTTTATAAATTGATATTTTGATATCATAAAATAAAATGAAGCTCCGAACATGTCAAGCTTTTGAATGTTATTGATGCTGTCATCTTTTTTTTCTGTTCAATTCGTAATTTGAAGAGCTGTTCGCGCTGCGGATTACCTACCATGGGATAAGCTCGTTGTGAAAATCGTTTGGGCGTTATCTCTTTGACGGAGTTTGAAGAAGTAACCATTTAGTTAGACCGCCTGTTGTATAACATTTATAGCCTTGATGTGATTAGCAGATCCGCTGATGATGTAATACCCCCAACGTTATTCTCCGTCCGGAATTAACATATGCAAATTCAACACTAAGCCCACAGATTAACTGTCACAGGTTTGTCAAATGTGATCCCCATACATCACACCATTAGAACAAGAGATAAATCTTCCATTTACTTTTACATATACAAAATTGGGAAAGGTGATAAAAGGAGATGTAGAATATGCATATTCGAGTAATCAATCAAATATTCATTCATTCATTCATTGTGTTCCATTTAACAAGGGATTTATAAGAATGGTCATCAGGTCATCATTTTCATTTTTTTTCAATTAAGAATTACAAATTGGTAGAAAAAATAGACAATTCAAAATATTGATAAACTGCGACTCAGAAAAGTTTCGAATTTGCGGTTTTCACATAGGTTTTCCTATAAACTTTATTTTTATTTTTTTCGCAGGTTAAGAGAAAATAGGCTGTAACAGATAAAAAAAGGAATCTAATAGGAAAGGGTCAAGATCGAGTCGAGCTCGCATGGTTAGTGTTCTGTACATAGGAATGTTCTTTCAAATTATGATCTATGATCTTCCAGTGAAGTTCAATATTCTGCATGTTTTTCTTTTCGAAATTGGGTCAGTAGTTTCGGAGAAAATATCTGGGAAATGAGATTTTTTTTATTCTATTTAATATTTTGAAATCATGCCAGATACATTTTAAATTACAAAAAATTGTGGCTGATTTTTACTTTGATTGTTTCCCTTTCTCATTTCATTTCGACTTGTCAATTTTCTGTTTTTAAATTTCTATAAATTCAATACCTATCCTATTACCCTTTATGCTCTCGATGAAATGTAAAACGGAAAATGCTCTTTGTCGAATTAATTATTTTCCATAACAACGGATCATAAAGTATACGATGTAAGCGAATCAAGTTTACGAGGCCCCTATAAAATATGTGTGTTGTGCAATTTGCTTGGACCGACCCCATGATTTGGCAATTTGGAGGCTGAACCGCATCGGAAGGAGACGGAGCACAACCACCAAGCTGAGATACCACTTTTAGGTAGAGGTATAATATATATACATATACACGATTATCTTGGAATGTCCGGTCTGGATATTTCACAGAAGATTTTAGAGTTCATGCAATGATACAAAAATAAAAACCCATACGGTACTCACTTTCCTTTATGATTCATAAAATGGAATGATTCATTAGTCTACGACAATCGGCGATAAAGACGTTGAAATTGAAACCGCCTCTTGAACCGAAAAAAATAAAACGATTTGCATCTGAAATATATAGATTTCAAAGGTTACTCCTTCGTGAGAAACTGTACTAGAAAAAATGTTTTCGAGAGTTCATGTCTCTGCAAAAAAAAAACATAACCGTTCAAAGATTCTTCTACTTCCGAATTTTGAAATTTATATCAATAGATAGATTTGGTAAAATCGCAGACTTTCAAAAACAAATGATGATGATGATCATGATCTTGTTTTATTTCAATAAAAGGGAAGAGAAACTTGTCATTCCCCTTGAAAAGTCTCCTCAAAAATATATTATATTCTTCAATCTACCTAGAAATAAAGTAATCCTGAATATTTTTGTAAAAATTATGTATTACATTCAAAATGACTATTCATGGAATATATCGAATACTTTTTTACATAATTAGGAGATATTGATATATAATTATTAATAATTTTGAATACGATCGATAACAAATGCTGTTTTGTTGATATATGTCGAAGCCACCCATTTCCTCGTAATAGTATCGAACACAAAATAGGAGCAGAGCATATCATTACAAAATCCTGTTTTATTAGTATCATTCTATATATATAGGTATGTCATCAATGTGACAATGCAACGCATTTGTTAGTCAGGTTCGACAATCAGCTTTTTCCAATGCCATTGTTGAAGGCAGCCACCCCTCCCAAATTGTTGAAAAAAAAAGCTTTTAACAAGAGCATTACGACCAACTGACGTTACAAATAATTAGTGCATACATAGATATACCTCATAATTAATAACCCTAGTTAACAATGGTGCAAAGTATTGTGTCCGTTTATTGATTTTGTGTAATTGGTAGATTGCTGTTTTCTTCCTCTTTTTTTATATAGATGTGTAATATTTGATTGTGGACATCAGACAATAGAGCATTCGAATAGGCATGCCATGTAACGAACCTACCCCCTTATATTTATAGCTGATAGAACTGATAGTGGCTATTTTATAGAATAATAATACACCTACTTGTTTCCAAACTAGAGGTATTTTAGGGATTTCTACTTAAAGCCTTATTGTTTCGTTTGGTGTTAATGCTTTCGAATTCCCCTTTATATTATTTACCAGCGGAAAATTAAATTTCATAGAAATAAAAACATTAAATTCATGGTTGGTATATAAAAATTATTATAAATGCAATATTGTTCGTCCATCCTCAAGTTATGAGTTAATAAATTGTAAGAATTAACCCATTAGGAATTGATTATGAAATCAGCCCTTAGTATTTATAGATAAATAAAATGTATCAAGTAAATTATAAATACGTTCATCTTTAATTTTAATATAGAGTAAGTCACTATCCCCTTTAAGTAGACTGAGCATCTAGAGCGGTTTATAAGTAAGAATACACATAACACATCCTTAATTTAGATACAATGGAATTTGATAAGATAAGTGAAAAAATCTGATGATTTTAATATCGATATGAATCATCATTGTAAACATATGGTATTTCCATAATTTGTCGCTGTTTGTCAAATAACAACAGCAGGTAAAAGTAGGTAGAGAAATTTTTCGACAAATATTAATGATACTTGAACATTTATTAATCATTCGAAATATTGGTATTAAAATGTAAGTTTACATGAGCTGTCCACGACAATATTTACTAAATTTTATTGTGATTTATGTTCAGAAGTTATAAAATTTTAAATCTGCTAATTTCTTTAACTCGAGCTAAAAGTTTTATTCGCACTTGTCGCAGCTTTTTAACTTCAAAGTAGAAATTTATTTTATATTACTCGTAGAATTTACTAGTTGTTTTATTTAAAATGTAAATGCGAGCTTCCCCAAAATCGGCCAAACTTTTTAGTAGATAATTCGATGAGGATATCTGTATATCTCACTCCAAATCCAATACAACATGGACTATCCATGAAATTGATAATTTGAATACGCGTAATCCTGATGTGCCAGTTAATTTCATTTGAAAAGCAGCAAAATTTAATCAGAACTCACGAGGTCTATAATACATAATATACCTATAGCATTCAGTTCTCTTGGTAAATAAGTAGCTTGTAGATGGAAAATGTAATCAGCATTAAAGGTAATGTGAAAATCATGAAAGGTAATATAATTTGGATAACGATAAGTTAAAAAACTGTGGTTGAGAGGATTATGGAGCAGTTGTAAGCACACGGAAAGGGATCCATCCGCAAATGATCTCCCTAGAGAGGCCTGTCATTCCTATTACTTTATGCCGTTCAAAATAAAGTACCTTTTCAACATTATTCGAGCTACATATTAATTACTATATCGATGATGCTAGAGGGGTAGAATATTGATATGGTCATTATTTTTGCTATTCGTTAAGTGCATAAGAACTTAAATAAAAAACATAATATAATCATAGGCTGCTAATGCATGGTGTTCTGGTACAATTGGCAGTATGGTGAATTTCTCCTCCTATATATTAGTTCATTATGTTGAGTAACTGATGTACATAATATGAAGTAAGCATATTATATACCTACGCATATGCATTGCTGAGTAAATGATCGCTTTTCACTAATGATCTAATCACATCAGGCATACGTTTCAACTGAAAAATTTATCAAAATAATTCCGACATCGACAACTTCCCAATAGGGAATTTTCTGTTAATTTTCATCTCGGATATCTCAAGAACAAACAATGATAGCGACGTGGGACAAGTTTCATTCAATGTATTATTAGGTACCTACCTAGAAATTGATTAGATTGTTTAAAGATATGAAGAAATGGCATCCATCGAAATTTTGAGAAAGTTATGGATTTGCTATCTGTAATCAATTTTTAATTTACGTCCCGACAATGCAAATAAATTATTTAAATTAAAAAAATATACTAAGAATTTTCTATAATCATATGAAATGTTCTTATTTGAAATTAGACCTACCTAAATAGATCGCTCGCTATTCAAATATTTATGTACCTACCTACTTCAATAGAAACTTGGAAATTTAGATTTTTTTAATTTCACAATATCGTATTAGCTTTTGTGTTTTATTTCCCCGCAAAATATAAATGGGGTGATATGGAATTAATTTCAAGTTGAACATGGGAACATCTCGCCACACGAACACAGTGTTTACAAAATTAATTTATGTAACAAAGTATCTGTGTGTGTGTGAGAAAAAAAGTGATGTTCCCAGAATTTGGGTTCCCCAATATTCATTTTGTGTATAAATTTCAGGTATGCTCGCAGAGAAGAAAAGCAAACGTGTTGGGCTGATATGGACTGAAGATAAAATAATATAACATTTATGCCCTCTCTTTTCTATGCCCATCCACTTGTGGTGTGTGCATATTATACCTGCTGATCTGGTGAGGGTGAGTCACCTGAACATGCAGACGTATGGCAGACGCTAAAAGGATGACTCAATAGAACACACCAACAAAAGTTGATGGTCAAGGCCAACGGCCTCTTCCTCTTTCATCGCTAGCTTATATTATTATTATTATTATTAGTATACAGGGTGAATTTGAAATATCTGCGAATATTTTCCAAAAAAAACAAGGTAAAACCCCCGAAACTACAAAACAAAACAGACGAGCTTGTTACTTATATTGTTTTACTCCATTCCATTCTTTTTTAAAATGGAATATGGATAAATAAACTACACAACTCTCCTTCAAACACAGCCGTTGTGTAAATTCAACCAATGTAAAATTTACTGTAATTTTTTTAAACTAAATAGAATATATTTTCTATTATACCAATCCAACAGATCATCACAAATGAATAAAATATTCACATGCATTTCAAATTCACCCGGTATATCTGTAGCCGAAATTTATTTTTATGGCAATATTGTTTTACGCTTCATCAGGCCGAAGGGCACTCGGTAGTTTTGGTTTTGTTTCTTCTTTTTTTTTCTCGCCGCCTGAAAAGCCAGTTCCATGGGTCTCTCTCATAGATATTCGTGTTTTAATATTTTTTGGGATTGGTGTTAATAGCCTTGAAGCCCGTGTAAAATTGCGATGAATTAAGAATACAGATAAAGCGAACAAAAATAAATGAAGTTTTGTTTAAGAATCTATCGTTGTCATAACAAGCCATATTAAATTAGGCAATTCAATATCTATTTAATTGTTTACTAAAAATCTACCTTATCGACTTGTTTGATATCATCAGAATATCAGAATTGATATTCATTTGTTTTGTCGCTATGAAATACCCAACTCAAATTAGGTACTATTTAAAGGGACAGATGTGTCATGACTTTTGTGGAAAAAAAAATCTTGACACGTGAAAAATAATGAATTCACTCATTCATATATAGGTTCATTATATGGTCTAGCTGTCATACTAATAGTTACCGCGTGCGCAAATGAAATCCCTTTGCCCTTCAGAAACAATTGACAGCCGCCTACCCGACCATTATGGCGTATTAATCAAATCATTTTCTTGATACTTCCGAAACACACAGCTCGTTATTTTATAATTATAGTTTCAAGCGGTGGCCGTTTCTTTTTCGATTTTGTTTCTTTTTTTGACAAATGACCAATTTAACTTAATATCATTTTAATAAGGGTATATATGTACTTACAGATTTGTCATGAAATATGAACGTTTATGCTTTTATTGCCTTCAACACTAATTTTATATACAGGGTGTTCATTCTAAAACTTCCCACCTCGGCATTTTCGAAATGTAAACATTAATATAGAAACCGCTGAAATAGTAACAAAATTCTCGCTACCCCATTTTCAAGCCCCTACACCCAGGAGAAACCCTTTTAAAATCTTGAATGGGAAGATGGATCAAATGAGAGCTAGTTTGAAAGGTCCTTTTTTTTGACGTATGATATTTTAAAATCGAACTATTCGTTTTTGAAGAAGTTATCTTCGGCGCTAGTATTGTCGTTTCTTTTCTAGCCCTATCTAGCATCGACAATAACTTTTTTCCACCGTTCGCACCCACAATAGAAATAACTATATAGGAGAAAAGTATTATCTTTAAAAAATTAACGTAAAAAGAAAAGAATTTACTTTTCAAATAAACTATCACAAGATAACTCTTACCAGTTGAGATTTTTAAGAGAGGAATCATCAGTGTCAATTTTACGATTTTACAAGGTTGAAATTTTCAGGCGTACCAACTTACCTGTGACGTAATACAACTGGTTACTTAAATTGATTATATATCATTTATTTATGATAACATTCAATAGATAAATACAAAATCTACGAGTTTGACAAATTATAGATCGTTTAGAGCAGATGATAGATGATATTTATTAATTTATTACTATTGCGTTGGAGTGTTTTACATTATCCATTATCTCATGGCAACGGATGAACTAAGAACGCGCGTATCTCTCAATGCAACTATAAATAGATTCAAAACAAAGAGACACTCACTCGACAACATAAAAAAAGTATTCTGAATGTCGAAATGATTTAATAACCGGATCAAACACAATTTAAGGAAAAGAAAAATGTTTAATAGCTTACTGCAAGCTGCAAGAAAACTTTTTTGTATATTTCTAATGACATGTCTATTTTCTATCAAGATTAACAGAGCGAAGAATTTGAAAAGCAGAGTAGGTACCACCCATGAGAACCATACTATAAGAATACCAGTGGATGTAAACTTCAAATGAATTATGAGGACAAGCAAGCCCAAGTGGGATTTTCAACCAGAAGGTTCCGTAATATTGTGTTGTACCTATATTAAAAAACCTAAAGATTTTCAATTATTTTGGGCTTTTAGAAACAAAACGATGGTCTCTTTGAAACTAGTCGACGTAGAAATTCAAATCTGGCTACGATATAGAGAATATCAATGTTCTAAATTTACAAAACATCATCAAAAAAAAAAAAACTTTCCTCTCTAGGGACCTTGGAATGGATAGACATATTTTTGATAAATCGAATCCATTACAATTATATGGTAATAAATAATTCTATTTACTCATAAAATTTCACATTCATAAGGGTTAGGTAGATGAGAGTATAATAAAATAAACTCAGTATGTACTTGTGATGAATACCTACGATACTGTTAGCCAGGATATTAATTATTAATTTTTTTTTTCATATTTCAAAGAGATAGCGACATGAATGCTACTATACTGCGTTATTCATGAGACAAAAATGTGAGGAATGCGGAAACAAAAGAATTTATTGATTTTTTTTTTCAAGTTATTTCATCAGATTCTCGGCTGAAATAATCAATATTACGGCTTATACCATTTAAGTAGGTACCTACAGTTTGAAGAAAGCGTTTTTTCTGTCTGTCACCAAAAATATTGCATATTGTCATTTTCCATATTAATTTAAGGAAGAATATGAAATTAGAATTTAAAAAAACAATGAAAATGAAACTTCTCAACAGCAAAAAACAAAGCACCGCATTTTAAAAGTTTATTTATAAGATTTCATATAGAAATTTATTTCATCTATGCCACCATTAAGATTAAGAAAGAATAGTCAATTAATAAATACAGAAACTTTGAACGAAATATAAGAAAAAGTAGGTAAACAGTCAACGCAAATATTCGAAGAGTCTTCCGTTGTCGTGACGTTATGTATTCTAGGAAATCATAACGACGTTCTATTTAATTTTTCAAAGGGTTGACGACACAAATGGCATTTCTGTGTTAATCATGGATAAAGAATGTTTGGAATGCATTCATAAAAGAATTTATCGATCCGCCTTGATTCGCGTGATTCCATATAATTTGTAACAGAAAAGATCGATATGTGTTAAGGTGTTCTAACAAAATTCCATTGTGGAATCAATACATTCCACACAACAATAGAAATGTCTCTCCATAATCAACATCTTATCCCATTAGAGAATTATATGGTTATGAAATGAAATTTCACTGTTTCTCAGACATATTCATTTATACTAATATTTCGTCATAATATTCAAGAAAGTAATAAGCCGAAAAATATTAAAAATAAGTATATTTCTATTCTCAATAAGACCATCACTAATTTTCCTTGGAAGTAATAATACTAAAAGGAAGAATAACAATTCGAATAGGTCATTAAAAATTGGTCCATTGATTTTTTAAGTACCACAGATATATGTGAACGTATAAATGTATTACTACTTCAAATACATTGTAAACATTTTAACAAAGATATTTATGAAAATAAAATTTTTCGAGAGCTGAATATTTTATGTCATGTCATCTTTCACTTTTGACATTAATATTTCATCACTTTTCTATTTGTCGAAAAATAATAAAAGGAATTAGTTGCCCTTTTCTCACAAAGTCTGGATGTACAAAACAAACTTTCAAATGGATAGCCAGATAAGAAATATCTTAGACATTAATTTCATTATCCTAAATAAATAAATAAGGAATACCCTCAACAACTTGCTATATCACCAAACACCATTTTCAAGAATATCTTAAACGTTTCAACTAAACAGATCACAAAAATATTGTTTATTTGTACAGCATCATTTGCTTATCAATTTTATTGTTTACATAAAATGGGGGCACCACGTATATTACGTTTCAATCTATTGTTCTGTATACTTTTTTTTAATTAATATAATTTCAGAATTTCAAAGATTAGACTGAAAATGATACGTTTATGAAAATTTAAAAATAATCTACTTTTTTAATGTAGCCCTCCTAAAAAAAAGTAACATCCTAATCTAAGGACCTTAAAATGTCAAAATAGATCATAATTAGAATGATGGACTTTAGGATACAGTGAAGTAACTAAATTAAATTGAAATAATAATAAAAGATAAAGTAACCTCCATAATGCATGATCTGATTAGAAGTTCCTGTTATGTAATACTCGAACTCGAAATGTCTAAATAGAAGTGAAAACACGTTCAAAGTGGTTGAATGTATTGCCCAACGAAAATCTAGATCAGATGTTTTTGAAATGAATGTTTCAACTGTGGGTCAGTAAAACGAACAGGCAATCCTATCGATTTTAGAGGTTCAAGAAACAAAGGGTCTCTCTATGGCGCCCGCTGAGGTTGGATGATAAAATTTCAAACTGTTAATGCAAAAAATACATATTTCCGTTTCTCTCTGAAGGTACCTATATTCATATTTCTGATGTGCTTTCAAAAGCTCAGTAATATAATCTGTCTATATTCACAAATTACAAATTAAAATTTGTAATATGCAATAAATAGTTTCACATCAAAAACATCTAAATCTCTACAACATCTATAATATAAATAATATTATTACATAAGGTCGCTTAGGAGAAGATTTTTTTTCCATGTAGGATATTATCCATAAAAGCAAAGATGCAGTCGATAAAAAAAAAACTGGCCCACATCCAGTTTGAAACGTGTATGTTGTTATATATAGGTATATATTTATAATAAGTATATTATATTGCCTGAAGGTTCGACGCTATAAAAAGGTACCTAAAGGCGCGTCAGTGATGGGACTCGAAGAAGAAGCGATGCAACTTGGGTTAAAACAATCAGAGTTAGGACACGTTTGGACTTGTCTACGCCGCTTCCAAAGTGGACACAACTTATGCACAATAAGACAGTCGATCTATGACTATAGGTCAAGGGCTAGCTGAATAATGACACGACAAAAAATGAACTGAAAACTCAATTTGAAAACGATTTAAATATTTCAAAGTTAATTAGATTTCCAATAATTACAAAAATACTTAAAACTGTTACATTTATAAAAATCAAAGGTCGAATTTGGACCTCTTTTATTACACAAAGTAGGTAATTTATGCAATCAATGCAACACCGCTTCAAAGCTAAAAAATACAAAATTGTCAAGTTGTTCGTTGATATTAAATCAGGTGAAATATTTTACCTTTGTCAGGCAACAATGGCTTGGTACAATCTGTGTTAATATAATAAATACATATACATATAGGTATATATTGCTGGCATATAAAACGGCATAACAATTTATGTAATATGTTTTAATAATGCTATGAAATACCATCCATTCGCCATTGTAAGGGTGAGAATTAATTACATCAATTAATGAGCTCAAAATCATTTTTAATTGAATGAACCATAAATACTCTAATTTAGAACAAATTGCGTTATCAAATATGGTAAACAAGTATTGAGTTTGTTTCTTTTTTTCCTCTATGTCGACTCAACAATACTTTTCTGGAATTATTATTAATCCGGTTAAAAAACATATATCTATATATATATAAAGGTTATAATCCCCCTTAAACGAGTGAGGGTAGACAAAATAATGACCGATATCCACAAATGACGCGACGTAACCAAGGATTCGGTTCTATCCCTCATTAACTGTAATTATTTCTACACTGCGTGAATTTTCACGTTATATTGTCCCCAACAATAACGAAAGATACCCCAAACACATCCCCGATCAACCTGAGCGGTCTAATTAAAGTAGATACATTCGAGTTTGTTTACCAAAAAGTTTTTTCGTTGTATATCGTTGCACAAATCCGATTTGATACTTCTAGGGAATTTGTGGACACAATATAAAAAGTATCTCATCACATGGGACAGGTAATTATAATAGTTTTTAGTGTTCAGTAGATATATTCGATGACAAAACGGTACCTTAATATGGTATTTCTGGTGTGATGCCAACTTCTGTTACAGCCTATTTGCGCAATAGGCTTTTGTAGATGAGAACGATTCCTCGGCATGTCTTTGCTAGAGTCAGATGGAAATTAGTTGTTATGTCATATTTAATGAGTGTGTTCGTTAATTAGGTCAACGTCCTATCAGAAATTATAATCAATTATTACGTTTTCCCCGTTTCCTGTAAGTTTTCAAACTGATATCAAAGTGTCGACATAGCTTTATACTTTTAAAAGTGAGATTTTCAAAGTAAACTAACCGAAAATGAGAGAAGAAGACTGAGTTATTATGAAAATTAAAAGTCAAACTCACAACATTCGAAGAAACAAGACGAATCAACGTTAGCAATTCTGTGGCCAATCATTTTGTAGGTACAACATGTCATTCAACTAATTGCCTAGTGTGTGATTGTCTTAACTAATTGATAATCTATGGTGTAACGGTATCATTATTTGTGCGACGATATGTATTTATTTATTGAACAGGGTCACCTCTTCCAATCCTCATTAATAGCATATAGTAAGTAATAAAGCGCCCTATAATAGTACCTACACCCCTCCGATGATAACAATAAATCGTTTTAATTTAGAGCCCTCTTGAGCGGTGTCTGTTGCGAACCAGAGTGTAAATAATAGAAACGGCCACATCTATATATCGACCGATATAAAAGTATGATTGAGATAGCGCGCTTGGAGAGATACTCGAGGGCCAAGGGACATATTCGGTATGTCACATTTCTTTCTTATGATGATTGAACCTCCCGCAACATGACAATAAATGAGATCACTCGACACCCACTTATCGCACAAATACAAGAGGTATTTACTTCTTTTCTGCTGCTTCTTTTGATACATTCCATTAGATATTTGGGCTATATTAAACTCCCTTTCTTATTTTGATATTTTATAGTGATAAAATCTAGCCAGACACTTTGTTAAAAAATATTGCATTTCTATCTTATCTTTAAAACAGAATGAGTATAATATGAAACAATGGTGTTACTACTAAGGGGGCCGTCCGAATCAATCCACAATGAAGAAGATATTGTATATATGACGGAACGGAATTCATTGATTGGGGTGTCGCAATCAAAATCATATTCTTTCTATCATATTTTATCAAAATATCAGTCACATCGCAATAAATAAGCCGCGCGAGTAAAATTCAACGGCAGGTTGTTATATGTCAATAAAAAGAAGTCCAAAATGATTTATTTTTCAAAAGTTTATGTTTCCCATGTATGATAAACATAATGGCTTAATAACTAAATATTACATACTAATATCCTAAATTGAATTTACAAGTTTATTTCAACCTGTTTCCCCAACATAGCAAATTCGAACCGAAGTTGATTGGACTAATAAATAATAAATACATATTACGAATGGATGCTCATTTCCGTAGCATCTCAATTGTTATAAATTGACGTGATAAATGCCAGCCAGTTCCTTCTAAGGATAGATAGATAGAGATATATATATTATGAAACGACTGTATTTGTGGTAATATTACCTATACATGCAAATTTCAATTCATGCTAATATTGCACACTTATTCTTGGCATTGAAAAATTAGAAATACTTTGAATGCATTATTCATATGAAGTCCCAAGGGATGAGCTCGATATATTTTATACGTAGATCTGTCACATCGCTCACAATAGACAAAAACTATACAGGATGGATGATAATCTTATTTGTGTTCCATATATTTAGTCTACAATAAAAACAAATACCTAACAACATTCATTGACAATATTTCTATTATTCAAATATGTAAATATTTCCGCTTTTTGACCAACTTCCCAAATTGACTAAGTGCCATTAAAAAACATTTTTTGAATTATATATTTTACCCTAAAATTGAAATGTTCCTATGACGATTGAACATTCAAGGCAAAAAGATGTTTTAATTCATTTTTGCTCTTTTATAAAAAATAATTCTCAGAGTTGATTTGCATTTTTTGAACATGAACATCAAGTGGCTAAAATACCTATTCGTAAATATTTACCCTTCCACTCATATTTTCATGGAGATAACCCTATTCTAAGAAGCTATATGACCACAGAAGCATCATCAAGGCCATATCAAATATGAACCTTGAAGATCAGAGAGACCGACATATGGCTTTTGGTAGTCTCGCTGATTGTGTTGGTTTTTAATTTTCTCTTAAAAGGAACTCCCCCGTGGATTTTAGCACATAAAAAAGTTCTATCACTTTTCTATATAGTGATGGACTATAACAATATTACACAAGCGAAATAAAAAGGATATGAATAAATTATTCAGGGTGTCCTGTTCAATTCGACACACACAGCTTCAACCTTTAATATTCCAAAAATTATTGGAGTTAAAGTTGGATGGAATATATAAAATCAAGAAAAACAAAAGTGAATGATTGCCTTCTGACAAAATAGTGAAAGGCCAAAGACGAGAATCAGTAGGTACATACAAACATTTCATGTGATTATTGTAAAGTCTCATGTGGATATTAAATCATTTCCTAGTTTTTGATCGCCTGGGGGAGAAATTTGTAGCATTTTGAAATTATAGTAAGAAAATAAATATCAATGGAATAGTTAGACTTACTTAGTATTACCAAAAAGGAACTCACACAGGGTTTCAAACAATTTATTACATGTTTGAGTGTTCGGTAAACGATACTGAATGGAATAAGTAAACATTCTTCTAGCTTCCAACTAGTTGTTGATATAAACATGTCGATATAATTCATATATATTATAATACAAACTCTACAGAGCGGACGTTTTCTTTTTATATAAGTGGTCATTATTCAGGTGGCCTTTTTTTCAACAGTGCCATTATATGATTATTTATTAGTAGTCAACTCATGTGACTGATTTAATGCTGGTGCTTGGCGAAATTATATTAAGATAAACAAATAATAATATCGCCAATGCGTTTCGTTGGGTGAATTATATTCCTAATGTCATATCATTACAAGCATTTCCTTTCCAAACGGTTAGCTTTCGGTTACAGCATCACTTAAAAAAAGAATTGTTTTTAAGTATGTAGGTATATTTTTAACCGGTTACGTACAAGAATTTCGCTAGGTATCAACATTTTTTCTAACTCAAAATTAAATTGATTAAAAAATTTGTTTTCAAAGCCAGAGCAATATAGGAGAAGTATTTATTTGTAAGAAACAAATTTTGTTCCAGTATCTCTAATATTTTGAATACAATCTTTTTTTTATTGAATTATCTGTTATCGTTCTAAAATTATCACAGAAGGTCGACGTTATTCAATAAAGAATCTACATATTAATTAAAAAAGTATTTAAGTATAAATATATATATATATATATATATATATATATAATACTAAAGCACATTGTTGATAATTTTTTTTTAAGGATAGTTCGATAGAATAAAATTTATGGCACTTTGTCTTGTCCATCTAAACACACGAAGGCATTTATTTTTTATGTTTCTGGAATATGATCCCTCGCTATTCCGCAGATATATATATCATCGTTTATCATATATATGAGCCATTTCCCAGAAGGGTTAGCAGTGCAGGAAACAATTTTAATCCTTTTATAATAAACCGTTAGATAGATGACGGCAGCTCAGCATTGCGACGTTTCATATTTCGAAAGTTTAATTGTATGGGTAGTTTCCGCCTGCGTTAACATCGTCCAATTACCAGAAATTGATTCACGAAGGAGAGCGAGAGACAGACAGACACACAGAGTTTTTTTCAAGCATCAACATTTAGTCTGATCCTTTCAGATGAATGCTGCTGAACAATTTCCAATTAACTCTTTCTCATAATCTGCCCATCTTCTCTACGCTAATTAAGCAACCGAATTGCCTGCTGCATACTCGTTGCCTGTGTATAACATGCCTAACCCCCCCAATTAATGACTGGCAGGATTAAGACAGAAGATGTATATATATATATTCGCAGTAGCGTACTGATGATATGTACCTATAACAACTACCATTAAGATATGATAAGGACCACATATCAACACCATCAACAACTGTGAATTTTATTTTCTATTGGTAAACCATTTAAGCACTACCAAAAAGAAAGAGAGGCTTAAGTAATTTTAATTTAATTTATAATATTCAACGATTACTGTAATTCCGTCCGATTTGTTGAAATTTTGTTTACTTATCGAGGAATCGACGATATTTAAAAATTAAGAAATATTACATTTACTCATTTCATCCCGGAAAGACTCTTAGAAGTAGCTAATTTTAAAAAAATACTTATCAAGTAAAACATGAAAAAATTGCAACTAGCAATAAAATAATTTTTCAATATTAAATAGGTATAACCAATTATCTGGAAATTGGTAGAAATTATGACAAAGATTCAAATGGTTTTTTCGATTATATAAACAGTTATTGTATATTTCCCCAATAATATTCATACTTTACTACATTCACAAGAATATCCATAAATATACTATGGCAACGTTTGAAGAAACTCTTGTAAATCAAAGTCAAACAATTAATGAAATTTAAAATGATGATGAACTTTCGAAAGTGTAAGCAGGTAATCCTCTAATTTACTAGTTTCCCATTTTTGCACACCATATAGACGTAATATAATGAGATCACCTAATTCCGTACATACTTCTATATATCTATATATGAATGCAGGACTGCGTTTTAATCAGATTAATCACAGCGCGTTCACCTTAATTACTGGTAAATTTCGTCAAAGGTATCGATCATTTGTTGGCCAACCGAGTGCAAAATTGAAAGTCACAGACACCTGGAATCAGTTAAGCTCTCTCTCTCTACGCACTCAGAGAGCCGCACACTCTTGTTTGTATTAATTAGCTGGCCGCATTTACAACTCATTTGTCTCATTTTCCCGACGTTGTTGTATAACATATTTCTTGGAAGTGAATCTTCATAATACAATAGCTGCTTACAATATAGAAGAGATAATTTGTTTTAATTAATTTCGCAGTAGAGCCACGTGATAGGTACGTCGCTGGAAATGAGTTTGGTTAGGATTTTGACAACAAAACGTCTCTATTCTAGGAAATATACGCAAAAGAAAATGGGCTTGTGAAACAAATAAATTGTAACCGTCGATTCTTTTTAATTAGAATTATCAGGAGTGTGTTATAAATGTAAATTATTTTTCCATCACTTAAGATAAAAATGCAGTTTGACGTCAACTGCTCATTTGACTATACTATAATAGTG
Source organism: Crioceris asparagi (assembly GCA_958507055.1). Taxonomy (NCBI): domain Eukaryota; kingdom Metazoa; phylum Arthropoda; class Insecta; order Coleoptera; family Chrysomelidae; genus Crioceris; species Crioceris asparagi. The sequence continues at coordinate 331,273 of OY293833.1, read as the reverse complement.
CATGATTATTCTTCAAACTAGTAGCAAAAGCGAATGACTCCATGCCGGTTCGATAAAAGTGTCATCCAGAGCGAATAGACGTAGTTTAAAAAAAACATTCACTAGAACTAGTCGATTTTATAATTTTAAAGTTGTGCAGTTGTAGTATTGAAAACTGTTGGCTCCAACTTCAAAAGTACATGAACCAATAGAATTAATATTATTTTGTATTTTTCAGTGCACCAAGTTGTAACGTCGGTCCAATTTTTGGTAAAAATGTTTTATTTTATTTATTTTACACTAAAAATGTCTAATTCAAGATATGTCTCCCTCTACCCCCGACTGGGAGAAGTTTTTGGGGGCAAGTACATGATAAATGTCGAATTTTTCAATAGGACCAACTCTTAATAATTATTTCTCAAATGAAAAAATGAATCATGAAAATCCAGGAACGTTTACTATTTAAAAGACGCGAACCGTGATAAATAACACATGCAAACAGTCGAATTGAATACCTCCTATGTTTGGGAAGTCGGTGGAAAAGGAAAGAGCTGTTCATTTTTACTGGGCGATAAATTTCATCTCGAACAATCTTACACCCTTTGCCTGCAAATGACAAGCTGAACAAATCTCGTCGAAACATACAAAATACGGTCAGAGAAGTTCTCGCGCCCAAACTTTTCACATCATTTTTTAATGCTTTTGTGTGTATTAGAGTTTAAAATTTTCATTTTACAGCATTATTTTATAAACATAACCCCCTATGTCTATACTATTAAACAGGAAGTTTGGCAGAGCCATAATATTTTATGGTTATTGAACAGCAAATCCAATTTCTGGGGCTATTTAAGACGTTCGAAGCCTCTTTCTAAGCAGAATATGCATACTGACGTTTATTATGTACCTACGTTCGCTACCGGCGAATCACTGCATTTTATGTGCGATATCCGATCGTCATTTTTATGCCTACATTTACATCTTCTTTCGCCTGTGCAACTTCTATTTTACTTGCCAAGTTTTTATTATTCGAATCAAGTACAGCTAAATCCTCTTTACTTCACTTTGTAGGGGCCATTTAATGTGAAAACGTTGCAAGAGTCAAAAGCTCAAGTGAGAGTCATGAAGGTCCGGTAAGATTCATCAAGTACGAAGGTAGAATCTAATTTATTTTGAGGCCATTCACAAAATTTGTGAAGAAAATTAGTACCTACATATATACCGCGTAGGGAAAAATTGTCAATCTAAAAACATTCCAAAGTTTTTCCAAATTCATGGATTTTGTTTCACCAAGCGAATCTCGCTCCTCCAAACATTTATACACTATCAGCGACCCTGTATATATAATATTAAATTATACTGCTGAATGACAACAGCAAAAAAAATCGAGTGTCATTTAAATTTCTACCTCATTCCTCGTCATGAATGAACGCGTCAATTCAAAGACATCACCGTATCAATAACAACAACCACGACGCGCCAAATTCTTCCCAGTCGATGACAGCCGCGAGGCTCTGCCACAGAATGATGAGTTTTTTTTTATATATATATACGCGATTTCACATGCCGGCATCTATGTCGTACATCTCGTGCACAATGAGCCGATCACTCTCTGTTTGTTGGCGACCAGACAATTTTGTTATATTACTATTTTTTTATCTTTTTTTTCGGTTCGACCTGCTAGATAAAACCATTTATCTTGGTTTGTTATTTTGCCGAATTTACTTAGTTATCTCCGGTTTTGATATTGCAGCTCACAAAATATATATATATATATATAGTAGTCAATACCTAATACATCCACACAACTCTGACATCATTTGTCTTTTGCCGACGCTCGCCAAAACGAGAGAGGCGACGCAAGAGTGATACCATTTTTTTGGGAGTTTATTGGATTAGATGCCACCGGAGCGTTTCACTTTCCGGTTTCTATCAACTTATTATACCCAACTGTTTTTTTTTCTTCCACCATTAAATCGCAAAAGTTAACATTGATCATTGACCTGTAAAATTATAGAAAATACTGTTCATTTAGTTGAATTTATTGCGATTCAAAAGATTCAAAAACAACCATCATTGAAAATGATCAAAAACAAAACTCTGTAGTATACGGAACCCCCATATAGTTTTTAACTTTTTTTATTTTTATTAATTTTTATTATAGCAGCTATACTATTACTCAATTTTTGAAAATTTCATGAGATACAATGATTGTTAAGGTCTAGCAAAAAGAAACACCAAAAAAGTCACGTTTTTGGTATGGGAGCCCCTTTATTTCTAGATTTATTCTGTTTTTATTATTTGTTGTTATACCGGCAATAGACATAAACATTGGTTACGGAACGCTAAAAAAGAATTCTTGACATTTCAGTTAAGCAAACAGCTATGCTGAATTTTGCCGAATGAAAATAAAAACGCTTCTATATATCTATTGAATTAGAAAACCTTAGTATCTGGGTAACAGATTTAAAAAAATGCACAGCTCAACTGCAAATATTTTTTTATTTTGAATGATACAAAAAAATAAAAAACATTATCTCTTGCTCACTGTCAGAGAGCAGAAATCTGAAACTGGTAAATATTGTTATCCCATCATTTTATTATTTATAAGATATCTTGATTTAATAATTTACAAATTTCGAGGAAACAGTCTTGTATCTGTATTCTAATGGTTGTATATTAGGAACCGTAACAAATATATTAAAATAAATTTCAAGTAATTGAAATATTTCCAGAAAAATCCGCTAGGAGGGAGCTTTTAGGTAGAGGATGATGTTGCGCACCTTTTTTTCTATCGAATCATCATAAATATTAAAAAAGAAGGGAAGACGTTATCGGTCGATGCACTGAAAAGTACAAACACATATTAATTCTATTGGTGCTGGTACTTTGGAAGTTGTGCAGTTGCAGTCAGTATTGAAAACTTTTGGCACCAATCAAAAAATGTTCAATTTAAACGTTTCCGGATATTTTGGTATCTTCAATTCTGCTATCTAGGAGAAAATTTGCCCTCGGGGGCGTCTTTCGGAAGAAAGGTGATTTCGAATTTGCGTTTTTTTGAATATGGGACCATTTCTCAAGTCTCCTCTTTCAAATGAATCAAAAATCATCAAAATCGGAGTACGTTTAATATATAAAATCCACGCACGAACCAAGAAAAAAGAAGCATACAGTCGAATTATAGGTATACCTCATCCGTCCGGGGTTCGTCGGTCAAAAATCGGAACACGTTTAATATACAAAATAGGCAAACATAGATAAATATGAAATCGAAATATGTATATATTTCTTCCTCTAATGAAGTCTTAGAAAAACCAAAAGAGAATATTTTTTCCTATAAAAAAATGTGCCTACATTCTGAAAATACGGAATGGAAATTATGAAGATTCACAGCCGAATTCATAATCCCATCTTAATTCGGTACTAGCTAGTATCAAATTAAAATAAAAAACAAAACACTACCCAACCATAGCACTGATAAAATTTAAGGTTAGGATAGTTAGATTGCAGCACAGTTCTCACTTACGACCGCGAATTGAAGTATTCTGTCAGTTGCATGGTAGCCATAAACCTCCGCACTCAATTTAGTGGCGTACAAAGTTTCGATTATAAAAACGGCTGTCAATTTTTTTAAAACTTCGAGCACAAACTACCTACAAAGTTAGTGATAATATCTCTTGAAAATGAGAAACACGTTTACTCTGAAAAGCAGACTAAGGCAGAATAAATTATAACTTTCCTGCTTTTATGGAAAGAAAACAGTAACTAATGAAGCTAGTTTTCCAACCTAAAATTCCTATTATTATCTCTGAATCAAAGCTCACTTAAGTTTGACTGACATCATTATCTTAATTTATTGAAAAAAATTCTTATTGTTATTTCCAAACACTGTTTTGATTACATTTATCTATCGAATTTAAATGATAAATATAATAAAGCAGTTGTTTTATTCCATATTTCAACAGTTATTCCAAAGACATTAAATATATTTTACAAAAAATTGGACTGACTTTATTCGTTGGTGCACTGGAAAAAAAAACAATATATATTCTATTGATGCTGGTACTTAAGTTGTGCAAATGGAGTTAGAAGACTTTTGGCACTAACTGCAAAAGTACCTACCAGCACCAACTGAATCACATTCACTTGAACTTTTCAGTGCAGTTGTTAGGTATTATTTTTTATAGAAAATTTATTACATTTTTATATTCATTTTAAAAGAGAAATTTTGACCTAAAAGTTAAATGTAGAGGCTGCTTTATGCTAAATTTTTAGAAGTTTGAAGTAGCTGTGAGATTATGTTCCGATTTTTATGACTACTATTATTCGAAAGAGATGTTGAGAAATGGTCTCATTAAAAAACTCAAAAAAACCTATCATGTATTCCTCACCAAAAATAATAAATCGAAAATTGAAGAAAAGCTTATTTATTTATTTTTATTAGGTTTATTTTATTTCCACTTTTAAAATTTGTATTCTATGTCCAGAATTGTTGAGTTTATTTGATATTTTCCAAATAATTAAACTAATGATATTAATGAATACAGATTTCTGTTAATTCATCAAATTTGTACAAATAGTAGGTAAATAAAACAATTGAAAACGGAAAGAAACTGGGTAGGTGTGTACCTAATATTTTTTATTTTTCCACGGTAGCGGAGGGGGTTGTTGAATATGGGACAATCCAAAAAATCAGCGGTAATTGGATAAAACTTCAAGAGACGTGATACGACCTAGTGCGCCAGCTATATAATAGGTATATATCAAACATAGGGTTTCGACAATACACAAAAAAAAGATATATATAGTATATTTCCAAATACATCTGTCCAATATTTGGCTGAGTTTCGGGCTGGACACGCCCTTCATCATCACCGATTGGTCGACAATAACAATGCATGTTGTAGCCTTTAAGTGTGGACGAATTAAGGGCGCGTATCGTGCGCCAACATGCGGGGTAAAAGCGAACACACAAGAGACCAAGCCAAGCTCATTCTACTAGCTTCAACAAGTCTGTTCGTTGCAAGTCTGCATCAAACTCCGATCAGCTTTAGCACAGTACGGACGTGTTCTCTCAACATACAGTAGTTGCTCTCTCTCTTGTTGTTTGTATGTGAACGCGTGCTCTGTTCAACCGCGTGTTTACTTGAGTGACAGTGAAAAGAACATAATATTATATTATAAACAGAAAAAGTTTGTGTGCACATTTTTGCTTGAAAAATACCAAAAAAAAAATGGCAGTGCCCTTCAACTTGCCCGAAGATCAGAACGAAGTCGAAATCATCATACACCAGCTACAGTCGCTGCTTACCAAATTGCAAGCGGCTGTTAGAAGATCTCGTGGTGTTGGTGGTTCAGTCAATTCACAAGTTATTGTGCCAAGAGGTTAGTAATGCATGTTTTATTCAAGTGTCTATATTGTTTCACATATTTTTTTTGCTTCGATTCGAAATATTTACCGTCATCATGTTTCAAAAAAAATCCCAGATCGAATTAATGATTTTCATCAAAAATTACCATCTTGTGAAATCGTTTCATCTGAACAGTTCCACTTCCAATGAAATAAATTTATTTGAAATCATTAAAAAATAGATAATACCCATTTCAAATTTCATCATTTCCTTCAAAACTCAGAGAAAGAAAAATCAACTTTATCTCTGTTCTGCACTCGATCTCTGGCACTTTATGGATATAGTAGTCTCTGAGACTGTAAAGTGTTGATAAAAAAAATATATTCTACCTGTCTTAACCTGTCCCCTGTGTAACCTTCAATCGTTGAAAAAGGAAAACGGATATTTCTGGTTACAAATACAATATATACTGTGAACACCTTTTGTCGAGAAGATGAATTTGTGAAATATTAACGCGTCCTAAACAGGTTCATCCCGCAGGTGTAGGGTTGATAGTTTTTTTTTATTGTTACTAACTTGGATTTTTTTTAAGTCAATGTCATTAATTCTTGTTGATAGATTGTCCTTAACATTTACATATCTCAAGAATACCTTATTTTTGACGAAAACTTTCAGTGATATTAAATATGACTTAAAATTTTATAACGTTTCCCTTAATCATTAAAATGATGTTTGATCTTTTAATTTCGGTCTTGATACCAAACAATCTGCAACCTGACCTGTTCCTTGATACCTAATCTGGGTTAATATAATAATAAATTAATATGATAGTCGATATTATGTAAGCGATTGTGTTGTCCATGACTTTTATTGTTGTCATTGTCTTTATAGAAGCGCGTCGCCGAGTTGAGATATACTTGAAGAGTAAAACTTCCAACTAATCGAGGTGTGTTTATGTATATAAGTATATAAGCAATATTTATATAATGTATATAGTGGTAGAGATCCAGAGAGGTTGTGAAATGGAACCTTTTACGTATGGCCTTGTAAAACTGCATCATGCACTACTACTGCAATCAATACGTAGTAGCAAATCAAACAGCTGTGTTTACTGCAACAATATTGCAATATAATATATATATGTATATATACGTTACGTATGTACGCGTCAAGAGCTTGCGGCTACTGACAGCCTCTCTCAGCTGCATGGGCGTAGGAGAGAAAGGGTACAATGACACCAAGTCCCAAGAGTGTGTGTAAAACCAGTAACCTGTACCCAGACCTCTTTGGGTTTACTACCATTGTAGAGATATTGAATAAATATATGTATAAATCATATTGTTAAAATAATCTTCAACTATCTAAGACAAATATATTTATATAAAATATTATTTATCAGTAGCTCGAAAATATTTCATAAATAATTTTTGTACAAACATTGAAATGTCATTTGAATGAATAATAATTGTCAATTTAAAACAAGGAGAATAGTTTAATAAATATCTAGACGCTTCTGTGTTGATAATTTTCATATTACCTATTTAGGTATTATTATGCCAGGAAATGCATAATTGAGGTTATAACGAATTGAGCAACCCGTTCAGTTATTTCATTCATCAATTCCAATTCTAAGGTTCCAAAATTTTCGTACACAAAATTTCTGTTTGAATTTATTTTTTTCTCTTCAATTGACTCCTCCCATTTCAAACGTTTCCATGCAAACATATCCCCACCAAAATACGCCTCTCCATCCCCCACCACTTTCTTCCCATCCCTTGCCATGCATATTATGCAGTTTGCACTACTACAATCCTGGATCACTCCTGGAAGCAGACTGCTCCATCAGTCTCTCATTTGGTTATTCAGATGTTTAATATTAAACAATTCACTGGTATGATGATGTGTCATTTTTCTGTCAAGTTTATTCGTTTCAATTATATTTCGCATTTGTTATTCCAGTTCGCACAATGGTGAACAGATCTCGATTGCCCAGCGATGTTGGTGGTGAATCATCAGGCACCAACAACAATCCTTCAGCTGTCATTCCATCACCCAATATACCGGATCTCCTCAACAATTTGGCCTCACTTGCCTCAGCCACTCATGAGGCAGCTTCTGCTACCGCAGCAGCTCCATCCTCATCCAGCAGCATGGTCCAAGTTACCTCCAACTACATGACCAGATCTCCAAGACGGCGCACCAGCTCTGAATCATCGAGTTGTGAAGAGACCAAGATCTCAATAACTGCCATATTGAACCGCGGTGTTCAACAAGATTGGAATCAAGTAAGTGCCATTACTCGATAATTGCATGCTTTTGTTTTTTTAGATATATATATATATATATATATAGAATACATATGGTATATTAATCCACAGCACAGAGCTTATTTATGTTCATTTTAATTGGTTTGTTTCAATACATTTTTGCGCAAATCGATCGTTTTATTGAATCAAAAATCCCCGCCGTTTTCTAAATTACTTTTAATAATGGAATTACCTGGTTCATTCTTATTTCCCAAGTCAGTATCTCCAATAGAAATGACCATGAAAATATCAACACTTTCTAATGAGAGATAGGTATATGGTAACACCGCGTGAAATTATAGGTATCATTCGATTTATCGTTATCTTATTATTGTTTCGCGTCAATATTCAGACACTAGTTGCATCATCATGTTATTTTTCATGTCTGGACTTGTTTAATCAAAGCGGTATACGAAGCGCAGAAGTACATTGAACCGTTTTAGAATACTACCACTTTAATGTCGAAAAAGCGTATATATATGTTGATAGAACATTTTTCTAAATAAAGCCATACCCTTTGTTGATTGACATCTACACCCTTAAAGTTCAATTATTTATCTTTCAGTCACGGAACTATTTTATTTATATGTGACTATATAGATTATGTATGTAGGTATATTATATACTACATAATTCCGTTCTGTAGTAAGTTTCTGCAGTAAACGTGTTCGCAATTATCGCTTAAGCCAATTGCAAATGATTTATTACTTCAGTTCAGGTCCAATTCCGATGATTTTTGCAAAATGTACAAAGCATGTATGGTGTTAAAATGAATAACTTTCAGTAGGCAGTGCTTATATATAGGTACATTGTTATTTTATGTACAACTATTATTGCTCAAGATGTCCCATAATTTATATTACCTAACTGCTTCATATTTGTGAATAGAAAATTAAGATAAGATGATCTGAGTAATAATTCATTATATCTTGATTTCTTTTAAGTGTTATTGATACATCAAAAATATCATAATTATTTAGTATCCCTTGTTTTCATTACCGCGAACAAAAAAAACATATTAATGCTCTATTACATTAACTAATTGCCCATCACGGATAATATATGTTAAAACATTAAACAGTTCATTAAATTCCAAGATCTAGCGGAAAATCAACTATTTATAAGATGCGAACAGATGTACTTGAAGATTGCAACTGATTATATAATTCGATTGCATTTTACATTGTGGAAGCACAACTAATTACACATGAATATGTAATACTCTACAAGATAATACTTACCACAAGTAATAAACCGCAATTGCTAATAAACAACATAATCACTACACAACTCGACAATAAACACTTCTTGTATTTGATAAAATATACTGACAGATGATGTGTTAACTATAAAACATGTCTTTCAATTTCAAAACTCCACCACAGATAATGCTTATTCATAAATTTATTAAAATGTAATATCCACCCCATAAAACACATAATGCATCAGTCATTTTCAATTTACTCGATAGAAAGATACATGTATTTGTCATTAGGCAACCAATGATACACGGCTGTGTTCAAGCGAGTATATTTATAATATGCATTTTTGTTTGAAAAAAAAAAACAACCTTGTGCTTTATCATTACTTAATTTGAATTTAATTTTCTTCATGTCTTCCAATGTTATTGCAAACATAATATAATTCTTAACTACGTATTATCACGTTTAAGGACAGTAATTGAAAGCAAACGGAGAGTTTCTTTGTTTCTAGCACGTATATTATATTCTGTTAATTTTATTTAACGTTATACACTTTTATTAATTTATAATTGGGCCCGTTGTTTATTATTTTAATTATTGAATATTTGAATACTATTTGGAATCTGGAACCGTAGATAGAATCAAAAATAATAAACACAGAATTACCACATTAAGCACCAATACTTTTATTTGGCAAACCCGGCAATTGTTTCGCCAACAAGGCGTTGTTTCTTAGAAACATTTGTTTGCATAATGATTTTTTGACAAGTAATTATCTACATGTTTAGTTTAAATAAGGTCAACATTGTCATTTAGAGTTACTTACAGGTTTAACCTTTGAAGATCCCATCCTTGTTGGCGAAACAATTGTCGGGTTCGACAAAATAAAGTGTTGGTGCTCAATGTGTTGATTCTGTGTTTGTTATTTTTGACTGAATATTTAATTGACTGTGGTATGTTTTCAATTTTGTCATTTTTGTTTCAGGAATTAGATGAAGACAACGATGTCCAACCGAAATCAGTTATTTTCGATGGAATACTGTCCAAACTGGTCACCAGCTCAACATCGGCACCTCTATGGACAGCCATGATTTGCTTTGTCGGGTGGCATCTGTTTAAAGCACGGTAAAACAATGCATTTTACCGTCATCTTTTATCTTTTATATGTATCCTATCCAAAGCAAAAGTGATTCGATAATCTCGGTTTTATTGTAGTTTATAGAGTTGCGCTATTTAGAGTACCTTTTTTAATTTGTCAATTGGAAGTATTCATCTTTCCAGAAAAGAGAAACAAAATAAATCTAGATACAAAATTTGACCAAAGAATGTTAAATTCTCCAATAAATTTAACAACGTTGAAATGTTTTTTTATAATTCATGTTTGTGTTTATTTTGTCGATAATTTGACAACGATTTTCGGATGATGAATATAGTCTTTTATGTCAACATTTAAACTGTGTACTCTCCCCATATATATGTTTGCTTTTATTACTTGTTTTTTTTTCAATAAGTACTTTCGGTGTGTTTTATTTTAAATATTGTACTGTATATAAAAAAATATATTATTCAAGTTCTGAATGTATTTAGAATAAGATATATTTGTATATCTTTGCATACCTTATAAAAAAGTGTGCGTATTCGTCATTGAATGCACATGTGTTCCAAAGAGAGGGAAACCAATGAAAGCTCTGATCTCATCTATAAAATAGTACGTCCAAGTTTGCAAAATATATTATATATAAAAACAAACTGCATTATTTGGTGTACTCTCAGGAATATGATTGTTGAATTTCATTTTTTATGTCCTTCAACTTTTTATACCTCAATTCCAAATCGTTTGCATTTTTTTCAACTTGGGCAAAGATCGTATTTTAGTATAACAAAGTTAAAGTGACATACATTGGTAGTTATTAACACGGTAAATATTAAATGTAAATAGAATGTTCGTTTTTTCTTCTTCTTCTTCAGATTGATTCAGTATAGAAAAAGACTGCATCGTGCCAAAAAAGGCCAGCAAGAATGACAGTGGTGCATTTTGGTTTGCAGATAAATAGTAAATTCATATTTGCAGGATTTTTTTCCAATAAACATTAAAATTCTCAAGAAATTTCGTTTATTTGTTAAAATGCTAGGACATTAATTTTAGTCTAATAGTCAAAATGTTAAATTAATTTTAGGCAATTATATAAATAAATTATTTAGTATATCATTGCAAAAAATGCACCACTGACATAGAACGTAGTAGGTAAAAAATAAGCAGGTGGTGTTCATTATTTTTTTTTCAATATGTTTAAGTTGGTATTTATATAGGGTTCCGCGTGTAGCCTATATAAAAAAAGGTTTTCATATGATCTCCGTAGTTAGACTTAGAGAGATGGTGCGACGAAAGCTGGGTGTACCATAAAAAAATGGTGATCGTGTCAAGCGCACCCGAGATGTAAATACATGGCGTGGACAAACTGTTTCTAAATCCTTTCACTCCCATAATAAGACGAAGTTTTGATCATTTCAACTTACTGCAAGTCCCAGTTTGTAGTAAATAAAAATAGTCAATTCATTCACAATTAAAATCAGCTTTTTTGGGTAAAGGATACAGAAATGATTTGTCCAAATAATAAACATGCTTGTTAAATAAGCTTTCATTTTCTACGTACCATTCTTAGATTAATCTAGATTATAATAATATAATAAATATATATATGCTGATATTTTTGAAAAATATAAAGCATTTTTTTTCGAATAGTGTATAAGGGATATCTAGATTATAGTGTTTTAGAATAGTAAAAAGCTGGGATATAGATTGCTCTTCAAAGCGTCACTGTGATTTTGCCTATATAAATAAAAGGCAGTTAAACGTATGTAAATTGCATGAATTCTTTCAAGGTTCTTGCATATTTACGTCAACTCCTGTTTCAACTGATCTCCGAATATTTTTTGTTTGTTTTTGTATTTTTTAGGTGCATCCTAGTCAGTATAGTTGTTCGTTGTCTTTAGTTAGAATTGGCTAGGTTTTCCATTTTTTTTTCTCTTCTCGCACACTCTATACCTAAGTATGTTATTGTTAACACTGATTGCGAATCTAGCGTCCACGTAACAAAACTCCTCTATCACTACAAAAATTCAGTGAGTAAAATAACTACCTGCTTCATCTTGTTTCTCCAATCATTTTTTCTTTTCTACTTTCTTCAAAACTGACTTGAATAATATTCTCGTAAATTAGCTAATCCAATAAATTAGACCTTCAAGTCATCATTTTGTATCAAATATATATTTTTTTATATAAGTTACTTTGAAGTATTCCAAAACGATGAATAAACGTTTTTTTTCTCAACCCTCAAGAAAGGGTAAATAAATTTTACAATTTTTATTCATAATTTTTCTCTGGTTATTAACCATTTTTTGAGAAATAATAATTGTTTCACCCCTTCTCTGGAGTTGACAACCAACTCTTAACATTCATCATTCTCGAATACTTGAAATTAACTTGTATATAAAAAAACTATTTTCTACAAAATTCTGCTTTAAAGAACAATTTGATTGGGCTAATATATTCTAAATTGTCTCGAATGTCATAATATATTGAAAATACTATAATATGCTGATGTTGGTAAACATTTAGTTGTGTGTTACTTATTTGTTGAAAATTATTGTTAATCTTCTTATGGAATCCAACAATTTCTGATATTTTTATAAGCGACAAAAAAATTATATTTAAAAAGAATATGTATAATATTGACAGTGACATTCCTGAAAATAAAGTCAAGACTGTTAGGATTGTATTTATTAGAGAAATCTATAAGAAAAATATATTCAGTATCTGTGATTCATTATAGAATTTTTTTGTATATTTTTGTTGATGTAAAAATATCTCAAATTAAGCTTAACATTTTCAGAAATACTTGGATCAATTAGAAGGTTCATATTAATGGTTAATTGGAATTTTTCGGAGATGGCAAAGTTATCTGTTGTCCACCATAATATAACCATTTAAAGAAGAGATTTAAGAAAAAATATATATATATTTCCGAATTGTAAAATATTGATTTGGAGTTACGGGATAGCTTTTTATGCGTTGCCATAATCAATAATAAATAATGTTATTTGATGAGGATGGGAAACATGATTTTCAAACCTCATAAACTCTTCAGAATGTCCTCTTGTGTAAATATAAATATTAATTAATTGGACCAATCAGGCTACCGAGTTACGTGATATTATTGGTCTCGGGTGACCAATCCAGATTGAAGATTTGCTTACTGTATATGGATATTATATATAATATATATATATAAATCTATATAATGGCCGCCAATGTTGTCAGTGGCAAACTTTTTGAAACATTATAACATATTTTTTGTATTTTATTGAGTAGGAATGTCTTCAAAAGGTTTGTACCAACTAAATTGATATAGGATATATGTACCATTATTTATTTTCCGATATAAATGTCGTTTTATATACATGTTTATAAACATTTCATATATTATTATATTTTTTTGTAAAGTATGGAAAAGTTGCTAATTTTTATGCAGCTATTTGTATTGCCATACTTACATCTACTACCATTGTCTTTCACTTGTAACTTTTTCACTTTTATATAGTTGATTTGAAATAAATGTAAACATGCCGAAAGCTATATCTGACTTTCATTATCACCCCTTATACCCACAGTTTTCAAAAAATGATCAATCAGTGCTGAATAAGTCGGCCCTAATAGTAACCAGAGGTTGTTTTTTCCTGCTACCGTACACCCCACTAGTAGCAAATACAAGTTTAGAGAATAAAAGGGATTTCAGTAAACTTTTATCGCCTCAACTATATCAATTCATTATAGACATTTAAATATTGAAAGGGGAAGAAGTAGAAAATTATTGGTGAAAGTTCGAAATCAATAATCCAGATTGAAAGATGAGTAAAGCCGATTTCTAAAGCATTGAGGGGCCCTTTATTCTGTCTGTAGGTCAGTTAAAAGAGAAGAATAACTAAATCTTGCATTTCTTTTTATATAAATGGTTCGTATGAAATACGGAACGCTGGAGTTATGAGTTTTACTTGTACATATTAGATGGAATTGTTGGCCTACCTGTTAGATAAAAGCTCTGCTACATAATACGATCTGAATTAACGCCTCGAAACAGCTACACTATTATTATTGATTTGGCAGAACAAAGGGACACCAGACACTATAGGATATCTCCTAAACCACACGATATTTATGTCAATCAATATACCATAAATGTGTCACCTGTAAGTACCTGTTAGATATGTAATTATCACAGGAGTTACTAACATGTCCATGACATCCTCTGTTTTCTGAATGTGTAAATATTAGCTGGACATACATTGACTATGTATGGTGGAACGTTGAAACTGAAAGCATAACTTTTTTATAAAAAGTGTCCACTTTATAAGATAATGCTTTAAAAACACGAATCAAATCACTGGTATCGGTTATGCGGTAAAATAAATACCTAATGAACTTGTTTACTATTCAATTTAAAATTACTTATTCTATTATTATTTTAATAAAAGCTCGAACTCTAGTCAACTCCATTTTTTCTACCCTATGTAATTTTAGCAACCATACCACACCCCCTACAAAGTCTATTTACACAGATGCCCAATGAAAATAGCAACATATAATTAAGGTGTGCTTTTTTTCTATCCATATAGGTATATTAACAGAGATTAGAAATTATATATCCCCGTATATAGACGATAGTACAGGCAAAATAAACATTTCAACTTCGGAAAAGAATTATTCGCATGGAACTGAAAATTGGTACAGACTGAATATATCAAATCAATGTCAAAAACCCAAACAATTTCACTTCACTCCACGTTCAAAGATTGAATGAAGATCAAGTCTCTGAAAATAATTTTTGTACAAATCTCTTAAATTACCTATATCTTTTACCTCTCATGAAATTATTATGGTAGGATTAAAATTAATGGGGGATTAAATTTGATTATGAAATCGGCCTTTAGCATATATTTTTTCAGGAAGTATTAAAATTATATCAACGATTCTATTTGAGAAAAAAAAATATTTTGCAATATACTACAGATTTATAAACAACTGTGTTGTGATTCCAACTCTTCTTCAGTTTTTCTGCGCTTTCTTGTTCCTTCCCCCAAAAAAAGATCATCCGACTGTATACAGCCAGAATTATAAGTTCAACTCTATTTGTAATTACAAAATATAAAGTTAAACAAACTGTTCAAGAGCTGGTGGAAGTCTGCACGCGGTGGTTTATGATTAATGGGTAAGACGCTCGGCTTTCAACTGTGTGGTAGTGGGTTCGTGTCCGACGAGGTCAAGGACTTTTTCCTTTACGTTTACTATTGGAAATTCATTATGTATTGAAGATCTGCACCTATTTTTAGTTGTACGCTTATTTTTTTCGAAATTGACATCATTTGTGTGTATTTTCACTGGATTACGAGTGGTTATACATTGCAGCGACGGTCTCGACTCTATTGAATTTCCACCCCAAAAATTTTAAAATATGTATATCCTAATTGGCGATGCACAACACAGTGTTCTTGTTAACAAGGCGGTTTTATTGTTTCCACGTTTTTATTATGACATAAATCACATGTCTGAATTGACACCATATTATCAGTGCAACATGAAAATTAAATGACCCATGCATATGTATAATATGTCCAGAGCTCGACAATGCATGTGAGGAAATACCACTATAACAGGAACGGTTTTACACATGAAAACAAAACAACAGCAAATTCGTTATCTTAATCGATTTGAATAGATAATAACTTCACTTTCAGAAAAAAGAAAATTGTAATTACAATCCTGAAGCCAACAACATCAACTGATACTTATACGATATTCATAGAGGAGATCACTGTTTCATTAACGCATGTTATAAAGCTGGGCATTTTTTCAGAAAAAAAATCAAAATTAGAGGTAACCCAAGTAAAACAAAGCCCAACTACTGAAGCAAGCAATTATCGCCACATAACCAACCAAATTAATAGAAAACGTTTTTCTTCAGAAACTTACAGATCTTTTGAACCACAAAACAATCTCCCTAGCATCCAAAGAAATAATCTACAATAAAAAATAAAGGAGTGCCACAAGGGTAAGTCGTGAGACCATTTCCTTTCTACATGCCCACGAATGAACCACCTCAGTACAAGAATAAATAGACTTTGTCAAACAGTAATGGCACAGCTCTTTGTTTGGTGAGCTGTGGTAATGGTACTCAACCGAGCCAAACACCAACCAATTAATTGGTTTCAAATGGAAATAAAACAGGACAGATGACAATAAACACGATACGAGAAAATGAATAAAACAACCTAATAGATAGATACTTTAAAACGAGGAAAATACTATTGATATTACTTTTGACATGAACCCTAAATGGAACGGACACCTTGAAGAGTTGTGCAAAAGGCTTACATTTATAATTATTTCCTAGTCCATATAACAATGGATTTCTTGACAACAAACGTTTACATAAGCAACTGTTATTCGGGCTAATTAATTGCCCATCAATGAAGTTATTGAAATTGTTCTACGTAACTAATATTTTTCGATAAGCAATTTTCACATTTAGCTACCTTATTTGTCGGAGTGAGTAGAGGATAATTAATTGATTAAATTATATTTTATCTGTAATTGCAATTTTTCGATCAAATCAACCTAACAATTCTGACAAATAAACCCAGTCAGTCAGTCAGAGGGTGATTTATTAAGTGAGCAGAGAGAATGTTTGTTATATTCTCTCTGCTCACAGTCACACTATACTAGCGGACGTGACGGTCACACGATTGAGTGGGTAACCCCGTGGAAAAGAAAAATACTCCCAAAATATATATATAAAAATGTGTTTGGCAGCAATCAAGTACATGAAAAGTCCATATACGAAATTAATTCCGTCCTCACCCTGTTTATACCGAAACACCAGCATTCTGGGCAAAATTCGCTTGCGGAGAAAATAAAAAGATTAAAAAAAGATGAATCGAACGATTGTCCAGCATCCCCATTTATATATATACGCTAACACGTGTCAAATACAGGCAGACACAAATAGGGGAATGACAATGTATCAAGAAACAATCGAATGATGTTTGCTTCATGTATTACAGTTATTTTCTTTTTATATTCGCCCTTAGAGATGCACTTAATACACATTATTTTAATGCAGTCGGTAATCTGCGTCAACTTCCTCTCCTTTCTGACGCTGGGATTATCAGAGGCGTGAAATTGATTTTTGGTGCAATTAGTGTCTATACCAAAGCCGGGTCTATCAGATACCTACTTGTAACCAGTTTTCAATCTTCATATTAGAATTATATTAGAAAGAAACTTTTATATCTGGATGGTTTTGTGTTCTATATCTAGATGTTTTAATTTTTATTATTTTTCGGAAAAAATGCTTCAAACAAAAGTTGTACCTATCTATAACTCAAAAATATTTTTAATGACATTTAATCAATTTGATATATATATATATATATATATATATATATATATATATATATATATATATATATATATATATATATGATAAAATAGATTTTTGTTAGGGATGTAGTCATTTATTAAATAAAATTCTTTGGATTATGCCAAGCTTACGAGAATGTTTATTCTCTTCGTCAGACCAAACTCAAAATCGTTACAAATTCGTGAATTTAGATAAAATTAACTACAAAGAGGAAATATATTTTTTTAAATTTTATCTAAATTCACGATTGTAAGTACTTTAATTAATAATTTATTATGTGGTTAAGATAATTTGTAACTATTTTTAGTTTGCCCTGACGAAGAGAATAAACATTCTCGAAAGCTTGGCATAATTCAAAGAATTTTATTTAATAAATGACTGCATCCTCAACAAAAATCTATTTTATCAAATATTAAATCAGTCAAGAATTCAAAATGAAACTATATAATATATAATTTTTTATATATTATATAAATATTATTTAAAATTTACCGTCCGATATGCACTTGATCAAACTTTTTTATTATCAGTGACTTCCGTGGCAATTCGTACGTAATATTTGGTAAGTTTTTTTATAGACAATTCAATTTTATTGTTCGGGGGGAGGGCCGGCTTTCCAATGATGGATGCCAATGAGTTAGGTTGATCTGAAAGGGGGGAGTAGTCATCAGCCAATTTGCATCCTATACACCATTTATGGCCCAAAATGGCAGGGTGCAGTGCATCATCGAAGATCGTCAAATTCATATTGCATCCACATCGATTAAAATGCACATATATATCGATACCGATACTATTATATCATAAATCATACGTTTAAGTGCTTTAACGCAGATTTGCCGAAATAACTATTGTTTTATGATGCAGGAGGAGGGGGGGGCTATTCGGATAATTTATGTTAAACAGATGGAAAACCCCTAGAGGGATTTTCGGAAATATCGCGCTGGACGACGTGGATCGGTTAACTCGGTCTGTCGTTCTGTAATTTGAATCTCGATGTTGACATTAAGCCCCAACTGTAATCCATCACGGCCAAACGCCAACAATTTTTTTTTGTTAGTCTTCCGCCTTCACCGACCATTATACAAGGGGTGGCTATATGTCGAGATAATATTAGATTGACACCAGTTTCAATTCCATTTTAAATTTCATCCCGCATATTCGGGTGGCTCTCGCAGATTTGCGCCTTTTCAAATTGTGAGTCCTATAACGAATTTAATTCGATGTACAAGCTATCGGATTTTTAACGCTACTGATGTTGACTACCATTTCAAAGAGCGCTGATCAGATTGACATGAGTGACAAGCGCATCGTGTATAATAATGTGGGAGAATGCATCGAGTTCATTAAATCTCAAGACAAACTTTGTTTGCAGGTTTTGAAACGATCATGTTTTATAGATCTTAGAAGTCTAAAATCCAATGAAATTTCAACATTTTGCTAATATCTTTATAGGGTTAACTTGATAAAGTAAGGATCATAGCGAATTTGAAGTTTTGCTAGAGATAAAGCTTGTGTTTCTAAATTTTTTCATCAATAAATTCACTCACTCAAATAGCAAATTATTATTTTATTATTAATTCTAGTACCAACAAGAACAAGAATTTTTTTCTAGGATTATAGAAAAACAGATAGCATTAATACTTAAAATACTTTTTATCCGGGAAAAATATCAGGTTTTTTGGAACTATTAAAAACCGAATTGCAGGACGTGTCCACTTGAAATTTGATATAGATGTGTCTTATGGAATATCTAAGAATCGATTTAGATTTTTTTCAATAGAAACAACTTTTAAAAGTCCTGTTTCAAAGGAAAAAAGAATCATGAAAATCTGAGTAAGTTTACTATTTAGAAGTCGCGAGAAGAACCATCCAGGAAAATAGTCGAATTGTATACCTCGGTCAAAAATAAACACGTTCGTCGGTATTTTGGACAGGCAATATAACACATTATATAATGTAATTTGGGTGATGGCCTCGAAATCTCAGTGCGGGTTGCACTCTGAAAGCTTGGACAGTCGTACGGTTCGACACCCTTAATAATAATGGCAGCACCACATCCCAACGCAACCCTTTTGTCATTTCATAACAACAACAAAGGCAAATACATATATACATTAAATTATGAAGTTGGCACACACACAACTTCGAAATGTGTATAAGACAAATTCTCTGTTTCTAATTGTCCCAGCTATCAAATACGAGTGGTCTATTTACATATCTATCACAGACAGGGATTCAAAGGGTTATCACACGTTAAGCAAGAATAATTAGATGATTGACCTGAGCATTTTGTATCAGTCAAATGCAGGACTATATGCTAATTGCCATCTATTAATTACCGGTATTGTTTGACGACACTGTACAAACTATAGTTCTCCTCCTATTTTGCATATGTAAATATTGCTGGCTATATATGAAAATATACATTATCAAAATTAATTGGAGCTTTCAACAACATTAGTCGCGTATTATGTTCATTATAAATGACATTTTACGGGAAAATCTCTTTAAAGTATGAATAAAATTGCTCGTTTAATTTCAATCAGGATCATTACATACCATATACAAAAATAGGTAAATAAAAGAAAGATTTTAGTTTTATAACATTACTTATGCTGATATGAATCCACTGTTTTTGAGAAAATCAAAGAAAATTGTAAAATTGCATTCTATATTTTAGCTTATAGTTCCTGAGCAAGATTTATAGATTCCAGAATATATAATATTAAATTCTATACACACTTTAAAAAAATTTAAAAAAACAAAGCTGCACTCGAAATACTTTAATTGTCTGTCTAGGTATGTGTGAGAAAAATGCATGGATCTCTAAATATGGTAATTATGGCAATTTTCATAGTCGACATTGCAGCTGTAAGAAATTAATAAATAATCAAGTAAAGAGAAATCCTTCTATAGAAAACTGATGAACAAAGAATACTCTTACAAGACTGGTTAGAAATAGATATTGAATAAAAGCTGTTTCTGATGTACCTAACCATATTATATCCAAAACAAAAATTTTCAGAAAATATTCATTAAGGATTCAAAAGGGACGTAAAATGAGTATAAAGAGTTCTCAAAGATGAAACAGTTTTTTTATAGGACATTTATTAAGAACATAATTGGCGGGTTTTGTTCTAAGAGAGCATTAAAAGAGTGTAAAGATTACAGAGTGATTCAGAAAACCACCAGTTGTAATTTATCTGCAAGTATGACGAGTTTAGTGCAATATAAAAGATACCGATATTTTTTTGTGATGAAAATTATTTTGCACCTTTTAAAATGTTATTTGTAAGTTTCGCGAAGAATTTTTAATAAAGTTTTCAGATTTTATTACAGGAAATACAACAAAAAATCAAAATTTTGGTATTATGCGAAACGTGTTGGCTATTTTGTTTTTCTGTTTGTAGCAAATTATATTTTCAATAATTTTCATCGATTTTTTTTTCTTTACCAAGTCTGTAGGTATGATTCATCCTGTAAATATATAGCTAGAAGGTACGAAGTGTTGCTGTGTAGGGTTATATAGTCGTCAAATGATTAAGCTCAAAGGTTTCGCAATAATTAAAAAGCGGCAAATCATAATTCATTGTCACGTATATTCCAGTCGCAAAATCTTTAATGAACGTAATAATAAGTAACAGATAACAAAAGATTCTTTGACAATCTCCCAACATCAAAGTGCTGGTGTATAATATACTACTGTACGGCGTTTTGGTACACCCTCTCCTTTTCCGTTTATCCCTTAATACCATACAAATCCGAGCTTGCACATCTCTTCTAACAGAAAACTGGGGGTTTACCGAGAGGTCTTTTTGTCACGTTGGTGACATTGTTCTTTTGGCAGATCCGAAGGAAATCATCGAAGAGTGCTATGAATTTGCATTACTCGCATCGTTGACAATATTTCATGGACACACGGCGACTGCACCGAAAAATAAAAAAGGAAAAAAATCTTCTACCCCGAAAACAACAAAGCTTCTTAGCATAATACGAATCTCGACGGCCTTATATTTGATTTTCAAGAGAAATATTATTCACTGAAAAATTGTTCTTAGACTTGACGGTGCGTTAAAAGGTAATTTAGGTAGATCCAGAGATCCAATAAAATTTCATTTGTTTTTCATTTGTTAGGGAAATATAAAAAAAATCCAAGTTATTCAGAAATAATGATTTTTTATGTTTATCTTATTGTGAATGTTGGTTTAATTTCCTTCTTAGAACGACGTTCCTTAACAACTTACTTTATTGGTCAAAAGGTTTCCACTTTGATTTTATTTAGTGATTTCTCAGACAAAAAAAAAGAACCTTTATATCAACTTGATACAAAATCTCATCTTTATCGATCTAGAAAATAATAAAATTATTCCCAACATTGCACTCAATATTTAAAAAAAAAAAGATTATCTTTAATCTTGTCGATGAGGTGGGGTTCGTTTAAGTACTTAAACTCATTTTGTTGATGTCACAAACAAAACAGTAACGCAAAATGCTATCATGTGTGAGGTTGGTTGCGTTAAGCGTGAAATGAATGGTAATTATAATTGGAATGAATTGTCGAATAGAAAGAAGAAGGGCGCCTCTTCTCTCAACTCTATGACACCAAAGAGGCGTGTTTCTATATTATGTGGACACATATTACTTTTCTCTTTGCTTCGATTGTCTCGCTTTTCAATAAAACTTACAAGCGGGAAATGGACGGCTGACACGTTACGTGCGATGTGTCTGACATCTGGCGATGTGAGAACAATATTCCCATGAATGTTTGAAGTAATCTTATGTAATGAAATAAATTAGAGCAAAAATGAGGTGAACTTTTAGATTTTGATCATCGGTGACAACAAAATTGTTCTGCACATTAAAAGAAAAAAATGAATTTTTCACTATATTCCTAAATTTACCAAATTTGGTACAAAAATCAGTCGTGTAAACATATACCTAAAGTCGGGTTTGCTAACGGATAAGATCAACCAAGTCGTTTAAAAATGGCTGATGTCATATCGTTCTAATAAATGCATATTATGTAGATTTCAATGGTTTCCGCACTAGTGCAGTAAAACAAACTCTTAGTTTTAAAGAATTGCTATTTGACGTATTAGAGATATAAAAATAATGAAATTATCATCAAGACTGTGGATACTGAAACCCGAGCATCACGAAACTCAGAAGTCGAAACTGACTTGTTTCAAGAAAAACAAATTATACTGTTTCATATAATTACAAACAAAATTTTTATCAATTAATCTTCTCTATCAAATTTCAGCTGACTATGAAATTTTGATAATACGTTACCGTAGTAAAAAATTCTATATTTATTGTTCATATGGATAATTATTTTAGCTGACAGATTTTCTCCAATATCGATTTCCTTTCCTATTAATTGCATATCGTTGTCAGATTTTTTTCAAAATAATTTCAAAATTCTAGAATCACTTAGAAAGAAAACACTTGTTGCGTGATCAAATGAATTGTATGTTTCCTCGATAGGAGAATTTGAAAGTGCGTTTCTCGTTAGCTGGTTCATTCGGTTTTTAGACGGAATGTAGAAACCGCCATGTCCACGACTCACTTCCGCTTCATCGTGTTGTTGTTGGACTACTGGTAGAACGAAAGTGGAATTGTTATATTAACCTATACGTTATGTCATACGAAGTTGAATAATGATCTCCTTAACAAGAATAACTCGAGATTCAAAAAATCTCTAATGGGCTGTCTGAAAGATGATTTATAACAGCTATTCTCTCTACTCAACAATACGTTATTTATTATATTACTTTTAAATAGATAATTGATCTTGGTAATGGATAATAAGTAACGCTTCAGTTAAGCATTTTATTGTTATTTTCTTACCAATAATTAGATTTTGATATACATATAATGGCTGTAGAGTTCGCTTTTACTTCGAATAATTTCATAACCGCACAAGGGAGAAAAGTAAATGATATTATGCACGATCTACCAGATGCCAATGCCATAGAACTGATACAGATAGATTAAAAAAAACATAGAACCTTTAATATTATCAGAATTTTCCCATGCCTATCTTTTTATTTTTAGAGTTTTTTTTGTACCTAGAAAAATATTGGCCACTAAAAAATTTTCTGTAATATTATAAAAAATAATTGATTTTACACTTTGGGTTGTTACATCCCTAACATCAATTAAAAATTATTTGTTTTACGATGATTTGGGTGTACAATCCATACATATTTATAGGTTACTTCACGTTTCGGCACTCATAATAAGTACAATCAAAAATCAATTTTCACTCCTTGGAAAAATCTGTTTAACCTCATTACTCAATATACCGAAATGGGGCTAGTGACTGAAATCGAGAGTGTCCTGTCTTGCGCAACGAACCATCGGTTCGCGCTTGTTGATGGTAGAGGTATCTAAGATTGTTGTTATTGTTACGTGAACATTTCGGTCTTTTACTTTCACTATCAACAACCGCAAATCCACAAGGTGGGCAACATAGATCGAGAGTTGGTGCACACTCTCGTAGAACTCGCTCGTTCAGTCCAGTCAGTGTACATACAGTAGTACCCATTCGAGCGGCCAGTACTTATCAGAATGTGATTTGGACTAAAAAATAATATGCGGTCCGACCGAAAAAAAATGATCGTCAGGATAGTGTTTGTTATATGTCTAGTTCTAGTGTTAGTTACAGACTATTCGGGCTTGATCCAAAGGCTAATTGGAGGCGACAGGATAGAGGAGAGTCGCAGCATTGCACCGAGACCAACAAATCCCGGCTATGGTGATACCAAGACTGATATAGATATAGATGCTGATATAGAAGAGGGTTCCGTGACACAATTAGGTGAACATTTTACAAAATATATTTCTACATGATATTGAAAGTATGTATCTTCAGGAGGCCCAACGCCTTCCAGCTCCAAGAATTTAAATAATGGAGTTCTTTATGCCTTGAGAATTATCACCACAGACAACGAAGTATCAAATTTATACAGGGTACTTGAGTGTTTGTGAGTGGGATCTTTTCATTTGCTGTTTTATTGCGAATGGTCCTTCTTAGAATCTTAGAGCTCGTATTTATGAAAGCAACGAGATGAAATTCAAGATAAAAATTATTTGGATGCACATTTCAGATAAATTAAATGATTACGCTTTATTTGATCAATAATTTAAAAATGGTGGCCAAAAAATTGGAATGTGTATGCTATAACCGTTTTTATACAAAAAATAGGACCGACTTTAATACTTAGTGCACTGAAAAATAAAAAAATATTTATTATTAATTCTATCATGAAAATCGGAGCTTACTATTTGAAAGTCGCGAACAGACATAAAAAGAAAAGGCAAACAGAACGAATTTGTATACCTCCTCCGTATGGGAAGTCAGTCAAAAACTATCTTGTGAATGAATTAACCAATTTTGTTATTCTTTATATTGTTTTCATATAAAAATCATCCTTTGCGTAATAACCTTTAACCAAAAAATGTGTTACTTCAGATTCTGGCGCGAAAACGCCCTTTATGATTTTGATAAAATTCTCCCTTTATTTATTTTCTCTAGAATCTAATGAGTATCCAATTGTGATTCTAGGACAAAAAAATGTTGTCCTCAAAAGAGGAAGTAATGCATGTCAGAATTGGCAAATTCTTAAGTATAACAACCTACAACGTGTCTCACTAAGTTTATTAACATATTCTGTTGTAGTAAGGTCCTTCTATTAACTTCAAAATTAGAA
Source organism: Crioceris asparagi (assembly GCA_958507055.1). Taxonomy (NCBI): domain Eukaryota; kingdom Metazoa; phylum Arthropoda; class Insecta; order Coleoptera; family Chrysomelidae; genus Crioceris; species Crioceris asparagi. Next base: position 306,243 of record OY293833.1, on the reverse strand, counting down.
TAAGTAACGGTATTTTTGATTACAAATTAATAATTTTCTGGCTTAACCAAAAATACTTAATTAATATTTAAAATGTGAGTTTCATCCTAATTACTAATAAATTAACACAAGCGAAGTAAATTATTATCGTCGCCACAATTACCTTCTATCTGGAAAAACCTTGATTGCCTGAACCAACAACAGTAACTAACTACTGTGTGATGCAAGGTTAAATTTGAAAGAGCACGAAGTATTTACATAAAAAAAATATCAATCGACATCCGTTTATAATAATAATAATAATATTAATAAAGTAAAGCTTGTTATGGAATTCTAAGAGCAAAATATATTTATCAGAGATTATTTTTTTATTATCTATCATTGCGATAAAAAAGTGAAAATAAAGGATTTAAATAAATAAATATTATTTAGTATTAGAACATTTTATGGAAATTTACTGAAGAAAAAACTCGTAGGTACTTTTTATTAAAAAAGATGACACAATAACAATTATATTCTATCGCATATGTACTTATATCAAATGAAATGACTCGTTATTATTAAAGTAAAAATATTGTTCAGAATTTAAAAATTTGCATACAGTTTCAAAGATAATAATACCGAAAATACTTCAATTTAATTTGTGTCAAAATTAATTTCGGAATATGAATGATCTAATGTTTAATAAATACTGACATCCAAAATAACCTAATTTATTAGTTACATTGCTTACCAAAAACAAGACAAGGAAAAATATTTAACATTTTAAACTATTATAACTTCTATAAGAATTTTATTGAAATCTTACAACTAGTGCAGATGTTATGGGACCTTTTGCACCAGCTTCAGAAATTTTATGATTCCTACATTATGTTTTGTTATTTCATATTTATTAGTGCAACATCTAATGAAGTCGGTCCTAAGTTCGTTTTAAAGTTATTTACTTCACTATTTTTAGTAATCGTGATTAATAACTCATAAATAAGTTATTTTTTAGACCTTTCACCAAAAAACTCACTACTCAAATATATATCTAATATTTTCTTCATAACTCAGCAAAAGATAATATTTTAGAAGATATTTTGTTATTAGATACTCAAGAATATAAAAAAGAAATAAAAAAGTGATTTTGATAAAGAAAAAAAGTTTATCGCTCAACGGGGATTCGATCCAACGATCCGCTTCCTAACTAACTACCTACCAGCCCAATTACTATCTCAACCGGCCACGGCACCGTTAAAATTTCACTTTTGGACATAAGCAGAAACTTACAGAGGGCCAGCGGTTATACAAAAGGGTCTTTAGTTTATAAATTAATGCATCAATGAATTACTTCAGATTCATAGCATTTAATACATTATCAATCAATATTTCAAATTATGAAATAAGTGACATTTTCTTTCAATTCTCAGAGCCACAACTATAAAACCGTGAAATATACGGAGAAATTTTGGTGTCCAAATATTTCAAGAATTTATGCGACCTATAAAATGAACAGAAGAAAGTTTTAATTTTTAAAAATAAAATGATTTTCTAGCATTCAAAAAAACATTTAGTCAAATTATATACTTCCAATTTTTGAGGAAGTGGGTCAAAAATAGGTCAATTACTTTACCTTGTCACTTTTTCTGGTAGGCAGTGTTTTTTGAGAAATATGGTTAAAGGCGCACAGACAAATTTTGAATAAGTATCATTTACTGGAACTCTTTTTTTACGTTTCCAAAAAGGATTATAGCGGAAACAAATCTAAAAGCATGGCATATATTTTAGTATAGCTAAGATATAATTCATTCGACTTACATAACAAATTACGTTCTCTTTCCTTTGGCAATTTGTTAATAATTTTTTTTATAGCACCTTCTCCTTTTAAGAACATAGCAATATAATAATCATCAGGCATGACACACACGTATTTGGTTTTGCATCAATATTTTCAATCTCAATGTATAAAAAAGAGGAAGTAGTAAAAACATTACTTACTTACATTACAACCTTTTTTGTTCGGAAGGAAAATTCCAAAAGTCATTGTTGGTACTTATATAGCCATTATGCACGGTTAAGTAATCCTAGGAGAAAGTGTAGTGGATATATTCTTAATATTCTTATTAATAAATCAAGACATACATTAAGAGTCAAAGGCAATTATCAAAAATCAAATGTCTGATAGCAACTTACACTTCCTTAATTATGTTAGTGTTATTTATATTACATTTCATTAATCACATGTGATTTTTTAATAATGGTGAAAGCAATGCTCTCTCACGACTTGAACAACTAATACGAATAGATTGTAATCAATGCGTGATTGTATAAGTAAAAAATATATTAGTTTAGTATTTATTACTTTACTCGATTTTTTCTGGACAACCGCCATTTTGAAACTACCTACCTACATTTAATTAATCAGTGGATGGGTATTTCGAAAATTTCAAACGTTATCACAACTTAAAATCGGAAGTGATTAGAATCAGTCACATCTATATGTTAAAATATTTGACATAAATAAAAATTATCATCTCATCTGAACAAATCTATAAATTGACAAAAATCTTGTTATAAATATATATATATATATATATATATATATATATATATATATATATATATATATATATAATAGTTTGTTTTTCCAGGTCCACAAATAACTAAGTCAAAGATAATGACCATCAAAGAAGTATGTTTACCAAAGCTGATCTGCGAACTAACAGCTTCATCACAGAAAGAGAAACTTTCAGATTCTGAAAGATCCCTACTAAATTTACTGAGGTAAGTTCATTGGAAAGAACGATTTATAATGATAATTAAAAAAATGATCATTTAAGAAATAGATATTTGTGTCAGCCAAAAAAACAACGATGTTATATTCCCTTTATGTATTACCTAGGCATCACAACCTCCGAAGGCTGTGACATTATGCATATCCAAATTATATAATACATTACAATATTGCACCTTACATAAGAAAGTTGCCAAGTTCATTACAAAATACTTGTGACCATTACCTCATACGTAGTGAAATTGATGACCCACATATACTCTCCATATAATTGGTTAGGTACATAGGCTTGTTTCACATTATCGGTCCACTCTTGCTACGGTAAAATATTTTTACCGGAAAAACAATGAGACTATTTTTACACACTGACGATATCGCGCTCGATTTCGGTCCCATCACGCATCGATACCGATATACATATTTCACATCTTTTTCTTTTTTTTAGCTATTGAACTTTTTCATACACTTCATCCAAAAGAGTAGCTGTCACAGCTAATTCTTCTGTGGAAAAATTGAACGACAGTTCACATTGATGAACGAAAAAAAAACTGGAGCGCGATTGAAACTGCAACATTAATGTGAATATGAAGAGATCACGAACTGATAATGTGAAACAAGCCTTAATCTTCTCATTCATTTCAATGATTGTTTAAAAATCATAATATTATTTATGAAGAGAAACTGAACATAACAATACAGGGCGTGATATTTGAAGAGAGCTTGCATAGTCAGACAATTCGAGAAAATATGCTAACATTGATATCTAAAATTTGGTCGAGAAATGCTACAGTATGTGTCGTTTAAAATATTTTGTGGGATAACATACAGGGTGATTCATTTCAGAACAGCTCCACCACTTTAGAAATTTTAGTGGAATGAACGATATTTGAATTATATATAAATTGTCCATATTTTTTGTCACACGCTGTATATGACAAATTGTATGAAGATGTTCTTAAAAATTCAAAATAACCAGTTTAATGTAATTAAGAAGAAAAGTTACCTTGAAATACCAGTTCGATTATTAAGAGGTTATTTATGCAAGTTATGGTATTTCATAAGATAGGTAAGATATTTTGTTTTTATAAATACGCGCCTTTCGGTATCATCTATTTTTGCATTTTTGAACGAACTTTTGATTTCCCAAACTAATTAATGCCTGAATTAAAAATTATTTGACATGCTTTAATTCCAGTTACACGACGATCAGTACAACGGCTGAATTAACATCCAAATATCATTTTGCTGCTCATATGGGTCAGCTCATTAACAGCGTCGATGGCAATGGATGCCATAACTTTTATCCAGCATGTCCGTTTCCAGGACTTCAGGTACTGCAGATGATGAAGAAAGTGAGGATGCGCTAAGAATGCCACCTGTGATGACAAGTTTTCTTTCCTCTTGAGAAAATTAGGAAGTAAAATTTTGTTATTTACCTTTTCGAGTTATGTCAACAATAAATTGATGGAAGCTTTAAATATTTTCTATAAATTATGTAACGTTAATTACTGAGTGAAGATTATTGAAATCTCAAATGTTATGTGATTATTTATTATAAGATACATGTATATTCAATAAAGACTATTTAATTTAATATTTACATTTTGCAAGATCATGAAAGATTCTTCTAATTGACTGAAACTTATAAGGTAAGTCCTGTATATAGGAGCTAAAATATTTGTATCCGACTTTGTGCAAACAACAGGAGGTTTGTCATTATAATAAATGAAGAATATAAAAGTATGTGAATATGACACGCCACTGTATTTATGCGACAATCACAAACACTAGCGTAACCTTTTATATGGAATTAGAATATATATCTGCGAACAATTTTCTCCCCTTAATTCTTGCGTTTGTGCACCAGCTACGTTCTGAGTGACAACCAGTGCAGGAGTTAAATGAAATGTCAGTCAGCAATGGTGTGCGGTATCCCGAAGAAACGCCCAGACCTTGTAACACCGACAGAAGAAGTGGAGGGTAATATCACAGAGAGAAATCTCCACTACCGCACCCTTTAGCCCTTCAGTCAATTAAAATTATCATTAGTGTATCGGTGCTATAAATATTTCCGTTTCGTCAGCTGATCCACACTTAATTGTTTTTCGTTTTGTGATTGCCTTCCGGTAATTAATGGTCGTCGGGCAGGCTGACGAAATTAATGGAAAATGTTTGGGTCACTTGCATGGACCATTAATTAGGATTTGGTTGTTTGCTCCGGTCAAGCAAACTTGCCTCCTCGAAAGGTTCAAGAAAAATGTGTGAGCACTTTTATAATAGATGGATTGTTATTTCGAGCCAAAGCTATAGCGACAATTTTCGTCCGTTAAGCGGAGAACACACATAAGTATAAACGATCGCGATTACAAATAATGCATGAAGCAGACGGTAACACATCTACAGCCATATACCACTGAAAATAAATATTTATATACTTAAATATTGTCATGCATTGCAAAGCCTCGATAGCTCCTTTCTTTTGTCTACTGCCTATAGTCAAATGTGTTAATGCATTTGACTGTTATAGCTTTTCAAATAATTTTATCAAAAAATATCAAGAAAATAGATACTATAAGATACAAAAAGAAACCTTACATTTTATCGCGCTGGCTAAAAGATATTTGCAAAATCTTTTTTCCCTGGACTAAAACAATATCTCTGAGAAATGTATAGCTTGAGTGTTGTTGATTTTAATATCATTAAAAAGACTTAGGTACCTAAAGCTAGCAGAATCAAAAATACCTACATATTTGGTGCATGGAGCGCACATTAGGTGCTAATTAATTTCAGAATACAACAATTAAATAGCACTTAATTAACCCCACTCAAGCACTAAAAAAGAATATCTCAAAAAAGTTGATTTTCAAAGGTTGCTGTGTTAGCTTTGTCCAATGCCAGCAAAGTAACCATTTTCAAAAAAAAAATCGGAATGCAGCACTTAAATAGCACTTAATTAGCGATTTAAGCAACTACAAATATTTTCTCGAAAAAACTTGATTTTGGAAGGTCGCTGTGCTAGTTTTATATAAAGCTAGTAAAGCAACCATTTAAAAAATATATGAGTAATTAATTTCGTAATAGGTACACTTAATTAGGACCTAGAGAAAACTATTATAGCTATAATGCGTGTCCAAAATAGTGTGCAGCGAGGCTTGCCAACGAACGCGGGTGGGTGGCTACGTTCCGAGGGGGAGTTTGATACATAAGGTTTAAGTGTCGTTTCTGGCCACTAATATTAGAAAGACAATAATTACTGATCCAACTATTGATAACTCAAAGAGTTCATGTATTTTTTGTAAAAATAACATTCAAACAAGTTTTGAAAGAAATAGTATTAATTTTATAATGAAACGTGGAGAATGCTAAATAGCTCAATCGATTCTATAATTATTATTATGTAGGGTTAATTGAAGGTGAAGGGGAGAGCAACTAGATAGACGCTGATTAGAAATTTAGATAGATAAGGAAGAAGATTTAGAGGTAAGTGAGTTGAATGACTCCATTGTATTCGTGTATTAACTTTGAGTGGATTTTGCCCAAAAGCAATCGGATAGGTACAAATATATATAGATAGATAGATACAATTTCATTAAAGTCCCCATCAATCGAAAACAGTTGAGTATATATATCTTCGACAAATAAATCAATTTGACAATTATTTAGGTCGTCCCTTTCGCATCATTAATATTCTACAGGTTGGCCTTTCATCGACGTGTCTATTTGAGCATTAACACATTACAGGACCTGGTTTTGTTAGTGGCTCTCTCTCTCTCTCTCTCTCTCTCTCTCCAAATAGTAATCTGTTGTCAATAAGGGCCAGTACACATACATACACATTCCAGAGTTTCCAAATTCAATTGTTCGCGTGAGGTATTGTCCCAACTGTTGCGAGATTGTGCTTTAGCACCCTCGCCCTGTGTTCAATGCATACATATATGTATATGCCGATCACCTCTACACGCCCTACACGCTTGTCAGGTGGACAGACCGAGAAAATATGTAGCAGACCGAAATTGTGGTTGGCCGAATTTGGCACACACATAATACATATGTGTGTGTGTGTGTGGCGAGGGGACTCAAATAAATTTCTTTTCTGTCCGACGTCACGTTGCTCAGAAAAAAAATACATACACCAGACTATTTCCGTTCGTCGAATGGGTTTACCCAATAACCAATGCAAAATACACGACATGGGCAGCTTTGTTTCTAGAGATATTTTTTTGCCAAAATAGGGCTTAATATTTTCAGAAACCTACGCGTCTTCAGAAAAAATGTTGAGTAAAAAGAAGTTTCTTTGATTGATGAAAAATGTTTATGAAAATTATGTCTTGTTTGATAAAATTTTTGATTTTCGGAAAAAAGTCTACCCCGTTTTTTTTCAAAAATGTCAGATGAAAAAGATCAAAACTGTTTAATATAAATATCGAACATTTAACTGAAATCACATTCAGAAAGAAGACTAATAATATAAGGCATACAATTTTATCCTAGACATTGCTTTTCAAGGAAATATACACATAATAATAATTAACTTTTTACAAAAACAAAACTCCTTGTACCTACTTCAAAATTAAGGTGTACAAGAAGGAAATGTGGGATTTAAAATTTGTTCGATATGGTACCATTTCTCAGCGCTTCTCTTTCAAACGAAAAAAACTTTTTGACTCACTCGAATTGTATACCTCCAAAAAAAGGATCATCAATAAGAACGGAGCACATTTACTATGCGAAATGAGCGAAATAAAAATATAAATAAATATTTTTTACAAAAAATTGTACCGACGTTATTAGTTGGTGCACTGAAAAATACAAAATAATATTAATTTTATTGATGCTGTTACTTTTGAAGTTATGCAGTTGCAGTTAGATTGAAAAATTTTGGCACCAACTTCACAAATACCAGCACCAATAGAATTAATATTATTTTGTATTTTTCAGTGCACCAACTAATAACATCGGTTCAATTTTTTGTTAAAAATATTTATTTCACACTTTTGAGTGTAACATTAGTCACGAAAATCGTTGAACGTTTACTAATACTAATGAAGATAGTACTGTTGCGTATGCGGGTTAGCAGATAAGTGAGACTAATTTACAATTGTTGAATAAACTTTATTTATACTCGAAATAATAAAAAATACAACTTAACTTTACTATATCCTCACTAGCTTACTCGGACAATTCTATTATTACACACTGTCTTTACACTTTCTGTCTTTCATGCCGACAATTCTCCAAATATATACCCGACAAAGACTCCAGATCTTTCGTACCGCTTCTGGTCTTTGATTCACTAGCCGCCACTGGACTTCTCTCGAAATCCTCTCTCGATTTCTTGATGGACATTTCGGAACAATCCTGTAATCTGCTCGAAATCTCTCTGTCGTCGTACCTCATCTTCTTTCTTTTGTCGCAGCCTTCGCTCCTCCTCTTCTTTCTTTTCTTGTTGTCTTAGCTCTTCTTGTTTTCTCGAAAAATCGGAGAGTACCTTAGTTAGTTGTTGCTCCTTTTTCTGTTCTTCTTGCAGCCTTCGCTCCTCCTCTTCTTTTTTTCATGTTGTCTTAGATCTTCTTGTTTTCTCAAAAAATCGGAGAGTACCTTAGTTAGTTGTTGCTCCTTTTTCTGTTCTTCTTGCAGCCTTCGCTCCCCCTCTTCTTTCTTTCCTTGTTGTCGTAATTCTTCTTGTTTTCTCGAAAAATCGGAGAGTACCTTAGTTAGTTGTTGTTCCTTTTTTTGTTCTTCTTGCAGCCTACGCTCCTCCTCTTCTTTCTTTTCATGTTGTCTTAACTCTTCTTGTTTTCTCAAAAAATCGGAGAGTACCTTAGTTAGTTGTTGTTCCTTTTTCTGTTCTTCTTGCAGCCTTCGCTCCTCCTCTTCTCTCTTTTCTTGTTGTCGTAATTCTTCTTGTTTTCTCGAAAAATCGGAGAGTACCTTAGTTAGATGTTGTTCCTTTTTCTGTTCTTCTTGCAGCCTACGCTCCTCCTCTTCTTTCTTTTCATGTTGTCTTAGCTCTTCTTGTTTTCTCGAAAAATCGGAGAGTACCTTAGTAAGTTGTTGCTCCTTTTTCTGTTCTTCTTGCAGCCTTCGCTCCTCCTCTTCTTTCTTTTCATGTTGTCTTAGCTCTTGCTCCTTTTTCTGTTCTTTTTGCAACCTTCGCTCCTCCTTTTCTTTTTTTTCATGTTGTCTAAGCTCTTCTTGTTTTCTCGAAAAATCGGAAAGTACCTTAGTTGTTGTTCCTTTTTTTGTTCTTCTTGCAGCCTACGCTCCTCCGCTTCTATCTTTTCATGTTGTCTTAGCTCTTCTTGTTTTCTCGAAAAAACGGAGAGTACCTTAGTTGATTTTTGCTCCTTTTTCTGTTTTTCTTGCAGCCTTAGCTCTTCTTGTTTTCTCGAAAAATCGGAGAGTACCTTAGTTGATTGTTGCTCCTTTTTCTGTTCTTCTTGCAGCCTTCGGTCCTCCTCTTCATTCTTTTCATGTTGTCTTAGCTCTTCTTGTTTTCTCGAAAAATCGAAGAGTACCATAGTTAGTTGTTGCTCCTTTTTCTGTTCTACTTGCAGCCTTCGCTCCTCCTCTTCTTTCTTTTCATGTTGTCTTAGCTCTTGCTCCTTTTTCTGTTCTTTTTGCAACCTTCGCTCCTCCTTTTCTTTTTTTTCATGTTGTCTAAGCTCTTCTTGTTTTCTCGAAAAATCGGAGAGTACCTTAGTTGATTGTTGCTCCTTTTTCTGTTCTTCTTGCAGCCTTCGGTCCTCCTCTTCATTCTTTTCATGTTGTCTTAGCTCTTCTTGTTTTCTCGAAAAATCGAAGAGTACCATAGTTAGTTGTTGCTCCTTTTTCTGTTCTACTTGCAGCCTTCGCTCCTCCTCTTCTTTCTTTTCATGTTGTCTTAACTCTTCTTGTTTTCTCAAAAAATCGGAGAGTACCTTAGTTAGTTGTTGTTCCTTTTTCTGTTCTTCTTGCAGCCTTCGCTCCTCCTCTTCTCTCTTTTCTTGTTGTCGTAATTCTTCTTGTTTTCTCGAAAAATCGGAGAGTACCTTAGTTAGTTGCTGTTCCTTTTTCTGTTCTACTTGCAGCCTTCGCTCCTCCTCTTCTTTCTTTTCATGTTGTCTTAGCTCTTGCTCCTTTTTCTGTTCTTTTTGCAACCTTCGCTCCTCCTTTTCTTTTTTTTCATGTTGTCTAAGCTCTTCTTGTTTTCTCGAAAAATCGGAGAGTACCTTAGTTAGTTGTTGCTCCTTTTTCTGTTCTTCTTGCAGCCTTCGCTCCTCCTCTTCTCTCTTTTCTTGTTGTCGTAATTCTTCTTGTTTTCTCGAAAAATCGGAAAGTACCTTAGTTGTTGTTCCTTTTTTTGTTCTTCTTGCAGCCTACGCTCCTCCGCTTCTATCTTTTCATGTTGTCTTAGCTCTTCTTGTTTTCTCGAAAAAACGGAGAGTACCTTAGTTGATTGTTGCTCCTTTTTCTGTTCTTCTTGCAGCCTTCGGTCCTCCTCTTCATTCTTTTCATGTTGTCTTAGCTCTTCTTGTTTTCTCGAAAAATCGAAGACTACCATAGTTAGTTGTTGCTCCTTTTTCTGTTCTACTTGCAGCCTTCGCTCCTCCTCTTCTTTCTTTTCATGTTGTCTTAACTCTTCTTGTTTTCTCAAAAAATCGGAGAGTACCTTAGTTAGTTGTTGTTCCTTTTTCTGTTCTTCTTGCAGCCTTCGCTCCTCCTCTTCTCTCTTTTCTTGTTGTCGTAATTCTTCTTGTTTTCTCGAAAAATCGGAGAGTACCTTAGTTAGATGTTGTTCCTTTTTCTGTTCTTCTTGCAGCCTACGCTCCTCCTCTTCTTTCTTTTCATGTTGTCTTAGCTCTTCTTGTTTTCTCGAAAAATCGGAGAGTACCTTAGTTAGATGTTGTTCCTTTTTCTGTTCTTCTTGCAGCCTACGCTCCGCCTCTTCTTTCTTTTCATGTTGTCTTAGCTCTTCTTGTTTTCTCGAAAAATCGGAGAGTACCTTAGTAAGTTGTTGCTCCTTTTTCTGTTCTTCTTGCAGCCTACGCTCCTCCTCTTCTTTCTTTTCATGTTGTCTTAGCTCTTCTTGTTTTCTCGAAAAATCGGAGAGTACCTTAGTTAGTTGTTGCTCCTTTTTCTGTTCTTCTTGCAGCCTTCGCTCCTCCTCTTCTTTCTTTTCATGTTGTCTTAGCTCTTCTTGTTTTCTCGAAAAATCGGAGAGTACCTTAGTTAGTTGTTGCTCCTTTTTCTGTTCTTCTTGCAGCCTACGCTCCTCCTCTTCTTTCTTTTCATGTTGTCTTAGCTCTTCTTGTTTTCTCGAAAAATCGGAGAGTACCTTAGTAAGTTGTTGCTCCTTTTTCTGTTCTTCTTGCAGCCTACGCTCCTCCTCTTCTTTCTTTTCATGTTGTCTTAGCTCTTCTTGTTTTCTCGAAAAATCGGAGAGTACCTTAGTTAGATGTTGTTCCTTTTTCTGTTCTTCTTGCAGCCTACGCTCCTCCTCTTCTTTCTTTTCATGTTGTCTTAGCTCTTCTTGTTTTCTCGAAAAATCGGAGAGTACCTTAGTAAGTTGTTGCTCCTTTTTCTGTTCTTCTTGCAGCCTACGCTCCTCCTCTTCTTTCTTTTCATGTTGTCTTAGCTCTTCTTGTTTTCTCGAAAAATCGGAGAGTACCTTAGTTAGTTGTTGCTCCTTTTTCTGTTCTTCTTGCAGCCTTCGCTCCTCCTCTTCTTTCTTTTCATGTTGTCTTAGCTCTTCTTGTTTTCTCGAAAAATCGGAGAGTACCTTAGTTAGTTGTTGCTCCTTTTTCTGTTCTTCTTGCAGCCTACGCTCCTCCTCTTCTTTCTTTTCATGTTGTCTTAGCTCTTCTTGTTTTCTCGAAAAATCGGAGAGTACCTTAGTTAGTTGTTGCTCCTTTTTCTGTTCTTCTTGCAGCCTACGCTCCTCCTCTTCTTTCTTTTCATGTTGTCTTAGCTCTTCTTGTTTTCTCGAAAAATCGGAGAGTACCTTAGTAAGTTGTTGCTCCTTTTTCTGTTCTTCTTGCAGCCTACGCTCCTCCTCTTCTTTCTTTTCATGTTGTCTTAGCTCTTCTTGTTTTCTCGAAAAATCGGAGAGTACCTTAGTTAGTTGTTGCTCCTTTTTCTGTTCTTCTTGCAGCCTACGCTCCTCCTCTTCTTTCTTTTCATGTTGTCTTAGCTCTTCTTGTTTTCTCGAAAAATCGGAGAGTACCTTAGTAAGTTGTTGCTCCTTTTTCTGTTCTTCTTGCAGCCTACGCTCCTCCTCTTCTATCTTTTCATGTTGTCTTAGCTCTTCTTGTTTTCTCGAAAAAACGGAGAGTACCTTAGTTGATTTTTGCTCCTTTTTCTGTTTTTCTTGCAGCCTTAGCTCTTCTTGTTTTCTCGAAAAATCGGAGAGTACCTTAGTTGATTGTTGCTCCTTTTTCTGTTCTTCTTGCAGCCTTCGGTCCTCCTCTTCATTCTTTTCATGTTGTCTTAGCTCTTCTTGTTTTCTCGAAAAATCGAAGAGTACCATAGTTAGTTGTTGCTCCTTTTTCTGTTCTACTTGCAGCCTTCGCTCCTCCTCTTCTTTCTTTTCATGTTGTCTTAGCTCTTGCTCCTTTTTCTGTTCTTTTTGCAACCTTCGCTCCTCCTTTTCTTTTTTTTCATGTTGTCTAAGCTCTTCTTGTTTTCTCGAAAAATCGGAGAGTACCTTAGTTGATTGTTGCTCCTTTTTCTGTTCTTCTTGCAACCTTCGCTCCTCCTTTTCTTTTTTTTCATGTTGTCTAAGCTCCTCTTGTTTTCTCGAAAAATCGGAGAGTACCTTAGTTGTTGTTCCTTTTTTTGTTCTTCTTGCAGCCTACGCTCCTCCTCTTCTTTCTTTTCATGTTGTCTTAGCTCTTCTTGTTTTCTCGAAAAATCGGAGAGTACCTTAGTAAGTTGTTGCTCCTTTTTCTGTTCTTCTTGCAGCCTACGCTCCTCCTCTTCTATCTTTTCATGTTGTCTTAGCTCTTCTTGTTTTCTCGAAAAAACGGAGAGTACCTTAGTTGATTTTTGCTCCTTTTTCTGTTTTTCTTGCAGCCTTAGCTCTTCTTGTTTTCTCGAAAAATCGGAGAGTACCTTAGTTGTTGTTCCTTTTTTTGTTCTTCTTGCAGCCTACGCTCCTCCGCTTCTATCTTTTCATGTTGTCTTAGCTCTTCTTGTTTTCTCGAAAAATCGGAGAGTACCTTAGTTAGTTGTTGCTCCTTTTTCTGTTCTTCTTGCAGCCTACGCTCCTCCTCTTCTTTCTTTTCATGTTGTCTTAGCTCTTCTTGTTTTCTCGAAAAATCGGAGAGTACCTTAGTAAGTTGTTGCTCCTTTTTCTGTTCTTCTTGCAGCCTACGCTCCTCCTCTTCTATCTTTTCATGTTGTCTTAGCTCTTCTTGTTTTCTCGAAAAAACGGAGAGTACCTTAGTTGATTTTTGCTCCTTTTTCTGTTTTTCTTGCAGCCTTAGCTCTTCTTGTTTTCTCGAAAAATCGGAGAGTACCTTAGTTGTTGTTCCTTTTTTTGTTCTTCTTGCAGCCTACGCTCCTCCGCTTCTATCTTTTCATGTTGTCTTAGCTCTTCTTGTTTTCTCGAAAAATCGAAGAGTACCATAGTTAGTTGTTGCTCCTTTTTCTGTTCTACTTGCAGCCTTCGCTCCTCCTCTTCTTTCTTTTCATGTTGTCTTAGCTCTTGCTCCTTTTTCTGTTCTTCTTGCAACCTTCGCTCCTCCTCTTCTTTTTTTTCATGTTGTCTAAGCTCTTCTTGTTTTATCGAAAAATCGGAGAGAACCTTAGTTAGTTGTTGCTCCTTTTTCTGTTCTTCTTGCAGCCTTCGCTCGTCCTCTTCTTTCTTTTCATGTTGTCTTAGCTCTTCTTGTTTTCTCGAAAAATCGGAGAGTACCTTAGTTAGTTGTTGCTCCATTTTCTGTTCTTCTTGCAGCCTTCGCTCCTCCTCTTCTTTCTTTTCATGTTGTCTAAGCTCCTCTTGTTTTCTCGAAAAATCGGAGAGTACCTTAGTTGATTGTTGCTCCTTTTTCTGTTCTTCTTGCAGCCTTCGACCTCCTCTTCTTTTTTTTCATGTTGTCTTAGCTCTTCTTGTTTTCTCGAAAAATCGGAGAGTATCTTAGTTAGTTGTTGCTCCTTTTTATGTTCTTCTTGCAGCCTTCGCTCCTCCTTTTCTTTCTTTTCATGTTGTCTAAGCTCTTCTTGTTTTCTCGAAAAATCGGAGAGTACCTTAGTTGATTGTTGCTCCTTTTTCTGTTCTTCTTGCAGCCTTCGACCTCCTCTTCTTTTTTTCATGTTGTCTAAGCTCTTCTTGTTTTCTCGAAAAATCGGAGAGTACCTTAATTGATTGTTGCTCCTTTTTCTGTTCTTCTTGCAGCCTTCGCTCCTCCTCTTCTTTTTTTTCATGTTGTCTTAGCTCTTCTTGTTTTCTCGAAAAATCGGAGAGTAACTTAGTTAGTTGTTGCTCCTTTTTCTGTTCTTCTTGCAGCCTTCGCTCCTTCTCTTCTTTTTTTTCATGTTGTCTTAGCTCTTCTTGTTTTCTCGAAAAATCGGAGAGTACCTTAGTTAGTTGCTGCTCCTTTTTCTGTTTTTCTTGCAGCCTTAGCTCTTCTTGTTTTCTCGAAAAATCGGAGAGTACCTTAGTTGATTGTTGCTCCTTTTTCTGTTCTTCTTGCAGCCTTCGGTCCTCCTCTTCATTCTTTTCATGTTGTCTTAGCTCTTCTTGTTTTCTCGAAAAATCGGAGAGTACCTTAGTTAGTTGCTGCTCCTTTTTCTGTTCTTCTTGCAGCCTTCGCTCCTCCTCTTCTTTCTTTTCATGTTGTCTTAGCTCTTCTTGTTTCCTCGAAAAATCGGAGAGAACCTTAGTTAGTTGTTGCTCCTTTTTCTGTTCTTCTTGCAGCCTTCGCTCCTCGTCTTCTTTCTTTTCATGTTGTCTTAGCTCTTCTTGTTTTCTCAAAAAATCGGAGAGTACCTTAGTTAGTTGTTGCTCCTTTTTCTGTTCTTCTTGCAGCCTTCGCTCCTCCTCTTCTTTCTTTCCTTGTTGTCGTAATTCTTCTTGTTTTCTCGAAAAATCGGAGAGTACCTTAGTTAGTTGTTGTTCCTTTTTCTGTTCTTCTTGCAGCCTTCGCTCCTCCTCTTCTCTCTTTTCTTGTCGTCGTAATTCTTCTTGTTTTCTCGAAAAATCGGAGAGTACCTTAGTTAGATGTTGTTCCTTTTTCTGATCTTCTTGCAGCCTACGCTCCTCCTCTTCTTTCTTCTCATGTTGTCTTAGCTCTTCTTGTTTTCTCGAAAAATCGGAGAGTACCTTAGTTGATTTTTGCTCCTTCTTCTGTTTTTCTTGCAGCCTTAGCTCTTCTTGTTTTCTCGAAAAATCGGAGAGTACCTTAGTTGATTGTTGCTCCTTTTTCTGTTCTTCTTGCAGCCTTCGGTCCTCCTCTTCATTATTTTCATGTTGTCTTAGCTCTTCTTGTTTTCTCAAAAAATCGGAGAGTACCTGAGTTAGTTGTTGCTCCTTTTTCTGTTCTTCTTGCAACCTTCGCTCCTCCTTTTCTTTTTTTTCATGTTGTCTAAGCTCTTCTTGTTTTCTCGAAAAATCGGAGAGTACCTTAGTTAGTTGTTGCTCCTTTTTCTGTTCTTCTTGCAGCCTTCGCTCCTCCTCTTCTTTCTTTTCATGTTGTCTAAGCTCTTCTTGTTTTCTCGAAAAATCGGAGAGTACTTTAGTTGATTGTTGCTCCTTTTTCTGTTCTTCTTGCAACCTTCGCTCCTCCTTTTCTTTTTTTTCATGTTGTCTAAGCTCTTCTTGTTTTCTCGAAAAATCGGAGAGTACCTTAGTTAGTTGTTGCTCCTTTTTCTGTTCTTCTTGCAGCCTTCGGTCCTCCTCTTCATTCTTTTCATGTTGTCTTAGCTCTTCTTGTTTTCTCAAAAAATCGGAGAGTACCTTAGTTAGTTGTTGCTCCTTTTTCTGTTCTTCTTGCAGCCTTCGCTCCTCCTCTTCTTTCTTTTCATATAGTCTTAGCTCTTCTTGTTTTCTCGAAAAATCGGAGAGTACCTGTGTTAGTTGTTGCTCCTTTTTCTGTTCTTCTTGCAACCTTCGCTCCTCCTTTTCTTTTTTTTCATGTTGTCTAAGCTCTTCTTGTTTTCTCGAAAAATCGGAGAGTACCTTAGTTAGTTGTTGCTCCTTTTTCTGTTCTTCTTGCAGCCTTCGCTCCTCCTCTTCTTTCTTTTCATGTTGTCTAAGCTCTTCTTGTTTTCTCGAAAAATCGGAGAGTACTTTAGTTGATTGTTGCTCCTTTTTCTGTTCTTCTTGCAACCTTCGCTCCTCCTTTTCTTTTTTTTCATGTTGTCTAAGCTCTTCTTGTTTTCTCGAAAAATCGGAGAGTACCTTAGTTAGTTGTTGCTCCTTTTTCTGTTCTTCTTGCAGCCTTCGCTCCTCCTCTTCTTTCTTTTCATGTTGTCTAAGCTCTTCTTGTTTTCTCGAAAAATCGGAGAGTACTTTAGTTGATTGTTGCTCCTTTTTCTGTTCTTCTTGCAACCTTCGCTCCTCCTTTTCTTTTTTTTCATGTTGTCTAAGCTCTTCTTGTTTTCTCGAAAAATCGGAGAGTACCTTAGTTAGTTGTTGCTCCTTTTTCTGTTCTTCTTGCAGCCTTCGCTCCTCCTTTTATTTCTTTCCTTGTTGTCTTAACTCTTCTTGTTTTCTCAAAAAATCGGAGAGTACCTTAGTTAGTTGTTGCTCCTTTTTCTGTTCTTCTTGCAACCTTCGCTCCTCCTTTTCTTTTTTTTCATGTTGTCTAAGCTCTTCTTGTTTTCTCGAAAAATCGGAGAGTACCTTAGTTAGTTGTTGCTGCTCTTTCTGTTCTTCTTGCAGCCTTCGCTCCTCCTCTTATTTCTTTCCTTGTTGTCGTTATTCTTCTTGTTTTCTCGAAAAATCGGAGAGTACCTTAGTTAGTTGATGCTCCTTTTTCTGTTCTTCTTGCAGCCTTCGCTCCTCCTCTTCTTTCTTTTCTTATTGTCGTAATTCTTCTTGTTTTCTCGAAAAATCGGAGAGTACCCTAGTTGATTGTTGCTCCTTTTTCTGTTCTTCTTGCAGCCTTCGCTCCTCCTCTTCTTTCTTTTCATGTTGTCTTAGCTCTTCTTGTTTTCTCGAAAAATCGGAGAGTACCTTAGTTGTTGTTGCTCCTTTTTCTTTTCTTCTTGCAGCCTTCGCTCCTCCTCTTCTTTCTTTTCATGTTGTCTAAGCTCTTCTTGTTTTCTAGAAAAATCGGAGAGTACCTTAGTTAGTTGATGCTCCTTTTTCTGTTCTTCTTGCAGCCTTCGCTCCTCCTCTTCTTTCTTTTCTTATTGTCGTAATTCTTCTTGTTCTCTCGAAAAATCGGAGAGTACCCTAGTTGATTGTTGCTCCTTTTTCTGTTCTTCTTGCAGCCTTCGCTCCTCCTCTTCTCTCTTTTCATGTTGTCTTAGCTCTTCTTGTTTTCTCGAAAAATCGGAGAGTACCTTAGTTGATTGTTGCTCCTTTTTCTGTTCTTCTTGCAGCCTTCGCTCCTCCTCTTCTTTTTTTTCATGTTGTCTTAGCTCTTCTTGTTTTCTCGAAAAATCGGAGAGTACCTTAGTTAGTTGCTGCTCCTTTTTCTGTTCTTCTTGCAGCCTTCGCTCCTCCTCTTCTTTCTTTTCATGTTGTCTTAGCTCTTCTTGTTTCCTCGAAAAATCGGAGAGAACCTTAGTTAGTTGTTGCTCCTTTTTCTGTTCTTCTTGCAGCCTTCGCTCCTCGTCTTCTTTCTTTTCATGTTGTCTTAGCTCTTCTTGTTTTCTCAAAAAATCGGAGAGTACCTTAGTTAGTTGTTGCTCCTTTTTCTGTTCTTCTTGCAGCCTTCGCTCCTCCTCTTCTTTCTTTCCTTGTTGTCGTAATTCTTCTTGTTTTCTCGAAAAATCGGAGAGTACCTTAGTTAGTTGTTGTTCCTTTTTCTGTTCTTCTTGCAGCCTTCGCTCCTCCTCTTCTCTCTTTTCTTGTTGTCGTAATTCTTCTTGTTTTCTCGAAAAATCAGAGAGTACCTTAGTTAGATGTTGTTCCTTTTTCTGATCTTCTTGCAGCCTACGCTCCTCCTCTTCTTTCTTCTCATGTTGTCTTAGCTCTTCTTGTTTTCTCAAAAAATCGGAGAGTACCTTAGTTAGTTGTTGCTCCTTTTTCTGTTCTTCTTGCAGCCTTCGCTCCTCCTCTTCTCTCTTTTCTTGTTGACGCAGATAAAAGAGACTAATTCACTATTGTTAAATTAAGTTTATTTACACTCGAAATACTAAAAATTACAACTTCACTTTACTATATTATCAGTAGCTTACTCGGACCACAGTATATACTGTGACTCGGACTATTCTATTATTGCACACTGTCTTTACACTCTCTGTCTTTCATGGTGAAAATTCTCCCATATAATATATACCCGACAAAGACTCCAGATCTTTCGATTCAAGCCGCTTCTGGTCTTTGATTCACTAGTCGCCACTGGACTTCTCTTGAAATCGTTTGTCGGCGTCCTAGTTATGATGCCGACATGCGGACATCGATCGCACTCTTTGTCATTCGCCGCTTCTAGAGATTACCAACACTCGCGCATGCATCAAAAGGACGCTACGACTTTATGGCCAATGCCGGCTGTTCCCTTGCACTTCACAGTACTTATCCTATTACCCACGTATATTCTTTGCTTGTAGTTGTTATTATTGAGATCTCAAAACATCGCTGATGTTACCAATTTACCACTGCTGTAACTCGAAAACCGTAACTCTAAGGAGAAAATGTTCATTATAAATAAAAATAATTAGGTCTTTCATGTAGTACCCACAGATTTTCAATTTTCGAAAGAAATCGCCATCTCCACATAGCAAAAGTACATATATTTGAGAATTTAACATGCCTCTATCTCGATAACCGTAACTCTTTCGAAAAAATGTTCAACTTAAACGTTTCCGGATATTGTCCTATCTTTAATTATACCACCTCAGATTTTCGATTTACGAGAAAATTTGCCCCCTCCATCCTCTTTGGGGGAGGCAAACAATGAAACTGTACTTCGGTCAAAAACTATAGTTTGGTTGGCTTACGACGTTGTGCAAAAAAAATTAATCCAATCTAGATCTAGATACGAAATAAATGAAAACCTTGCAAGGCCTAAATATTGAAGACATTCCTACAAGTCAATTAGCCCAAAATCCTTCGAATTATAGTCAATTAAATTGATTAGGTATCTATATATATTATGAAAAGAAAGTTATAATGCGTATTGTCTAGCAACCCTCTCACTGCCCTTAACTTTCATCTCTCCACTCACTTAATTATCGAAATTTCTATATATACTTCTCCTAATGGAATAAGAGTCCTCTTTTGCTATAGAAACATGTAACCAGATGATTAATTGATTTTCCATGTACATATAAGTTGAGCGCTGGTGCGATTTTTGCTCCTTTTTCTGTTTTTCTTGCAGCCTTAGCTCTTCTTGTTTTCTCGAAAAATCGGAGAGTACCTTAGTTGATTGTTGCTCCTTTTTCTGTTCTTCTTGCAGCCTTCGGTCCTCCTCTTCATTCTTTTCATGTTGTCTTAGCTCTTCTTGTTTTCTCGAAAAATCGGAGAGTACCTTAGTTAGTTGTTGCTCCTTTTTCTGTTCTTCTTGCAGCCTTCGCTCCTCCTCTTCTTTCTTTTCATGTTGTCTTAGCTCTTGCTCCTTTTTCTGTTCTTTTTGCAACCTTCGCTCCTCCTTTTCTTTTTTTTCATGTTGTCTAAGCTCTTCTTGTTTTCTCGAAAAATCGGAGAGTAGTACCTTAGTTAGTTGTTGCTCCTTTTTCTGTTCTTCTTGCAGCCTTCGCTCCTCCTCTTCTTTCTTTTCATGTTGTCTAAGCTCTTCTTGTTTTCTCGAAAAATCGGAGAGTACCTTAGTTGATTGTTGCTCCTTTTTCTGTTCTTCTTGCAGCCTTCGACCTCCTCTTCTTTTTTTTCATGTTGTCTTAGCTCTTCTTGTTTTCTCGAAAAATCGGAGAGTATCTTAGTTAGTTGTTGCTCCTTTTTATGTTCTTCTTGCAGCCTTCGCTCCTCCTCTTCTTTCTTTTCATGTTGTCTAAGCTCTTCTTGTTTTCTCGAAAAATCGGAGAGTACCTTAGTTGATTGTTGCTCCTTTTTCTGTTCTTCTTGCAGCCTTCGACCTTCTCTTCTTTTTTTTCATGTTGTCTTAGCTCTTCTTGTTTTCTCGAAAAATCGGAGAGTACCTTAGTTAGTTGTTGCTCCTTTTTCTGTTTTTCTTGCAGCCTTCGCTCCTCCTCTTCTTTCTTTTCATGTTGTCTAAGCTCTTCTTGTTTTCTCGAAAAATCAGAGAGTACCTCAATTGATTGTTGCTCCTTTTTCTGTTCTTCTTGCAGCCTTCGCTCCTCCTCTTCTTTTTTTTCATGTTGTCTTAGCTCTTCTTGTTTTCTCGAAATATCGGAGAGTAACTTAGTTAGTTGTTGCTCCTTTTTCTGTTCTTCTTGCAGCCTTCGCTCCTCCTCTTCTTTTTTTTCATGTTGTCTTAGCTCTTCTTGTTTTCTCGAAAAATCGGAGAGTACCTTAGTTGATTGTTGCTCCTTTTTCTGTTCTTCTTGCAGCCTTCGCTCCTCCTCTTATTTCTCTCCTTGTTGTCGTTATTCTTCTTGTTTTCTCGAAAAATCGGAGAGTACCTTAGTTAGTTGTTGTTCCTTTTTTTGTTCTTCTTGCAGCCTACGCTCCTCCTCTTTCTTTTCATGTTGTCTAAGCTCTTCTTGTTTTCTCGAAAAATCGGAGATTACCTTAGTTGATTGTTGCTCCTTTTTCTGTTCTTCTTGCAGCCTTCGCTCCTCCTCTTCTCTCTTTTCTTGTTGTCGTAATTCTTCTTGTTTCCTCGAAAAATCGGAGAGTACCTTAGTTAGATGTTGTTCCTTTTTCTGTTCTTCTTGCAGCCTACTCTCCTCCTCTTCTTTCATGTTGTCTTAGCTCTTCTTGTTTTCTAGAAAAATCGGAGAGTACCTTAGTTGATTGTTGCTCCTTTTTCTGTTCTTCTTGCAGCCTTCGGTCCTCCTCTTCATTCTTTTCATGTTGTCTTAGCTCTTCTTGTTTTCTCGAAAAATCGGAGAGTACCTTAGTTAGTTGTTGATCCTTTTTCTGTTCTTCTTGCAGCCTTCGCTCCTCCTCTTCTTTCTTTTCATGTTGTCTTAGCTCTTCTTGTTTTCTCGAAAAATCGGAGAGTACCTTAGTTAGTTGTTGCTCCTTTTTCTGTTCTTCTTGCAACCTTCGCTCCTCCTTTTCTTTTTTTTTCATGTTGTCTAAGCTCTTCTTGTTTTCTCGAAAAATCGGAGAGTACCTTAGTTAGTTGTTGCTCCTTTTTCTGTTCTTCTTGCAGCCTTCGCTCCTCCTCTTCTTTTTTTTCATGTTGTCTTAGCTCTTCTTGTTTTCTCGAAAAATCGGAGAGTAACTTAGTTAGTTGTTGCTCCTTTTTCTGTTTTTCTTGCAGCCTTAGCTCTTCTTGTTTTCTCGAAAAATTGGAGAGTACCTTAGTTGATTGTTGCTTCTTTTTCTGTTCTTCTTGCAGCCTTCGGTCCTCCTCTTCATTCTTTTCATGTTGTCTTAGCTCTTCTTGTTTTCTCGAAAAATCGGAGAGTACCTTAGTTAGTTGCTGCTCCTTTTTCTGTTCTTCTTGCAGCCTTCGCTCCTCCTCTTCTTTCTTTTCATGTTGTCTTAGCTCTTCTTGTTTTCTCGAAAAATCGGAGAGAACCTTAGTTAGTTGTTGCTCCTTTTTCTGTTCTTCTTGCAGCCTTCGCTCCTCCTCTTCTCTCTTTTCTTGTTGTCGTAATTCTTCTTGTTTTCTCGAAAAATCGGAGAGTACCTTAGTTAGATGTTGTTCCTTTTTCTGATCTTCTTGCAGCCTACGCTCCTCCTCTTCTTTCTTTTCATTTTGTCTTAGCTCTTCTTGTTTTCTCGAAAAATCGGGGAGTACCTTAGTTGATTTTTGCTCCTTCTTCTGTTTTTCTTGCAGCCTTAGCTCTTCTTGTTTTCTCGAAAAATCGGAGAGTACCTTAGTTGATTGTTGCTCCTTTTTCTATTCTTCTTGCAGCCTTCGGTCCTCCTCTTCATTCTTTTCATGTTGTCTTAGCTCTTCTTGTTTTCTCGAAAAATCGGAGAGTACCTGAGTTAGTTGTTGCTCCTTTTTCTGTTCTTCTTGCAGCCTTCGCTCCTCCTCTTCTTTCTTTTCATATTGTCTTAGCTCTTCTTGTTTTCTCGAAAAATCGGAGAGTACCTGAGTTAGTTGTTGCTCCTTTTTCTGTTCTTCTTGCAACCTTCGCTCCTCCTTTTCTTTTTTTTCATGTTGTCTAAGCTCTTCTTGTTTTCTCGAAAAATCGGAGAGTACCTTAGTTAGTTGTTGCTCCTTTTTCTGTTCTTCTTGCAGCCTTCGCTCCTCCTCTTCTTTCTTTTCATGTTGTCTAAGCTCTTCTTGTTTTCTCGAAAAATCGGAGAGTACTTTAGTTGATTGTTGCTCCTTTTTCTGTTCTTCTTGCAACCTTCGCTCCTCCTTTTCTTTTTTTTCATGTTGTCTAAGCTCTTCTTGTTTTCTCGAAAAATCGGAGAGTACCTTAGTTAGTTGTTGCTCCTTTTTCTGTTCTTCTTGCAGCCTTCGCTCCTCCTCTTCTTTCTTTTCATGTTGTCTAAGCTCTTCTTGTTTTCTCGAAAAATCGGAGAGTACCTTAGTTGATTGTTGCTCCTTTTTCTGTTCTTCTTGCAACCTTCGCTCCTCCTTTTCTTTTTTTTCATGTTGTCTAAGCTCTTCTTGTTTTCTCGAAAAATCGGAGAGTACCTTAGTTAGTTGTTGCTCCTTTTTCTGTTCTTCTTGCAGCCTTCGCTCCTCCTCTTCTTTCTTTTCATGTTGTCTAAGCTCTTCTTGTTTTCTCGAAAAATCGGAGAGTACTTTAGTTGATTGTTGCTCCTTTTTCTGTTCTTCTTGCAACCTTCGCTCCTCCTTTTCTTTTTTTTCATGTTGTCTAAGCTCTTCTTGTTTTCTCGAAAAATCGGAGAGTACCTTAGTTAGTTGTTGCTCCTTTTTCTGTTCTTCTTGCAGCCTTCGCTCCTCCTCTTCTTTCTTTTCATGTTGTCTAAGCTCTTCTTGTTTTCTCGAAAAATCGGAGAGTACCTTAGTTGATTGTTGCTCCTTTTTCTGTTCTTCTTGCAACCTTCGCTCCTCCTTTTCTTTTTTTTCATGTTGTCTAAGCTCTTCTTGTTTTCTCGAAAAATCGGAGAGTACCTTAGTTAGTTGTTGCTCCTTTTTCTGTTCTTCTTGCAGCCTTCGCTCCTCCTCTTCTTTCTTTTCATGTTGTCTAAGCTCTTCTTGTTTTCTCGAAAAATCGGAGAGTACCTTAGTTGATTGTTGCTCCTTTTTCTGTTCTTCTTGCAACCTTCGCTCCTCCTTTTCTTTTTTTTCATGTTGTCTAAGCTCTTCTTGTTTTCTCGAAAAATCGGAGAGTACCTTAGTTAGTTGTTGCTCCTCTTTCTGTTCTTCTTGCAGCCTTCGCTCCTCCTCTTATTTCTTTCCTTGTTGTCGTTATTCTTCTTGTTTTCTCGAAAAATCGGAGAGTACCTTAGTTGATTGTTGCTCCTTTTTCTGTTCTTCTTGCAGCCTTCGCTCCTCCTCTTATTTCTTTCCTTGTTGTCGTAATTCTTCTTGTTTTCTCGAAAAATCGGAGAGTACCTTAGTTAGTTGTTGCTCCTTTTTCTGTTCTTCTTGCAGCCTTCGCTCCTCCTCTTCTTTCTTTTCATGTTGTCTAAGCTCTTCTTGTTTTCTCGAAAAATCGGAGAGTACCTTAGTTGATTGTTGCTCCTTTTTCTGTTCTTCTTGCAACCTTCGCTCCTCCTTTTCTTTTTTTTCATGTTGTCTAAGCTCTTATTGTTTTCTCGAAAAATCGGAGAGTACCTTAGTTAGTTGTTGCTCCTTTTTCTGTTCTTCTTGCAACCTTCGCTCCTCCTCTTCTTTTTTTTCATGTTGTCTAAGCTCTTCTTGTTTTATCGAAAAATCGGAGAGAACCTTAGTTAGTTGTTGCTCCTTTTTCTGTTCTTCTTGCAGCCTTCGCTCCTCCTCTTCTTTCTTTTCATGTTGTCTTAGCTCTTCTTGTTTTCTCGAAAAATCGGAGAGTACCTTAGTTAGTTGTTGCTCCTTTTTCTGTTCTTCTTGCAGCCTTCGCTCCTCCTCTTCTTTCTTTTCATGTTGTCTAAGCTCTTCTTGTTTCCTCGAAAAATCGGAGAGTACCTTAGTTGATTGTTGCTCCTTTTTCTGTTCTTCTTGCAGCCTTCGACCTCCTCTTCTTTTTTTTCATGTTGTCTTAGCTCTTCTTATTTTCTCGAAAAATCGGAGAGTACCTTAGTTAGTTGTTGCTCCTTTTTCTGTTCTTCATGCAGCCTTCGCTCCTCCTCTTCCTTCTTTTCATGTTGTCTAAGCTCTTCTTGTTTTCTCGAAAAATCAGAGAGTACCTTAATTGATTGTTGCTCCTTTTTCTGTTCTTCTTGTAGCCTTCGCTCCTCCTCTTCTTCTTTTTCATGTTGTCTTAGCTCTTCTTGTTTTCTCGAAAAATCGGAGAGTACCTTAGATAGTTGTTGCTCCTTTTTCTGTTCTTCTTGCAGCCTTCGCTCCTCCTCTTCTTTTTTTTCATGTTGTCTTAGCTCTTCTTGTTTTCTAGAAAAATCGGAGAGTACCTTAGTTAGTTGATGCTCCTTTTTCTGTTCTTCTTGCAGCCTTCGCTCCTCCTCTTCTTTCTTTTCTTATTGTCGTAATTCTTCTTGTTTTCTCGAAAAATCGGAGAGTACCCTAGTTGATTGTTGCTCCTTTTTCTGTTCTTCTTGCAGCCTTCGCTCCTCCTCTTCTTTTTTTTCATGTTGTCTAAGCTCTTCTTGTTTTATCGAAAAATCGGAGAGAACCTTAGTTAGTTGTTGCTCCTTTTTCTGTTCTTCTTGCAGCCTTCGCTCCTCCTCTTCTTTCTTTTCATGTTGTCTTAGCTCTTCTTGTTTTCTCGAAAAATCGGAGAGTACCTTAGTTAGTTGTTGCTCCTTTTTCTGTTCTTCTTGCAGCCTTCGCTCCTCCTCTTCTTTCTTTTCATGTTGTCTAAGCTCTTCTTGTTTCCTCGAAAAATCGGAGAGTACCTTAGTTGATTGTTGCTCCTTTTTCTGTTCTTCTTGCAGCCTTCGCTCCTCCTCTTCTTTTTTTTCATGTTGTCTTAGCTCTTCTTGTTTTCTCGAAAAATCGGAGAGTACCTTAGTTGTTGTTGCTCCTTTTTCTTTTCTTCTTGCAGCCTTCGCTCCTCCTCTTCTTTCTTTTCATGTTGTCTAAGCTCTTCTTGTTTTCTAGAAAAATCGGAGAGTACCTTAGTTAGTTGATGCTCCTTTTTCTGTTCTTCTTGCAGCCTTCGCTCCTCCTCTTCTTTCTTTTCTTATTGTCGTAATTCTTCTTGTTTTCTCGAAAAATCGGAGAGTACCCTAGTTGATTGTTGCTCCTTTTTCGGTTCTTCTTGCAGCCTTCGCTCCTCCTCTTCTTTCTTTTCATGTTGTCTTAGCTCTTCTTGTTTTCTCGAAAAATCGGAGAGTACCTTAGTTAGTTGATGCTCCTTTTTCTGTTCTTCTTGCAGCCTTCGCTCCTCCTCTTCTTTCTTTTCTTATTGTCGTAATTCTTCTTGTTTTCTCGAAAAATCGGAGAGTACCCTAGTTGATTGTTGCTCCTTTTTCGGTTCTTCTTGCAGCCTTCGCTCCTCCTCTTCTTTCTTTTCATGTTGTCTTAGCTCTTCTTGTTTTCTCGAAAAATCGGAGAGTACCTTAGTTAGTTGTTGCTCCTTTTTCTGTTCTTCTTGCAGCCTTCGCTCCTCCTCTTCTTTCTTTTCATGTTGTCTTAGCTCTTCTTGTTTTCTCGAAAAATCGGAGAGTACCTTAGTTGATTGTTGCTCCTTTTTCTGTTCTTCTTGCAGCCTTCGCTCCTCCTCTTCTCTCTTTTCTTGTTGTCGTAATTCTTCTTGTTTTCTCGAAAAATCGGAGAGTACCTTAGTTGATTGTTGCTCCTTTTTCTGTTCTTCTTGCAGCCTTCGCTCCTCCTCTTCTTTCTTTTCATGTTGTCTAAGCTCTTCTTGTTTCCTCGAAAAATCGGAGAGTACCTTAGTTGATTGTTGCTCCTTTTTCTGTTCTTCTTGCAGCCTTCGCTCCTCCTCTTCTTTTTTTTCATGTTGTCTTAGCTCTTCTTGTTTTCTCGAAAAATCGGAGAGTACCTTAGTTGTTGTTGCTCCTTTTTCTTTTCTTCTTGCAGCCTTCGCTCCTCCTCTTCTTTCTTTTCATGTTGTCTAAGCTCTTCTTGTTTTCTAGAAAAATCGGAGAGTACCTTAGTTAGTTGATGCTCCTTTTTCTGTTCTTCTTGCAGCCTTCGCTCCTCCTCTTCTTTCTTTTCATGTTGTCTAAGCTCTTCTTGTTTCCTCGAAAAATCGGAGAGTACCTTAGTTGATTGTTGCTCCTTTTTCTGTTCTTCTTGCAGCCTTCGCTCCTCCTCTTCTTTTTTTTCATGTTGTCTTAGCTCTTCTTGTTTTCTCGAAAAATCGGAGAGTACCTTAGTTGTTGTTGCTCCTTTTTCTTTTCTTCTTGCAGCCTTCGCTCCTCCTCTTCTTTCTTTTCATGTTGTCTAAGCTCTTCTTGTTTTCTAGAAAAATCGGAGAGTACCTTAGTTAGTTGATGCTCCTTTTTCTGTTCTTCTTGCAGCCTTCGCTCCTCCTCTTCTTTCTTTTCTTATTGTCGTAATTCTTCTTGTTTTCTCGAAAAATCGGAGAGTACCCTAGTTGATTGTTGCTCCTTTTTCTGTTCTTCTTGCAACCTTCGCTCCTCCTCTTCTTTCTTTTCATGTTGTCTTAGCTCTTCTTGTTTTCTCGAAAAATCGGAGAGTACCTTAGTTGTTGTTGCTCCTTTTTCTTTTCTTCTTGCAGCCTTCGCTCCTCCTCTTCTTTCTTTTCATGTTGTCTAAGCTCTTCTTGTTTTCTAGAAAAATCGGAGAGTACCTTAGTTAGTTGATGCTCCTTTTTCTGTTCTTCTTGCAGCCTTCGCTCCTCCTCTTCTTTCTTTTCATGTTGTCTAAGCTCTTCTTGTTTTCTAGAAAAATCGGAGAGTACCTTAGTTAGTTGATGCTCCTTTTTCTGTTCTTCTTGCAGCCTTCGCTCCTCCTCTTCTTTCTTTTCTTATTGTCGTAATTCTTCTTGTTTTCTCGAAAAATCGGAGAGTACCCTAGTTGATTGTTGCTCCTTTTTCTGTTCTTCTTGCAGCCTTCGCTCCTCCTCTTCTTTCTTTTCATGTTGTCTTAGCTCTTCTTGTTTTCTCGAAAAATCGGAGAGTACCTTAGTTGTTGTTGCTCCTTTTTCTTTTCTTCTTGCAGCCTTCGCTCCTCCTCTTCTTTCTTTTCATGTTGTCTAAGCTCTTCTTGTTTTCTAGAAAAATCGGAGAGTACCTTAGTTAGTTGATGCTCCTTTTTCTGTTCTTCTTGCAGCCTTCGCTCCTCCTCTTCTTTCTTTTCTTATTGTCGTAATTCTTCTTGTTTTCTCGAAAAATCGGAGAGTACCCTAGTTGATTGTTGCTCCTTTTTCGGTTCTTCTTGCAGCCTTCGCTCCTCCTCTTCTTTCTTTTCATGTTGTCTTAGCTCTTCTTGTTTTCTCGAAAAATCGGAGAGTACCTTAGTTAGTTGTTGCTCCTTTTTCTGTTCTTCTTGCAGCCTTCGCTCCTCCTCTTCTTTCTTTTCATGTTGTCTTAGCTCTTCTTGTTTTCTCGAAAAATCGGAGAGTACCTTAGTTGATTGTTGCTCCTTTTTCTGTTCTTCTTGCAGCCTTCGCTCCTCCTCTTCTTTTTTTTCATGTTGTCTTAGCTCTTCTTGTTTTCTCGAAAAATCGGAGAGTACCTTAGTTGTTGTTGCTCTTTTTTCTTTTCTTCTTGCAGCCTTCGCTCCTCCTCTTCTTTCTTTTCATGTTGTCTAAGCTCTTCTTGTTTTCTAGAAAAATCGGAGAGTACCTTAGTTAGTTGATGCTCCTTTTTCTGTTCTTCTTGCAGCCTTCGCTCCTCCTCTTCTTTCTTTTCATGTTGTCTAAGCTCTTCTTGTTTTCTAGAAAAATCGGAGAGTACCTTAGTTAGTTGATGCTCCTTTTTCTGTTCTTCTTGCAGCCTTCGCTCCTCCTCTTCTTTCTTTTCTTATTGTCGTAATTCTTCTTGTTTTCTCGAAAAATCGGAGAGTACCCTAGTTGATTGTTGCTCCTTTTTCTGTTCTTCTTGCAGCCTTCGCTCCTCCTCTTCTTTCTTTTCATGTTGTCTTAGCTCTTCTTGTTTTCTCGAAAAATCGGAGAGTACCTTAGTTGTTGTTGCTCCTTTTTCTTTTCTTCTTGCAGCCTTCGCTCCTCCTCTTCTTTCTTTTCATGTTGTCTAAGCTCTTCTTGTTTTCTAGAAAAATCGGAGAGTACCTTAGTTAGTTGATGCTCCTTTTTCTGTTCTTCTTGCAGCCTTCGCTCCTCCTCTTCTTTCTTTTCTTATTGTCGTAATTCTTCTTGTTTTCTCGAAAAATCGGAGAGTACCCTAGTTGATTGTTGCTCCTTTTTCGGTTCTTCTTGCAGCCTTCGCTCCTCCTCTTCTTTCTTTTCATGTTGTCTTAGCTCTTCTTGTTTTCTCGAAAAATCGGAGAGTACCTTAGTTAGTTGTTGCTCCTTTTTCTGTTCTTCTTGCAGCCTTCGCTCCTCCTCTTCTTTCTTTTCATGTTGTCTAAGCTCTTCTTGTTTTCTAGAAAAATCGGAGAGTACCTTAGTTAGTTGATGCTCCTTTTTCTGTTCTTCTTGCAGCCTTCGCTCCTCCTCTTCTTTCTTTTCTTATTGTCGTAATTCATCTTGTTTTCTCGAAAAATCGGAGAGTACCCTAGTTGATTGTTGCTCCTTTTTCTGTTCTTCTTGCAGCCTTCGCTCCTCCTCTTCTTTCTTTTCATATTGTCTTAGCTCTTCTTGTTTTCTCGAAAAATCGGAAAGTACCTTAGTTAGTTGTTGCTCCTTTTTCTATTCTTCTTGCAGCCTTCGCTCCTCCTCTTCTCTCTTTTCTTGTTGACGCAGATAAAAGAGACTAATTCACTATTGTTAAATTAAGTTTATTTACACTCGAAATACTAAAAATTACAACTTCACTTTACTATATTATCAGTAGCTTACTCGGACCACAGTATATACTGTGACTCGGACTATTCTATTATTGCACACTGTCTTTACACTCTCTGTCTTTCATGGTGAAAATTCTCCCATATAATATATACCCGACAAAGACTCCAGATCTTTCGATTCAAGCCGCTTCTGGTCTTTGATTCACTAGTCGCCACTGGACTTCTCTTGAAATCGTTTGTCGGCGTCCTAGTTATGATGCCGACATGCGGACATCGATCGCACTCTTTGTCATTCGCCGCTTCTAGAGATTACCAACATTCGCGCATGCATCAAAAGGACGCTACGACTTTATGGCCAATGCCGGCTGTTCCCTTGCACTTCACAGTACTTATCCTATTACCCACGTATATTCTTTGCTTGTAGTTGTTATTATTGAGATCTCAAAACATCGCTGATGTTACCAATTTCCACTGCTGTAACTCGAAAACCGTAACTCTAAGGAGAAAATGTTCATTATAAATACAAATAATTAGGTCTTTCATGTAGTACCCACAGATTTTCAATTTTCGAAAGAAATCGCCATCTCCACATAGCAAAAGTACCTACATATATTTGAGAATTTAACATGCCTCTATCTCGATAACCGTAACTCTTTCGAAAAAATGTTCAACTTAAACGTTTCCGGATATTGTCCTATCTTTAATTATACCACCTCAGATTTTCGATTTACGAGAAAATTTGCCCCCTCCATCCTCTTTGGGGGAGGCAAACAATGAAACTGTACTTCGGTCAAAAACTATAGTTTGGTTGGCTTACGACGTTGTGCAAAAAAATTAATCCAATCTAGATCTAGATACGAAATAAATGAAAACCTTGCAAGGCCTAAATATTGAAGACATTCCTACAAGTCAATTAGCCCAAAATCCTTCGAATTATAGTCAATTAAATTGATTAGGTATCTATATATATTATGAAAAGAAAGTTATAATGCGTATTGTCTAGCAACCCTCTCACTGCCCTTAACTTTCATCTCTCCACTCACTTAATTATCGAAATTTCTCCTATATATATATATATATATATATATATATATATATATATATATATACTTCTCCTAATGGAATAAGAGTCCTCTTTTGCTATAGAAACATGTAACCAGATGATTAATTGATTTTCCATGTACATATAAGTTGAGCGCTGGTGCGATTTGATCGCTGAAGTAATTAAATGGAAAAACAAATTTTTCATCAGACACGTAGGCATACTACTCTCGATTTAGATGACTTGTCGCATTTTTATTGATTGCTCATTTTGGCAAACTAATTTGCTTCATTGGGAGGGGAATGATGAATTAAATGTGCTTTTGTATCCAAAAGCAAACGTAAGTATCACGGTACTCCAATAGACAACGCTATTTATTACCAATTTCTCCTTACAAATTACAAAATAAATTGTTACTAGTACACCAGTATTCATTAGTGAAAAGTAAAATATATACCTAATACAGATTTGTGATCTGAAAATGAACTTTGTCAAAATTTGAAAAAACTTCCTAGTTACTACACACTTGAGAAACGGTGTGTAGTTTTTTCATCCACATTTATTAATCCTTAGTTCAAAAGTCTCGACAAAATTTAGTAAGAAACTATTTAGAGGCGACAAATATATTCCATTTTACCATTCAATAACTTCGTATATTATATGAAGTTAAGTAACACAGTTGTATCTTAAACTGTGCACACCCTTAATATTCAGGTTCGGAATAAAATGTTAGAAAAAAATGGTTAAATTCTTATAGAAAAAGAGCTACTCGAGCCAATCAGCAAAAAGATAATAGAACAGATCTTACGGAATGGATTATTGTATTCAACTAGAAAAATGTAAAATGTCTTCCCTTCCTACTGTTGAGCATCGAGCGATAGTACGCACTCACTTTATCAGAGATCGACAAAACAAAAATACGCATGCCTCTTTACGGCAACTGTACAATATTAGCAGTGACAATTATAAAACTAAAGCAAAAGATAATAACTGATCAGCAGATGATTTGATATTTTAATTACTTATAAAGATAGATGAATATATTCATATATATAAGTTCCAGTTTTGTAACAAAATATATGTAACGTTTCATTGTGGAATTTCAAAAAAGTCTCATTCCGTTTTGTCCATTGTTTGGTTTAAAATGTTTTCAGCAGACAGGGGCATCATCCAGAATGATACCAATTTACCGTAAACGATAGCCAGAAATGAAAACACATCACACATACACTACCACTCATCAAACGTTATTTGTTGTTGTTGTAGTCCTGTTCAGGTTAGGGTACCCCATCTGGGGAGTGAATATAGTAATCTGGCTCATATGGCATGGATATTAATGCGTACACATTCGACATCGCACCCGAGGAAATTGTTCGTATCATTAGGCCCGCCCTAATCAAATACGTCTATCATTAAATGCATGCCAATCATCATGAATAGAAATACATTTCGACCATATCACATACAAGGAGATATGTAAAATTTGATACAAAATAAGTGATCTGAATGCATATTTTGTATTATTTTTAAGCATTTTTCGGCTCAACTATCTCTAGAAACAACAATGATACATATCGACGTCGGACTGATTTCATTCGATGCATAATTTTATGTAGCAACATGCTGATTACAGATTCTTACGAAAATATATTTTTTTTGTAAAATTCATATTTGATTTTTGCGATAAAATCATAACTACAGCCTTCGAAAATCAAGTCTTGAAAATTTTTTAAATATCATTGAAAATATTTCTAATTCATTTTAAGTTTCAAACAATGAAATACTTAATAAATAAATAATAATTTAAAAAAATCACATATTATTCAATACCTTTGAGCTTTTTTGCCGCTGCAACGGGTGTAATGTATTCTTGCCTTTTGAAAGACCAATAAATAAAAATATACGCGCGCTAAATGGCATTTATATAGCTGTCCAAGTCGAGTCGAGGAAGCAGCAGTGTGTCGAAAGAAAAATTTGAATAAATTTTAGAAAAAATACAGCTGAAAGGTTGTAAAAGCTTTTTGGTTCGAGCATATAAATCTCCGAACGTTTTATTCTGCCGTTACAATAAAGAAAAAAAGCTATATGTATATAAGCGACAGCCGGAGCGGGAGAGGAAAACCAAACGTCTGAAGAATGAAAGATATAAGGTATTATAATAAGAAATATGTATACGATTATTTGCGGAATTTCCTAGAATTGCTAAAATATAATAAAACCATTGAAACTATAGGTATCAAAAACAAAAAGAAACGTTTTTGAATGTAGTGATTGCCTGAAAGTTTATGTAGAGCTTATTCATATACCATAAAACTATGCGCTACATCTCAATGATAATAATCACATATTTAACGATAATTTAAATATCTTGTATACCAACAAAAAAAATTAAATTGAATTTACTTGAGTCATTAGGCTTTAATAAACGTGAACTTTCGATTAAGGTCAATTATTTCCTAATTACATTAAAATATTAATCATTAAGATTTATGTTAAACATCCTTATTATTTAAGTAGGCACCTATCCTCTTTAGTTAATACTCACGTTTGAGAAACACAGCGTGCCAAAGCAATTGTTATTTTTTAACAAAATATTAGTAGCAATTAATTGTAGTGTTTTAATTTTCATCTAGAAATATATATATATATATATATATATATATATATATATATATATATATATATATATATATATATATATATATATATATATAAAGGTTATCACGATGCTTTCTATTCCAATCTCTATACTCGTACTTAATAGAAAGAAATAGAGCCGGTGGAAAAAAGTTTCTTCGAGGGAGCGTAACGCGTGATTATTTCTGTGAGTTATTACCGCCAGCCGCGTTAAGGAATTTCCTTCCAAAAATGTAAATAGACAATTTTTTCCTACGTCTTAGTTTGTGTTTTTATTTAATTTTCAACCGACGATACCTTTGGATAATATAAAATATAATGTCTTGCAAAAAATGTTGTAGCGAGAAATCGAACTCATTGTACTTCCCACTGAGAATTCAATAGCTCTATTAAATCAGAGTGCATGTATCAAATGTAGAAATGCAAATTAAAACGACTGTATTCTGCATTATGGTAATTCGGTTCTTCATCTTCTAAAGTCAGCGTCAGTCAGTCAGTCCTTCCCGAGCATATGGAGTGTGGAACATAATTCTCATGGAGCTACGTTAATAAAATAGAGTGAACTTAAAAAGTGCATTTATACTGGTCGCCATAAATTTCAAATTCAACCACTTTAAAAAAAGAGAGAAAAAACCGGCGCGTATGTATACCATTAGCGTTTAAACTATCATAAATTTGCGATCGGTGTGTTCACTCCTGAGATCCCAAGTAGTAGATGGAAATCCATCCAAGTAGAAAGTTTATTTGTCGTTTGTGTATGAGAAAAATAAAGGGCGAAAGTGTATATGGCGTCCATTTTGGGCGTGCGACAGTTTTACTTCTCTCCATATGAACTAAAAAAAAGGGGATGTCTCTCTCTCTTGCACCCCAGCGACTCTCTTCAAGATCACCCGTTCGTAATTATCGGTTATCGACGGTGCGTGAAAGCACACGAGCTTTTTAGCGCGACCGCTTTCTTTAAACATATTTATGTCAAAGCTTTTCAATTTCGCCACGTCGAGTCTCGCATTTGCTCTATGCACAATAATTCCACATCAGTGCGCTCAATTTGATTACAATCCAAATTCGAGATGCCTTCGATAATATCATATCTTCCAATAGAACCTTGATTTTAATCTCTAAATTGCATCATACCATAATTTGTGTAAATAATATTTCCAAAAACAATATTCCTTACTAAAGATTAAGATATATGTTTTGTGTATGATCGGAACAAACAAGAAATGATAGTAAAATCAAACCCTGTCTTTTATCTTTAGTTCTAGATCTTGAACAGGGACGCCAAATAAATAACTTCATGGAAATTCAGCATAACCTATTTGGTAAAAGTTCGTCATTCCCCAGACAAAGTCTAACATACATTATTGTTATATAAGTTTATATTTTTAAATTTCTGTTGATCATTCTATTTCTCAATATTTCATGATTAATTGGTTTATTAATTATTATCAACCGCCCATTAGCTAACATGTATTTCATCAATGAATACGTTATTTAATAATCAGAAACGTTTAGCTGCGAAAATGCGCTGCCGAAAATGGAAAAAAAATTATACAACACAAATCACTGAAATATACGTAAAATAACATTCACAAAACCTTATATTCTAATCCTACCTTTTTGGAGACGTTGACTCTGCATATCTGTAACAAAAAAAAACTGAAATAATCATCTGATTCAATTCGAAATAAGTGTAATTATTATTTAAAGAATTTCACATAACTCATATCATCTGAAGTGGTGAATAAAAATAGAAGAACCTTAAACTATTTACAGAGAAGCAATACTGAGTAGAAATTTATATTAAATTCAATTATCGAATTCAAATCAATGCGATCGAAATTCAGATTATCCGTATTAAACTCGGTATTATTGCAACTATAAAATATTCGTAAAGATATAAAAATAACTAAATATAAAGTACTTAATCAATAAAACTAATTGAAAACTGCTTGAACTTGTCAAAAATCGGTTGTGACCAAACCTCGGACCAAACTTTAGGGTACCTATACATTTTAAAATGTTCAACATAACATTATGGATATGTCTTTTCTATGGAGTGAATAAAAAATCAGACAAAGAAATATTTTTTGTTTGTTTACTGAATATAAAAACATAGATTTTAAATGTTACTTTTGAATTTGAAATACGTTATAAAATACCTCTGTAGGATTATAGAATATTCATATTTAAAATTAAAGGTTATAATATATGAATAATATCTCCTTGGGCAAAAAGGACAATAAATCTACATTCGCGATTTATACGCAATAAAGTTATCTCTTTCAGTTCGTTGGACGCCCTACACTGGAAGTGGATTTCCTCAATTTGCGGCCACACTCATGAAAATTGGCAATATATGCCCAAATTTTGTTCCTGCTGTTCACTGCTCGCGTAGATAATAAATTTGATGACCAATAAAATGATGTTTTTTTTATGAAGAGCAAGTGGACCCCTAAATTCTCCGGTCACTTGATTACTTCGGAAAATATACCGGATTATATTTTAAACATTTCCCTCGAATTCCGGTCTTCGGATCTTGTTTTTTCTTTTTCGTAAACTTATTGCTGTGGGCACCGGATATCCGTAAAAATTGATTTATGTGGCCGAGGTTTCGGTGATTTTGGAATGGCATATAAAAAAAGAGCTCAAGGCGCTTTCCAAGCCATGAAAAAAGTCGCTGAATAATATGGAGAATATATTAAGAAAAGCACGATACATCCGGCATGTTTTTCCACATTCACTATTATTCACAAACGAACAGTCAATAAATCCATCGACATAAAAAACTCTGTTATCGGCAGTTGTTGCTGTTGAATGCTCCTTTTGTGTTCTAAAGTAGAAATCATTTAAAATCAATTACCACAATAATGCTTTAGAAGCATTTTGATATCTTCCAACGGGTCTCTCTATTTAAGAAGTTGGTTAAAAATTAGGCATGAGAACATTTTATTACAATTATTGTTAATGATACCGTTCGTCCGAATACATTATGGTATAGTTTAGATATTATGGTAAATGTAGTAAATTCCTGGCAGAAATAGAACACATTTATATCTATCCCCTCCTAACAATAAACACAATAGATAGTCGAGTCATGAATACCTACAATCATGTGTGACTCATTCCGCGTTCCTTTGTCAGTTTCATATAAATTTATGTATTCGAATGATGCTGTATATTCAATTTGCTCCAACATATTGTAGCAAATTTGAGTATATATAAATATATTTACTTCACTAAGAAGAGTGATTAGTAAATTGAAATTTACGCAAACAGCAGAAGTCAATTAGGCAGACGGATGACAGATAGCATCAACCATATATTTTCCGGGCTTGTTTCCCCGCAGGCGCAAATTTCAGTTCAATCATCTGTTTATCTTATGGATTAAACGTTTTCATCGTGTTGATATAGCACACGTGATGTATACGACACATTAGGAATATTTCGGGTCTCTCTCTTTTGACAAGACTCGGGATATACAAATATTTAGATTAAAAATTAAAGCTACATCTCTTGCTTGTTGTCTCCCGTTTGTGATGTGCCCTTTCCTTCGATCGGAATAACATTCCATAAATTAACTCATTAGTAGGGAGCAACGTCTAGGTTTGTCTCTGGTCTGCATAATATTGTTTGGACAAAGGGATACGATGGCTTTCATAGCTCATCTGCATAATGCTTACAGAAAGGCACTTTGCTAACTATTATAAATACAAACACGTAGATATCGCCTATTAGCCTCTAGGCCAACATTACGATTGATATCGATACAACAATCGATTGAAATCACATTCTATACATGACATAATATGCTCAAAGAAGGAAAATGTGCATTGAACGAAAAAACACCCGCTGTTTGACTATTGAATGATATAAATAATATTATAATCGAAAATATTCACAAGAAAATTCGTGTCCATAAAAAAACTAAAATATATTACAATTATGTTAAAGCATAATTGGAATTAAATAATTTTAAGTTATTCACAGAAAAACTGTAATTAAAATATTTGTTTTGCTCGGCAATAGAATTCAAATTCTGAAAATTATTAATATATTCTCAAATCATAACCATTTGACCCTTATTATGTTACGTACATAATAATTTTTAACAAAAACTAAGACCGACTTTATTAGTGTGGTAATTTTAAATTTATGCAGTTGAAGTACACAAGATACAAGACTTTTGGCGCCAACTTCGAACTAATATTATATCGTAAAGAGAATTAATTAGTGAATGAGAATCCCCAACATATACATAGATATATATTAGAAATAATTAATTCCTGTGATGCACTCTACGGTAGTGGGAGAAAAATACTTTATGGAAATACAGGGAGAAATCCCTCATTTTCTCTTTTGTTTTTGAACATTAACCTCTGCTGCAACCCCATAGCAGCCACCTTGACCTATTTTTCTGTTAATAGCAACCACCACCCTTGCAAAGGAGGGTTGTTTCAAGAGGTGTATTCAAATGAACCTGCAGGAGTATGAACGAAGATAACAGCAAACAGAAAAAAATCATAGACATATCCGTCAAATACAACGGTATATAAAATCAAATCATGAACATGTCATCTTAAATATTATATAGGAACAATTCTATATCTTATTCTATACAATGAATGATAAAAAAGTTATCACAATTTTCTTATTACTCTGAATTTTTCAAATGTTTAAGATAACAACTGATAGAACTATTGTGTCTTCAATAATTATTATTAAAAGTGGAAATTGATTATCATTCTTATTCAAAAGGTTTTCTCAATTTATATTTAAACAGTTTCTCGTGTGAAAAGCAGTAGGTACCTACTCCAGAGATTGCTTATTTATATTCAATAGCTCAGTATTGATAGAATATATTAAATATTACGGCATACCAAATAGCAAAAAAAGATAGCAAAATGTAAATTGCATCTACCAGCATAAATACTCAAGTAAATATTTAAGCACGTGCCTATATACTGTAGTGTGAATTGAAAATACTATACAGTGAAAGGCCACGCGCGCATCAGTTGTTGGGGGTAAGAAGATATGTGTATCCACAAATTATATACTCTATATTCGAAATCTACATACAAAACAAGTTCCAAGAGGGCAATGAGAACAAAAGAGGAATATGCAACGCGCGCGCACGCCCTAAAGTCTATTTCAATGACCACTCGATTTGGATGCCCTTCGGCACCAACGAAATATCAAAAATGGAAATGGGCTGTGATTTTATTTCCGAAAATTGCTCACCAAATATATAGATCCGCCAACTAGGATTAGGATTAAGAGTTGTGAAAAAGGTTGTAAAAATAAGGTTGAGTGTTTTCACTACATATGTTCGCGAAATAAATAAGTACCTACATGCAAAATAATAAATGTATTTTGATGACACTTCTTAGTGATATCTTATATATATATATATATTGAGTCAATGAAAGAATGGGTAACGATTACACATTGACCAGGTAAGATTTCCTACTCATCAGTCGACAACTGATGTTAATGGAGATAAAATGAGTTATGGTTATGAAATTGGCCGGCAATTCTTTTGAACAAATTCAAACTTACGGGCTGGTTACGTATTGTCCACCATTGTGACATCAAACTTGATCTGCTTTTCCATGACAGGCAAATATATATTTCGTATTGATGAACACTTCTGCTACCGTCTTTTGAGAAGGGCATAGAATTATTAAGGATATTTTGAGTAATATTCGAGCCAATAGTCTGCACTATTTTGTACTTTTCAGTTTAAATCGATCACACACACCATATTTTTGATTTTTCTGAAGTGGATTGCCTAACAGGGGCTGTTCATAAAATGTTATTCAATCACTGGCCACTGAATCCCCTCGTAGCTTTTAAACTAGAATCTATTCCATTGAGCTGCGGCTAAAAATCCTCTTCTAACTCACAGAATTTCATTTACAATAACACTTGAGCGTGAAAAACACTTTCTTAATTACTTTCAGTTCAGTCTGGAGAGGGATCATCACTTGAATGCCAACTTTAGAATTTGGATTCATAATAATTCGAATTTTTAAATAAATCGAGTATGGTCAATGGTATTCAACTGCTTCTTCATTTTGAATATTCGCGGAATAAGGATTACATTACGACGCGGTATATTAATTACTAAAAATTCGCTCTTATTTCAATTTCATACCTATGCGCTTCTCAGCTTCCAAAAACCCCAACTACAAAATTACAAAATGGCGGAATTCGGGTATCGGGTATCACGATTCACGATTATTGAATATTTTACATCCGTCATTAGGCATAATAAATAATGATCATAATACATAACTAACTGACATGATCTTTGCTCTTCTCGATTATCTCTGCGCAAGCGCCTCGAAAATCATGTCATATTTTTCAGGTAGATTGGCAAATTGCCACATTTCTTCAAAAAATATGCCTGAGGAGCTAGATGTAATGATTATTACATTTATTATCAGTGAAATTGAATTGATAAAATATCTATGATGCATAATGAGTTCACTGAGTGACAAAAATTCAATTGAGATGATGACTAGAATGATTTGAACATTCTAAAAGTGGATATATTTTCTACAATGGTATTCATGATTTAAAATAGTTATTAACTAGACAATATTATTATATTATATTCATAATTAGATATGAAAATTAGGTAGGTATTCAGTTAGTGCCTGATTTCGTATATATCATTTAGTTCATGCAAGCATGCGCAAAGAGAATCTGTCAATATGAAATGAATAGTTTCAAAGGTATTAAGTATAGAAAATATAAATATAACAAATAAACAAATTCTATTAGACACACAGAAAAACACTGGAATTACAAATTGCGGAAATAAGAATCAAATAAAATTTGAGATTTCATAATTAAGGAAAAGATGACGTACCAGTGGTTTTCGGCTGTATTCGTTTCTGATCTTAGGATGCTCAAATTGATCCACACACGCAATAAATCATGATATGATAGTCCTGGAAAGCTGGACTATCCATTTCTGAGATATTTTCTTAGTAAATACAAGTATGCCAACAGACAAATTTAAAGAGTTATGCCACAACTGTGATAAACATTCACACATTTGCATTAACTTAGAAAAGATAAACAACGAATACAGCCAATAAGGAAAAAGAAGATATAATCTTAAAATATCTGGGGTATCAAGTTTGAATCGGTAAATAAATCCAATTGTTTTAAAATGGAAAGAAAACGTTGATACTCGCGATACTCAGTTATTTCGTATAAATGTAAATAAGAATGAACCAAAGGGTTACTCCCAAGGAATTTTATAGTACATTTTCATAAATTCCCACAGGTATAGCGTTGCGTCGACATCTGTTTCCAACGCACATTCATGATTAATCAATCAAGCTTAGTTGTTTAATAGATCCCTGGCATCCTGATCACGTACGCCAATGGCGTTCAATCAACGCATCACAAGGATTAGGTAGAGATGCTGGGGCATCTCCGTAATCGGCTCTTTATGGTTGTCAATAACCGTACAGTAACTGCTGTTATCAGCACAGATAGCCGTTGCCCACGCCAATGCCACAATGCTATGCCATTAAGTGCAAATCCAAATGTATTATTCACGTTATGACCGTATACCACTCTATATAGCTCTTTGTGATTTAAGGTATGGATTGCGACACCATATAGTTTTTGTGTGATAATTGCAATGCACAGAAAACAGGAAAGGCAGTAAACTAACTAACTACCCTGGGCCCGTATTATAAGGGAGCGAGAGAGGTTGTTCGGGATAAATTGCGTTTGCAACGTTAAGGGAATGGCCAGTCGTCATTCCAGATTTCCACTTTTAGGTGGTTAGCATCGCTAATCAACTGGAGTAGCTTTTAAAGCTTTCAACACCACTAGAGCCTGGGAACCTGCATATATATAGCTAAGAATTCTTTTATGTGGATATTTTAATTCATTTCTGTGAAAAATATTTATAATATGTGATCTTTCATACTAAGAATGTATGTACCTACCTAATATTCAAGGTATAGATATTTGATTCTCGTGGTTTCCCACCCTGCGAAGCTAGTGAATGGAGATAGAATATGAGTTATGAAATTGGCCGGCAATTCTTATGAACAAATTCAAACTTACGTGTTGGTTACGTATTGTCCACCATTGTGACTTCAAACTTGATCTGCTTTTCCATGACAGGCAAATATATATTTCGTATTGATGAACACTTCTGCTACCGTCTTTTGAGAAGGGCATAGAATTATTAAGGATATTTTGAGTAATATTCGAGCCAATAGTCTGCACTATTTTTTCCTTTTCAGTTTAAATCGATCACACACACCATATTTTTGATTTTTCTGAAGTGGATTGCCTAACAAGGGCTGTTCATAAAATGTTAGTCAATCACTGGCCACTGAATCCCCTCGTAGCATTTAAACTAGAATCTATTCCATTCAGCTGAGGCTAAAAATCCTCTTCTAACTCACAGAATTTCATTTACAATAACACTTGAGCGTGAAAAACACTTTCTTAATTACTTTCAGTTCAGTCTGGAGAGGGATCATCACTTGAATCTTGAATGCCAACTTTAGAATTTGGATTCATAATAATTCAAATTGTTAAATAAATCGATTATGGTCAATGGTATTCAACTGCTTCTTCATTTTGAATATTCGCGGAATAAGGATTACATTACGACGCGGTATATCAATTACTCAAAATTCGCTCTTATTTCAATTTCATACCTATCCGCTTCTCAGCTTCCAAAAACCCCAACTACAAAATTACAAAATGGCGGAATTCGGGTATCACGACTATTGAATATTTTACATCCGTCATTAGGCATAATAAATAATGATCATAATACATAACTAACTGACATGATCTTTGCTCTTCACGATTATCTCTGCGCAAGCGCCTCGAAAATCAGGACATATTTTTCAGGTAGATTGGCAAATTGGCACATTTCTTCAAAAAATATGCCTGAGAAGCTAGATGTAATGATCATATATATATATTAGTTGGCTATATATATATATCTATATATAGCTAAGAATTCTTTATCTGGATATTTCAATTCGTTCTTGTGTAAAATATTTATAATATGTGATCTTTCATACTAAGAATGTATGTACCTAATTTTCAAGGTATAGATATTTGATTCTCGTGGTTTCACACCCTGCGAAGCCAGTGAAACATGAAAACTGCATTTTGTTAAAGAAACAAACATTAGTAATCACGCGATGGGCTCTTCAATTTTAGATTTATTTGTTGGCAAGTTTGAAAGCATTTGTGCAGTAAACTGATGACTACTGCTATCGTTCAACGGATTAATACAGCGTTGATTATTGTTTGTTGAGAATCACATATATGAAAGAACAGAATTGGGGAAGTGTGTGTATTTAGAACGATGCGCTGGGCGGCATCGACTTAAAGCGGATCAAATGCGTGATCGGATATCAGACGTAATCCGAACAACCAACCATATAATAAAATACCAGAATGTCTTGGTGGTGAAACACGAATGAAAGAAAAATAGACACACACGTCAGTCAGGGCGTCAAGTAACTATTAATACCCTTATTCCTGTCCCTATTTGCAGCATTGACTGGCGCGGTCACGTGCTATGGCGCCGCCATTATTGCATTTGAATAGATGAATGGGAGGAAATAATAATTGCTATATAGTATAGTGCACACAGCAAACAACCAAAATCTCCGCTCAGCACAAGATTATTATGATTATTTCTCTGACACATGACACACAAACGCCCCTGCCTCTGGATACCTACATCTTTTAACTTTTGAAAATGATATACTAGTTGGCATTTGTCATAGATTATACATGTTATTGTTGTGAATTCCTTTTTTGACTAATGATAAATAAGGCATTCATGCATAATTCGAAAAATTAACAAATAAATATGAGCTGTGCAAATACTACCAAAACGAAATAAATTAAACCAAAATATGTAACTTTTTAGTGCGGCGAATATGTCAATTAAAGTGTTTTCAATTGACTAGTCAAATTTGATTTGATCTTTGATATCACATCAAAATTCGCTCTTGGCTATGTCACATAGGTAATTGTCGATACCTCTAGACACATAGAACGTGTTATATCCATCTATGCTCGATTGAGCGCACATTTCTGTCACTTTGTAGGCCTGAACAGGAGTCAGCAGCCAATAATAATGCAGCTCGAATTCCCACAGATCGAACTCACGAGATCCGGGGTAACACATCTAGGCAATCTACTTTGATTTGCGGCACAATGTTCGAGTCTATCTTAATCGGAGACAGTATTACTAAAATATATGTCAGATTGGCAATTACAAATAGTTTGATGTATGTGTATTGTCATCGCAAGTTCGCTCATGTCCAAAACGTCATCCTGTGGGAATGTGATTTATAGACTGATGTTATTTGTGTTAGCAATATCACACATCAGATGAAATGTACACATGAGAGCAAGACAATGAAATTGTATTTTTTACCCTAGGTGCAAAACTGGATCTTTTCCACACTGAAAATAGTTGTTTACTTCTCGATGCCCGGAAAACATATATATTATATGTATGTAACGGTAGTCTACTTACAGTTGGTTTTTAATATCATATTACAGTGCGAATCACAATTCAAAAGTATACAGTATACGTGCAAATTGGAGGTCAAGGAACTCTATGACATATGACAAGAGACAATTGATCATATTGGAAACTGCATTATCGTCTCAAAAGTATTAAAAATTTATTGTCCGAATCAAGAAGATTGAAAACAAGGAGAGTAACTTCCTATGCTTCTCTTCGTAGACACATAAGATTACAGAAGTTGCATATTGCATATCATAGCGTGGCCTCGTGTACGACGAACATCTTGACAATTGCCTCTTTATTTATCTTCGTGAACATGATCTGCCATCTGCTGTTTTTTTAAGCGAGAGTCGCTTTTTGCGCACGGCATGGTGCGCAAAGACGCATTTACAAAAGATATGCGTATGAAATTTTACACGATATTTAGTTTAATCTCCCCATTCCAGTCTTCTTGGTCCGAATAAACACAATAATTTATGCTTGATAAATACCAATAACGATAAATATACAGTTAGTTATTTCTTACCACTTTAATAAGTAATAGATTGTAGATTTATTCATTTTATTACGTGAAAAATCACACATTTTTTACAAATATTT
Organism: Crioceris asparagi; assembly: GCA_958507055.1. NCBI lineage: Eukaryota > Metazoa > Arthropoda > Insecta > Coleoptera > Chrysomelidae > Crioceris > Crioceris asparagi. Next base: position 262,492 of record OY293833.1, on the reverse strand, counting down.
GTCACTACGGTATTAACACTACCTATCTCAATTCCTGAGAGAATATGCAATTTACGCGGGCACAAAACTGATTAGCATAATATACGTCACACATGTGCCTCCTAGATATATATATATACATGTGCAGTTTAGCATAATGTGAACAGGCTAATCGGGCTACCGAGAGATGCATGCCCATCAGAGTCAAAGCTGTTACCTAAACCTTTAGGTACATGCTGCTTGTTAGAGGATAATCGCGTTTCGCCTTATACCTGCCGTCATCATGAACTCTAACATGTATAAACATATTTATACGTCTGTGATCCAATTGAATTTCGCCCTACCTGCGACTGTCACACAATGCATCATCTCTTTGAACAATAATTGTCACTGTAAACTTTCTTTGACGTGGTAGACCTTGAAACAACCACTTACAGGTATCGGATGGTTGGATTCATAACCCTCAATATCTGGAGAACTGCGAAAATCACTTTGTAAGAAATGTTTGAAAATGCTTCTACTAGTCAGTTGAGTTGTAAGTAGACAAGATTATATTCACTACATTGCAACAATTTTCATAGAAACGTCTGCCTGTATATGTTGCAATGATACCTCAACTTCCAGTAAACTTATTGAGTCGCAATTTAGTCAGATTGTTTTTCTGTGTGTTTGGATGAAAATTCTCTGAATATATTGATAAAAACTTTTCGTTAATAAAAAAAACACCACAAAATTTTAATAATCATTTCCAAATAGTTTCATCTGCAGAAATTTGAACCTATTAGAGTCAGGTCCATAGGATAATTCAATAACGTAGATGAGTATGCAATTTATTGTCAGATAATCAATAGCCTATATAATAGTTATTCATTAATTCTGGAAGAATTTGCATTCGGTATTGAATATATATAGAGAAAGGCCTCCATATACGGGCTAATGCATTTCCAACCCTTTGAATAGCGATAATAAGCGGTGTGTACGCTGGTTTTCCTGTCGCTAAAATATTCATAGGATTACATTGGAATAAATATTCATGAATAGAAGAATTGTGCTTTTATTGAATTTGGGTGAAGTTTTTTAATTTCAACACTTTGAATCGGTTAGAGAGCCTGACGAATGCAAATCGACAATATACAAACAATTAAGGATTCGTTCTCGCGTCCAAGCTTTTCACACAATGGGCCAGAAAGAGAGAGAAAGTGAAGAGCAGTTATTATTGGCCGCACAGAGGCAGCAGGAATGTTCGCCGTAGCAGCAGGATGAGCGAGCGGTACGCGAGTTACAAACTCGTCCTGGTGATTTCCATTTCGCGCGCCCATTTAAGGGGATGATTAAAAAGCTGGCCAGGGTCCATCACACTTTTGTACTACACAACACCTCTATTCATTGAGGCTATTGTGTACGCAAAAGAATGTGTCCCCTGAAATATATAAGTACTTAGTACAATATAGATGCGCGCGGGTTCATTTGATTGGGTTGTATGGGAATGTGGCATTCTAATTTTTCAGCGTCATAGCCAGAAAATGACGGTCATAAATGAAAGTGGAAATTTTAATGAAAATTCAAACGTGGGGTCAATCCTCGACAAGCAATTATTGCCTATATATGTATAAATATATCGAGGGATACAAAAAAAATCGTCCCTAAGGAATTCTAGATCATGACTTCTACAAATAGTCACCCTTAGAAGAAGAAATAATTTAGTAAGTAAACACTGAATGAAATGCTCTAACCTAACTTGATACATAACCTAAATATTCAAAATATTTTTGTGCTTGTTGAATTGTTGATTTTATTATTCTTATTGGTTTTAAACAAACTGAAATTACTTGACATTACTTTGAATTGCGAAGAATTGATGGAAAAGAGAACTTGATTGTGAAGCTATTAAAATGAAACGATATAGGTATAAATGGAATTTTCAAATGAATACCGATAAATCGATAGCTGACACAAAGAAGAGCGTTAAACTTAATATGGTAGATAGATTCATGCGACAAAGCAACCAAAAACCTCTACGTCATCAATGTGGAAATTGAAACGAAACGACTCATAAAATTTAACTTCAACTCAAACTAAAAATGCGCAAGATTTTCCAATAGAAAACACAAATGTTGAATAAATCCACTCTTTATGGGCGCGATAAAAAAGTGAAAAGGCCAAATTAATTTTAGGAATTTGTGTGTCTGGCATTAGAGAGGCGCAGGCAGTCTCATTTCAATACATTCTCTCTTTTGGATATATATATATATATATATATATATATATATATATATATATATATATATACACAGTATAACAACCATCCGCATTCACAATGTTGATTTAAGGGCTGAAGAGGCAATTCCTGCGAAACTTTATGTCATCTGAGCAATCTGGATACTCGCCTGTGCTAGTAGTAACTAATAGCAGGAAGGCATTAAATGTCGCCGGGGTAATTTCTCATGAGCATAAAGTGATTTACACTATTATAGTAGTAGCAGAAACCAACGACCGATGATGATACTATGGGAGAGACACGGAGATGCTGTTCTTAACCCGGAGCCCTGTTTTCGCGTGTTTATATATATACATATATATTACAAAAGGGGCCAAGGTGGAGAAAAGAATTATAGCTACAAAAGGGAACGAAATGCCTTGTCTATACATACAGGGTGGCTAGAAAGTCAGGGAGCACCTGATTTCTGGCGACATTAGCTTTTTTTTATTGACGTACTTTGATTGTCAACAGATACGCTAATTTTAGGGATATGACGTCATCGGTGTTTTTCTTTAATGTATCACCCTATATATTTTTGCATTTTCAGAAACTCATTTTAGCAATAGTTTAAATGATATATGCCATCGAATAAGTGAACACATTTTTATGTACAATGCAAAAATCATTTACAGTTGCTTTCTCTTCGAAAACTATTTCAGCGAGTATTTGGGAAAGGAAGTTTTCGAAAAATTTGTATATCATTGTACGTAGGTAAATATTTATTCAAAGTTATAGATTATGTGATTCGGTTAGTGCTCAGAAATTTGAAATAAATAACTTTTTACAAAAACTAGTACCGACTTTATCAGATGTGCACGAAATAACCAAACAATGTACTTTACCACAAATTAAAAGTAGATAGAATAATTGCTCAATTATTAATGAGATATATCGACAAATTAGTAAACTTCATTAGACATATATAGATAATTTAGTGAATCGTTGTCATCTTCTATGATGATGTTTTGATAACGCCCCAAGTAATAAACGGAAAGCTTTCTGGTATAAATTCCCTATTCCCTTTAAAGGGAGCGGAGCAAATGGATAGCAATCGTGTGTTCAAATTATCTATTCTTTGATTCGAGAATACGTTAAATGTGGCAATATTGTGAGATACCCGCACACAATTACCTTGATGACAAAAGCCATCTTAATCCAAGAGAGAGATACGGTTCGTCAGCCCGAAGCTAAGAGAGTTCTAATTGTTATCATTTAGTATACCGGCTATAGTAGGGCTCTTTCTTAATACGTAAAAGGGTTAGGGGATGCCTCGGTTTGCTATCATCTTAGCCCTACTTAATATTGATAGATCCATCTTCGCATCTTTAAGAAAAAATAAATGATAAACACTTTGATGTTAACAAGCCTGTGGGGAAAGTTGGAAGGGCTACCGACTGAGATGCGAAATATCATTTACCTTAGATTCTTGTCTGAGAAAAGCTCAAGATAAAATTTTGTCGATTGAATGCAACTTGGAAGTTAACTAATTTTGACATGACTGCATTTCTAAATTTCCGTTTATTGCGATTATCTCATAATAATTGAGGTCTGTTAATAATGAGCGAATATTTCATGTTATGATGGAGCGCGCGCAAAGGACGACTTACTTCACGAGGTCTGACAAACAATACACCCCGAGGAAGTGAAGGGGTGAATATGGTACATCTTCCTGAAGAAAACTTATGAAAGATTCTATCAGGATGTGTAACCGAGCAGAATGCTCGCCGAACTCGAAGAAAGTACAAACCTTATAGCACAAGAAGGGTGTAAGAGAAGTGTAGAGTTATTTTGATTTAGATGTTACGGAAGTGCCGACGCTAGTCAAGATTTATGTTTGTTCCCAGATCCTGTTATCGGGACGACTCGATTCGCACCAATGCACTGTGGTCGTATATTGTTACTTAAATATGGGTTCAAATAAATAATTACAATTATAACATAATTTCCACCCCTTCAACATATTGAATATAGGCTGTTAATATAGTAAATTATAAATAAATCATGATATATAATATTTTTTTCAATTTGTAAGTTCTCTGCTAACGCGATCTGAATGAATCAAATCGGTTCAATGCTGAATTTAAGCGTAACAAAGGAGCTCACTTCTTAAAACATACTCTTATCGCCATCTCGTATTCAGAGCGAAAAACAATGTTCTAAACATATTCGCCACTGCCATCTAGTAGCCAAAAGCTCAAGTTTCAAACATAGAAGATAGCTACATCAAAGAACAGAGACCACAGAACAGCTCTGTTCTCTGACAGAGATGTATCTGTTCTCTGGCAGAGATGTCTGTGTTCTCTGCCTACTTATCACGATCTAAAGTGTCGTTTGCATTGAGAAATTATTAGCTTCATGTAATTTCTCAATATAAAAATAAAGTGTTGATAGATTTGTTCTTCCAAGTAATTCAAGTATCGTTTCACGTATGTTTTATCGTTTTCGGTCAATACTATTCTGTTTTTTTTTCGAATCAAGCATAGAACATAAAAACAGAATCACGTCAGCTGTATGACGTTTTGTTGTGTAGAGCATCCTTAAGGTGCCTCTCATTTCCCGTCGATCGACCAATCAGATTCCACCACGACCATCGTGATTACAAATTATTTGTAAAGTTTGTTGAAATAATAGCACGGCAGCAAATTTCAGTATAGTATTTACCGGTTTGATTTTTAATGTGTTTATGCTGATTGTTGAGTGAATTGGAAGATAATTAATTCAGCTGTTCCGATTTTCGAAATGATTCGCATAATTGGTAAGGCAAATTTCAGTCAATAATTCAAATTATAAGTGTATTCTACTTCTTAACCTTCTAAATGACGATTTTTTTCTTCTAGTTCTATCATTACTGGCAGCAAATTGCTGGGCCCTCTACCCAAGCAGCGGCAATGTAATTGATCTGACGCCCAATAATTTTGATAAGCTGGTTATTAAGAGCGATGAAGTTTGGATTGTGGAGTTTTTTGCCCCATGGTGTGGGCATTGCCAAAGTCTTGTTGCAGACTATACCAAAGCTGCTAATGCATTGAAAGTAAGCCATTCTCTAATCATTTCATATTTTATGTAGGATGATATGTGGGTTTAGATTATACAGTGTTGAAATTATTTGCCAACTTTTGGTTGAACACATATTTTGGGGGTGGAGAGTAGTGTTTGCATTCGTGTCAATTTGTAGGGTGTAGTCAAAGTTGGAGCTGTTAACGTAGATGAACACAAGGAACTTGGAAGTAGATATGGAGTACGTGGCTTTCCAACGATAAAAATTTTCGGAGCAAACAAAAACAAACCAGAAGATTATAATGGTGGAAGAACTGCCAAAGAGATTGCTGATGCTGGTTTGAAAGCAGCTACTAGTAAAGTTCGAGCCACATTTGGAGGCTCTTCAAAATCCAGCGAGGTAAAGTTATTCGATAAAATTTTCGATTCGTTAATCCATTTGGCGCAAAGTTTAATTTATATTCTCTATATAGTCTTCAGACAGCTCTGATGTCATCGAGCTGAATGACAGTAACTTTGACAAACTTGTGTTACAATCGGACGATATGTGGTTGGTTGAATTTTTCGCTCCATGGTGTGGTCATTGCAAGAATCTTGCGCCACATTGGGCTAAAGCAGCTACAGAATTGAAAGGAAAAGTCAAACTTGGCGCATTGGATGCCACTGCCAATCAAATCAAACCTGCGAAGTATGGAGTACAGGTAAATTGACATTTAATCAAATCGAAAATAGTAATTTCAAATTTAAATAATACTATCTCGCTTTTTCTAGGGATACCCAACTATCAAGTTGTTTGCACCAGGTTCTAAAGATTCACCCGAAGACTATGATGGCGGTCGAACATCTAGCGCCATCGTCAACTGGGCTTTGGATAAATTATCTGAAAGTGTTCCCGCACCTGAAGTGACACAAATAATCGATGACAAATCATTCAAAGCTGCATGTGAAGGTAAACCGCTTTGCATCGTCTCAGTATTGCCACACATTTTGGATTGTCAATCAGAATGCAGAAATAGTTATATTCAATTGCTCACAACTTTGGGTGAGAAATTCAAGAAGAAGATGTGGGGGTGAGCTATTTTGTTTTAGATAAAATTCATGTTTTTAATGACTGTTGACGTTATGCTTATTGTGGCTGATAATTATTCTAGATGGGTTTGGTCGGAAGCTGGAGCTCAACCAGCTCTGGAAGAGGCTTTGGACATTGGTGGTTTCGGTTATCCAGCTATGGCTGTCATTAATGCAAAAAAAATGAAATACTCTCTGCTACGTGGCTCCTTCTCCAAAGATGGTATTTATGAATTTTTGAGGTATGTACTCCGAAAAATATTCGTATTAGATATCAATATCATTGTATTGTGAACAGTAACAACTATCATTGTCAGAATAATCTTAAAACTCCATTATTGAATGGTCACCGTTGCGTAGTTAAGTCTTGAAGATTTTTCACAAAGCTCGTGTAAAGCACGAGTATTTGTGCCTAGTGCCGTTCGGAACTGACTATAAACTGTAGGTCACGTATATGAACGCAAGAGGTCACCAATATTCTTAAAGAGTCTCAACTTACCTTTTACAAGTTCAAGGGTAACTAGCATATTTCGACAATTATGGTTATATAAGGTTTTTTTAATGATATTTAGTATATAGTAAATTACTTCTGCACGAAGGTATTTTAACTCTTCTCCTATTCGCTTTTTCGTATTTTATGATTTTCAAGAGCACTTGAAATCATCGACAAACTGTCGGAACAGATTTAATTGTCGAGTTGAGATATTCATACTGCATAGCAACTGGCAACTATTGATTATTCCATAAAATATCGTTATCTGCGAGGCAACCATGGAGATAGTTTTATGATAATGAATGACATTTTTAATTACTTTCGAAGGTATGTGAGGACCGTAAATTTGTTTTCGCCCGGATCTTATCTGATTAACAATCAATGAGAAATATATCTATAAAAAGCCTTTTAACTTTCATCATACACCTAATGACAATGATCTGAGATCAATGGTAAAATTATGCAAAAGTTAGGGTAGTTATAGAACCTAACAAAGGAAAAATATACGGGGTATCTAATACTTTTAATAGACCAGCAGGTGATCATTTCAATATAAATAGATGTCGTCGACTGTGTGAATCACCTTGTATTATATACCTATCCGCTGCATCCAGTTGCTAGGCAACAGTGCAGGAGACAAAAGAAGAATGCCTGGGCTGCACACGCTTTACGACATAATCAATAATCCAGAGCATGTGCATCCCTGCACCGTATATAAAGCAGGCGATGACACACTAAATCAATCATTCATGTGTCCGCTTTCGGTAAACAAGAATCAACAGTGTGTGTGCGTGTAAAATTTTATCCGGGTATTCGTCCCTCTTACCTTCCAATAATGTGTGCCAAGAAATCACCAAATGATGAAGATAACAACAACGAAAAGGAGAACAAAGAAGAATCTTTAATTAACAATTGGTGCATTGACAATTGTTACATATCGGGGTAAAATATTTTATTGTCATTTTTTTGTCTGCGTCGATGACCTTTTGAAAAATTAATTTCAGTTTGTTCATAAGCGCTTACATTTTAGGTTTTGTTCCTTTTTAACTTTTTTGTGGAATAAGTTTCATTTTGCAACAAAAATCAATTTTGTTATAATAATTAATTTTTATCCGCCCAAAATTAGTAGGGTTGTAATATTATATTTTAATCACATATATTCCAATGTTAGTGACAAAATGGAAGCATTTTATAAGTCAGAGGTCTACACTGAAAAGCACGAAGAGTGGTGACAAAGTCTTGACGATAATGCATCACCATCTTGGCCAATTGAAAAAGGGTAATTCCACATTTTCATACACATGATAATTATAAATAATAAGTATTTCCTCGAATTTGTCAGAAAAATGAAAAAAACCACAATCAAGAAGTCCACAGTTGTAGTTCACACGCAAGTTATCACTATCTATGATTCATCTGACGAAGAAATTGATATTGACAAACCGGGTCCATCGCATCGTAAACGTAATGTTGAAGAATCCACTCCAACACAGCTACATAAACATGCAAAAATACCAAGTAATGAAAAAGATGATTCGCAGCAGCATATGTTCCATTTTCAAATGGACAATGAAAATCACACAAATAACGATAATATAACAAAAGAATATGTCAAAGAACAACGGAAAAAAGAAGCTCACGAACTAAGTCAAATTTGTGGAGTACCTGATGATCAAGAATCTTTCAAACAAGTTGACCACACAAAGTCACCAGAAAAGGAAGTAATTGTTGCCACAGATCAAGCTGGTCCTTGTACTACACAATCACAGAAACAAATACCTAATGACAAAAAGTCATCTGTCAACAACGAATCGAAAGAAACTCAACAAACAGATCCAACATTAGGCATAGAATCCGATGAGAATCTCGAGAAACAAGATACCGAATTTCTAATCAATTTGGATTTAGAGTCGGTTATTGAGCCGCTAGATATGGACATTATTAACGAAATTGAAGAAGAAAACATTCTAATTAATGCACAAGAAATCGACATGAATACGGAGCCACAAGATATGGACCTAATCACCGTACCAGATGACATAAAAATTATCACAACGCCACATGGAATCGATATTTTTCCAACACCGCCTCAAGATAAAAGAGTTGTGCCACAAGAAAATACTGTTGCTCCAACTCATAATGAGCTAGAGCACGGTAATGATAAAGGGAATAATCATACAAAAGCATCGGGAAAAAGTCAACAAATAGAACCAATTGCGGTAATGCCAGAAACTGAAGAGAGTCCAGACAAACAGCCTGATGAAGAAGAAGAAGTACCCGATACTGCGGAAAATTCCACTAACCATATCCATTCACAACCTGGGATAGCAAAAGGATGCCTCAATTGCATCAGACAGGGGTAAAGATATTAACATACTTTTTTTTTCAATTAAAAAAATATTTATTTCATATGTAGCGCACAACCAAAACGTAAGATTGATTACGAAGAGGATAAGAAACCTAGTGATGATGACGATACTCTGGATTCCTTTGATAACACACGTTCGCATAGCTGGTGCGTTGAACTTTTTTTATACACTTAAGAGAACACTATAATATATAGACGCCTTCATTCAACTAGTGCTGGCGAAATTTCAGATTTTGGCCTGATATATCTGACATTAAAATCGACTGGGATCGTCCCACTACATCTTCGGTCTCTGTTCGAACCAACCTTTAATTGCCTAAACCATCTGATCCTGATCGGTTAATTTTATCAAAATAAAAAAACTCGATTTATTCTACCATATTATTGTTAACTTTTTATTTGGGAAGTTATTCTAATGTTAAGTTTTTAAGTCCTTTGAGTCGGAATTCATCGTTTTTTTTTTTGAAAAATGTATCTTTGTAACCTGTTTCTAAATACAATCGAAAATGAATATTTATATCGACCAATCTGATTCAATCGACGGATATTTTAAGTAATCAGTTGGTGTTTTTTTATTTCAAAAAAGAAATGCTCTATAATTTAACATAAGGATGACCTGATTTTTATCTCGAATATCTTGAGAATAGATCGATGATATCGACTCTGGATCATTTCATACGAAACATTGTTTTTTCTTCTTTAAAGTACCAAACAGGAAGCTAGAATTATTGTTATTTGATAGTTGTTACTGCTTACTTCATATGCTATTAAGAAAATATCACTTCTACAAATACCGATGTATCATTTTATAGAGATCTTTCATATGGAAAAGGTAACACAGCACCAGTCAAAGGTCAGGAACTACCATCAATGAGCACCACGGAACCGTGGGATGGTAAAGATGGTGTTTTACCTGAAGAAGAAGACATCGATCTATCCGATGTGGATCTCGATGAGAAGGATGAACTTTAAATGTTATCACTTTATAAGACTCGATGTTTTTTCTATGTTTAGTCATATTAAACAAATCTATCATTTTGAAAAACTATTACTAAAACGTCGTTCATATTAATATCGTTCCATGTCATGTTGCTGAAATCCATTGATGTTAACACCCCTTTACAAATTCTTGACGTATATAGATGCCGATATTTTGTTTTTCAATGTAACTAAATATAATATTATAGTCAATTGCAGTTAAGGACAGCCGAAAGTATTGAAAGTGATGTTGGAACATAGTTTTTTTTTTTTTGGGGAAGACAATAAGAAATGTGTGAATTGCAATTAACAACTAGTTATCGCTAATATAAGAATATTGTAAAATAGAGAATAAAAAAACAACATCCCAGACTGCTTGCATGTTAATGATTGTCACAGTATATATCAACAGTTGATAGACTTAAAATCTATAGAAGAATTTAAACACACATTTGTTTCATGATAAGACATTTGCTATATATGTTATAAATAATACGCAATGTTAAAAACTTCGAAATCTAATAATAATCACTTGTGTCCTTTTGTCACAACATATTCTTTGTGAAGATATAAAAGCGTGCTGGGTTCATGATTACTTATTGTTTATAGAACATCAAACTCTTCCTTAATATTTCAATGTGATGTAAACGCTGATTTTTGTAAGACTAATAATTTGTATATTTTTAAATTAAAGTTTTGAAATTATCTTTTCTACCCCCAAAGATGTTTCAATAAATGTATTCTTATAATGTCTGTTTTATTTTACCTCACCGATATATATAAACAAAACAAATTACCTTATATTCTAATCCTATCTCTTTGGAGACGTTTGTTCTGGTTATATTTGAACAAAAAGAAATAATTATCGGATTAAAACATGAAGTAATAGCAAAGATTCTGTGTGGAAATGTGTAATAAATTCAATTATCTAACTTTTATAATTTTGAACGTTGTAGATCAAAGGATGATATTGTATTAAACAGGTATTATAAGAAAAGTGTACCATTTCTAAATGCTCAAAGTAAATCCTACAAATCACCTATGGTATTTAGAACAATCGTCTAATCAATCATGTGATAACAAATTATTATAAAACGATAGATTAAAATGCTACAGCAAGATCGCTCTTATCCGAGCCATCCATGGTTAAATACTCACGAAGCGTAAAAACTTGTAACCCATCACTATTGACGAAATACACCCGAATATCTTTCCACTAAGACAGCCGAAAATAAAATGACAAAAGCATATTTTTCTATCCAGCATGTAGTCGCCGTGATTCATAAATCTCGAAAGCGCAGCCAGATGTTTGCATTTTTTTGAGAACGCACATATTTATTCCAAGTTCGTGAATGAAACTTATCTACCTAATAATTACCTTTGAGAATTATTTTTATATTAATATGGTATTTTCATGTTAATTGTAACGGTGACGGCGTTGACATAACAGAACAATAATTATTATAGTTCAGTTTTTGAATATATAAATTAAAATCGTTTTTTTGCAATGAATTTGAACTTACCATTAATAATTGTGCAAATATGTACCTGGATCTGCATTCAAAAAAACTCAATGTGTCCCTAGAAACTGGCGCGTGCAGAAAGCATCTTCTGGGCGAAATACAAAACTCAAACACTAATGACAAAGAATAAAATCAAATGACAGATACGCCCACTGCGATCTTGCTAATCAATTCAGTGTGTGACTATGACTTTTAGATAGTAATACCGTTTTCTAAGAGATGGCCTCGCCACGTCTATTCTATTCCAAATGTTATAATACAACAAATAATTTTGCAATTATGTGTTTTCTAGAGTTATAATTATACGCATAAATCTTCGATTATCTAATTATTCAACTGATTAAATATCCCATGCAAATATTTGAAGATGAGGGCATTTTTGACTTGTCTAATTGTCAAGAGTATGCAACACTCAATACACCATATTGTAAAGTGTATACTCTAGACTTTAAGGCAAAACTCCAAATTGTTGAATGATTGCGGAACTTTAATATTATTTTAAATTCTGATATGTTCAATAACTTTTTTTCGATAATTTAAAATTTAAACATATTATCCAAAAAAATAAGCCATAGGTCTACGGTATTATTTAGAATACTTTCGAGATATATCTGACGGTTAACTATTAAACAGGATTCATTTATGGGTAGTTTAACAGTGAAAGACCGGTCATAAAATGAATTGATAAAACGTGGATGTGACGAAGATTATATGAGGTGAACGTTTAGATACAATTCGCTAAAGAGATTGCGATTCTCAACCAATCAACAACATTCGTAGTTATGAAACAATCATCAGATGGAACAAAATGAAAAATCAACAATTATCGTTATATTGAGATCACAGAAAACGAAGTACCTATGAGTTTATGGACAGACTGCAGGAATAGGTATAATCAAGATATATATTTTCTTTTAAGTTTTGCCCGAACTTGTACAGTCTCTATAAAGTCACATATGGCCAGAGACGAACATGGGTTAATATAAAAAAAGATATGGTAATAGAATAAATAAATGTTGAATGGAAAAATATACAATTGGCTGAACACTGAAATATACCGTAAAAATGTTTATGAGAATGCGTAGCACAGAGCACAGCAATAGTGTCCATTGAATTTTATAAAACTCAAAACGGAAAAAATATTGAGGTTTAAATTTACATAGTTTCAAGTTCAAGTAATTTTCGTTACAATAATTATTAGAAACGTTCATCTTGCATTTGAATGGAGCACATGACAAATCGCGCTATATAAGTAGGTACAATAAATAACGCAAAAATATTCAACAAATTTATTAATCATTGCGCTGTTGCCGGTAATCGTATGGTTTCATTGGTGTTGCTACATACCCAAGAATTAAACGCTTTATGATATTTCGTTGGACAACTTAAGTTTTTATCGTTATATTAGATATTAGAGTTATCTTTATTGACTGACGAACCAAACAGAGGATGTATACAATTTGACCGTTTGTCTGAGTATTTTCTTTTTATTTTTGTTCGCGCCTTTGAAATTGTAAACGGGCTCCAGTTTTAATGATTTTTTTTTTCATTTGAAAGGACACTATTGAGAGTTGGTCATTGAAAAATCGACATGTTCTACACCTCAAAAAAAATCATCCAACGGGGGTGGAGGGGTCATTCTTTCTAAAATTCGTAATTGAAAATATGAGACGGCCAAATTAAAAAGAGATTATATTTAGCAACATTTAAATTGGATATAAAAATTTACGATTTGCGAGTTAAAGCAGTGGTAAAGTTTGAAAAATAGTATGTGTGGAAATTTCTGAATGAGTATGTATAAGTAATGTACCTTGTACCTATTATCTTCTTTGGTGAACGTTGAATGAGTTAGTTACACTCAAAAGTGTGAAATATTTTTACAAAAAATTGGACCTACATTATAGTTGGGGCATTGAAAAATACAAAATAATATTATTTCTATTGGTGCTGGTACTTTTTGAGTTGGTGCCAAAAGTCCTCTAGCTAACAACTGCACAACTTCAAAATTACCAGACCGGATAGAATTAATATTATTTTTGTATTTTTCAGTGCATCAACTAATAAAGTCGGTTCTATTTTTTAGTGAAAAAACAATAACAATAATCAAGAAGTATTTGTTTTCTTTAAAAGTTTTTTCGTATTGTTCTTACCTAATTCTATTTTTTAGTTAGGAATCCAGGTTGAAAAAACATAGATAGTATCTCAAAAAATTTTGTTTTTCTCTAATAAGTATACGAAGAAGAAATTCATGGCTTTCTTTCTCAGTTCATCATTACATACTTCCGGCTATTAAGTTGTATGTGTAAACAGAAAAGAAACAAAGTTTTTTTTGGATTAAAAGGGTTTAATTTCCGTCTATTGTCTTCTACAAAGGCTGTTTATAAACGAAAATAAATTAGTACAGGCAAAATAGTATTTAGGAAGACAAACATTTGTGATAATTGATTATTTAACTCGAACCTTGAATCCAAACGTTCGTTTCTAGACAAGGGGTTTGTATTAGCCGCCAAATGGAATTGAAAAATATTTCTTAAATATAAAAGAGCTTCCGAAACTATGAAAATCGGCCTTCCAGATCAAATCAAGTGAAAATTGTATCCGTGATCTCTTCAAATGAGGGTAGGTTTGCTCAATGTTTGTACGAATGTAACATAAGTAATTGCTTCAAATGACAAATCAGTTATCAGTAGTTTTTGTTTTAGGAATCCTATATTTTTTTGCTATATTTCCTGGAGTAAATACACAATACCGGATCCGAGTCGCGACACTTCTTCTACAATCTTTTGTTTACACTTTTCAAAGTTCATACATTAAAACAGAGAATAATATAATATTGTACAAACCATATTTCAAAGCAACAAAATACCGCAATTTATTTATATCACGTTGCATAATTTGAAATTCAACGGTCTTTTTTTATCTAAGCGCCTAGATAGCAGATTATTTACTCATTCTCTTGAGAGATGAAATTTTCAACGACATTGAGACCGACAGAGAAACAAACGGTTCTCAACATACATATTATGACCTGATATAGCAGTTTGATACAACTCAAGTGTATATAGGGGACAATATTGGCGGGAAACAAAGATTATTAATAAATATGATTAATATTGTGATATGAGATGAAATTCATCACTTTTTTGAAAGAACATTCAATCATGTGTTGTCAGGTGAAATGTTACCTAATTGTACCATAAAATTTTTAGTCTTGTATCGGAGTAAACAATTATTAGATTAGTGCTAGGATTTGGAAAACTATGGAGATCAGAAAGCTAAGAAATATTAAAATACTGCATTATGTATAAGGACAAAATTATATTGTTATATAGATTTATATCTAGATAAACATAACAATTCAATCAAGTAGGTTGTTTAAAGTAATGGAGATCAGTAAAAAATGATAAATACAATAATATTTAAAAAAAAAATGTTTCATTGAAAAGACGTGTTCACTGGGACTATTATATTTGTTAACATAGAAATTGCGATAATTTTTCAGCATATATTCCAATAAATAAATATACCAAAGCTACTTTGATTATTTTGAATGAAATATTTTCATAAGTTTCTTCATATGAGCCGTCAAATCAAAAAAACAATTCAATCAAGTTGTCGAGGCTCGGCAAAAGTGTCAGTTGATTTGTCCGATTGTCAGTTGTTCGTCTATGAAGAGGCAATGATGGTCTTGTATGTAGGTATATCCCATTATTCCCGCTACAACAGAATAGAAAAATCAAAGCCTACCCCAATGGCTCGTGCCAAATGGGCAACATCATTTCACGATTAACGGCATATGCCACATCATATGCGGACTGCTAGATTATACACAGCGCCATGCACTTCGACCCCTGACTTCATCTCAAGAAAGCTGCAGCTATAGCCAGTCGTCTCAGGGGTGTAAGAAAAGAGAACAAATAAGGTAAAATTGCAGCTGTAACGCTCTCCAGCGGGGTCCTTGGTACACTGGTGCACAAACATCTGCTAGAAGTATAAGTATGCGACTTTTCGCCAATAACTCTAATCATAACGAAAACACCCTAATTAAGAATGTGCACCCTCCTTAAGCCAACGAATATCCCAGATAACAATGCCAACCGATATTTTTCTATTTATTCATAGAGAAGAATATGTGTCGAATATCGCTAAGACGTTTTGGCGCACAAATGAGAGCATCGAGAATCTAGGATATTGTTGATGGAAAATACAGAACTTAAAATGGTTTAGAATTAGTTTGAAAATTATTCTTGACAATTATTTGTACGAATTAAAAATATTTAATACAGAATAGGTATTCCAGAATATTTTAATGGAAATCGAATCGATTACGTTCACAAAAAGACATTTTAATGTGCTAAATTCTTCTGCTAATTGAGATACATGGTCGAAAATTTCAAATTTTTGTTTTTCAAAAGTATTTTAGTTCAATATAGCCTCCGATTCAAATTCATTTTAATTCAACTGGCTTTGTTTACCGATTCAAACTCGGTACCACAAATATTGTATTAATGTAGCAATATTGGTACATCTATTTAACGTTGTTACACCAGCTGAATCAAAATAGCGCTATAAATAGAATAATATGCCATAGAGGCGGCAACTTATGCAGACTAAAATCCTATGCTAGGGCGGCTCTGAATACAATAAAGAAACCTTCTATAGCGTGATCAACATCAAAGCTGCCTTGTCGCCTGATAACAAGTAGGAAAAATGTATATATAAATATATGCATTCATAAAATGTAATTCGTGGAACTGAAAACAAATCCTTCCCCATGATAATGTATGAACTTCGCAGTAATTAGTTACTGCAATGATTCGGATTCTAAATGTCTCATATTGTCGAATTTGAAGTTCCTTCGAATAGGTACAATGGTTTTCAGGACGATAACCTTTCTTGTCGATTAGGTATTACGAATCTATATTTTTGAAATATCAAATAACTGCTGCATAACTTTAGAACATATGCATTACATATGACGTATTAAAACACGTAGAATTATGAGTGGATTTTGCAAAAATTATACATAATATGTATATGCAAATTTTGTTTCAATAAGAAGGTATTACTAACCCAGTTGAATCTTCGACGATCGAGCCGAAAACGGAAATCGACAAAAGGCAATAGGGCACGTGCCCTATGCAAGTGCAGATGTTCCGTTGCATGCTAGCTCGACTACTGTGAGTCGACGCCGGAAATTAACGATCACATGCAAAAATAAGGAAAGTCTTGCTACTAAATATGTGTGGTTTTCCATCATCATTTGCTTTTTTACATTGATTCTGTATTTTTTATAACAAATATGTTAAAATACTCCAAAAATCATGCGGTTGACCCTTATATAAAATATGGTGTACTATGTTGAGGGCATACTTATCGTAGTCGAGCTGTAAGGTATAAATGAATCAGACATTCACTTGATATTTATTATTGGCACATTCGTTAGAGGGGGAGCATTTTCTGGGATATTTATTAAGAAATAGGAAGTCAGGGGTGAAAGTTACCGCCACGTATTTCCGTTACAATTTTTCTGGCCGCGAAAGGTAATCTGTTCTTCTCACGTGTACCTATATAGTATTATATAATAGATGTGAGCCAATTTCTGAGGATAATGCGGTTAAATTTGAATGAAGATAAGATTATTGTGGTTTGTTGTTAAATGATTTGAAAATTTTATAAAACCAGATGTAGATATGGGGGCAATATGAATTTTCCTGTAAATCTACACTTCAAATTACTTGCGGACAGTCAATCGTACATAAGAGTTCCGTACTCTGGTAACACAGAGGAAATCTGAATTTCATAGGTTTTATTATATACAAATTTTTTAATGTTTCCTCATGTTTGAATTTTCCCGTGAAAATATTTTAAAAAAGAAAGCTTGAAATTATATGGATTGCCTACTGAAAAATATTTTGCTTTTCTATTGCTTTAATAGATTTAGAGCCCAGTAGTTAATTGATTACTTCTAAAGAAAATGTAAAAAATCTTTTTTCTATTTCTTTTTTTCTAATAAACGTAAAACGATCAGCATTTATTATTATAGTTAGCTAAAAAATATTTACATATAAATATACTATATATTTAGTAATATATGTAAGCACCTACTATTTATTTTCTCGAACATTAAAAAAAAATCTAGATTAAAATCCTTTAAATTATATTTTTTCTGTCCACTAGTTAATATAGGTACCGCATCTACACGAATAGCAAAAATAGCTTAGTTATCCAAAACCAAAGATGTAAATTATAATAATTATAGAAAACCATACTATTAAAAGATATTTGACCAGGCATTGATGTTGATTTATGGTCAAATCTATTTTTAAGCTACCCACAATTATATCCACCGTTGGGGGTGTATTGAAATGAAGGATCTCAAAAATGTACATTATTTGTAGAAAGTTTAATTCATTTTAATTTTGTATATTCAGATAATATTTTCCGAGCTCAATACGCTTAAGTAGAACAATACATACCTAATGTTCTGTTAAATTTTTAGATTTTTAAAAATTAAATTTCTTATCTTAATTTTAAATAAAGCAAAATTCATAACTGAAATAAATTGATGGTGAGTCAATAATCTGAGATTTATCGACTTATTCTAACAAAATACCTATCATCAGATCAGGTGAATTACTAAAATAAGTTCCGTATAAAAGGCGTTCCGTATGTAAAGATGATAACCCGAAACTAACTACTCAGGATTATTACTGTTTTATAGAAAACAGGTACCTAAGTATTTTAACATAAGTGTTATGCAAAATTCTTTATGTCCACATCGGTAAGCTGAGTAACATAAGATTATTATTAAAAAGTCACAAAATTAGCCAAAATAATTAAAAGACTTGCGCGGTCAAATGCATAATACTTAAGAATTCAACAACTGTAAATTCATTTTCCCGCCTTAAAAAAAGAATTGAGGTTTTTGATGTTCGGAACATGGAAGACTTGTTATTGATGGTCATTGACTACTTTTTCCCGCCAAAACATTGGAATTTTGCAGGTCATTCGCCACGCAGTGGCGTATACCGACAAGCATTCGTTCTTAAAATAATTTGTTGAATAAAGTTACGATTGTTTATCGTAGACCATCGTCATGCAGATGTGTCGAAAATTTACGTGGAACCCAGACCCCCCATTTACAATTTCAATATGTTTTTGCACTTCTTTCAATTTTAGATTTGAAGTTATCGAAGGGTTCTACTGATATGGAATTTCGCTTGATAAGGGTAGATTTATAAGTAATAATATATTATTGTTTATTAAATGCAATTTAACATGGATAATGAATTAAAATTCTGATGAATGTTGTGAGGGGGGCCAATTACAAAAAATAAGAAAAACGTAAAACCAATGCAGAATAATCTAAGGAATATTGTGAAAGTCAGAAAATAACGAAAGAAATTAAGTAGGTACCTACGGAAGAAAAACGCATAAAAAAGAATATCGTGATCTATTAGTAGAACATTAACTAAAACTTCTGCCGCATATAAGAAATGATTCCGAGGTGTTGTGAAATAAGAAAATCAACGAAAATATCATCCAGTTGCGAAAGAAGTTTATTATTTCTGAAAAAAAGAACTAACTTAATTGAAATTAGCTAGTTAATTTGGTAATAAACTACATAATAATAATCTTTATAAATACCATATTGGCTAGTTATATACAAAAAATGTCTTAACTAACTAAATGATGTAGTTAAATAATTTCAAACTAATAAAAAAATTAATCCTATAAAATGTAGTTACTTAACTAAATATCATTTTCAGTACGCCATTTGTTGAAGTCTCTAATAAAAGATACGCCTCTGGCTGGTTAACGCTATATGTAAGATGGATCCGCAATTCAAATCATGTTTCGTATAATTCGAGGCACGAATTTCTCAAATGAAAGTAAAATTTGTTCATTTAAAAGCTACCTACCTATTTAAAATTTAAAGAACGCGCGTTCCTACCTATGTTCTAAGAACTAATAGAGTGAACATACCTAGGTACTTGATTAATATTCTAAATATTTATTCGAAAGGAGATATGATTCATTTAATAATGAATTGGAGTGGGAACATTTGATTTTTGGAAAAAATGACAATTTTTCCAAAACATACCACAGACATGAAAAAACAACATTTTTAGGCTGTGAGATTATGACAGCTTCATTGATTCTTAATTAACATTTTGTATGATTGTGTAAACAGGTATCAATAAATAAAGAAGTGAACCTGTTTAACATTTATTCTTGTCCATTTCTTGGAGATATAACACATGTCATCTGGCGTTTATTGAACTGAGAACAGCAAATTCTCCGTACTCAAATAACATGGATCATCAAACAGGAATTGGCTTGGTTATTACGAATGCGATAGAAATTACAATGATGAATTTAAGGAGATAGTTATTTATTGTACGAATTTTATTGGAAAATTTGAAAGAACAGGGTCTGATTAGTAATGTCCAAGTTGCAGAAGTTAAGTTCTTTTACCGAACAGTTAAAGAACTTTTAATCCAAGATTGCCTGATATTAACCCATTTTGGGATTATTTAAAAAAATGGTCCTTTTAGATCATCATCAACAACTCTTGAAAAATGACTGATAATTAATTTTCGTTGAGTCCTAATAAATATTCCATAAATCAAATCTTTAGCCTTCTAATAAATAGTTAAATTAATATAATTATGCGGTTTATATTTATATAATCTATAGGCTGTATTTCAAGTGTTTTAAAAAATTACTGATTCTTACCGTGAGAAAATATTTCAAGATGAACAAGTGTAGAAGGAATAATGATGGCAATGGTATCTCAGTGTTTACCAACATAAAAAGACATGACCGATGAAGATGAAATGGCTTTTGCCAGTTTTAATCGATTTCTGTGGTCGCGATCAACTTTGTAGAAATTTCATCCAATCTTTGTATCATCGAGAAAGTCGAGCAGAACAATTTTTTTTTGATTTATCTGGATATCAAAAAGACTGAAAAAAAACTATTCATATACTTTATAAAAAAAATATCTGACTTCGTTCCACTGAAAAAATTAAAGAACTTTGTATCAATTGACAGATTTAATTACACTGGATAAGCTATATCTCCTTATTTGTAAGTTTATTTGACTTTCAATAAATAAAATGGCTTACAAATTACAAAGAAATACCACTCTTCCTTCCGAGGGCTCCAACTATAAAATATTCAATTTAAATTTTTCTGAAAACAGAGAAGGGCATGCTTGGATTAGGAGCACGTTTATTAAGCATAGGTAACTATGAAAAAAGCTAACATAGTCAAATGTTACACGTCCTCATTTTAACGAAATCGGTCGAAAACTTATCGTATCGTCAATGATGTCGGTTACATTTCGCTAGAACTTCAAACAAAGCGTGAAAATAATGTTTTAACTGTATCTCAAAAAACAACAAGATAACAACTAGGTAACTAAAAATGTAATGTTTGTTAATTCATATTTATAATTCAACTCTAATGATCTTCAAATGCCGAATTGTTGATCCCATCCATCGCCAGCATATATTTATCCGACAAAACGCGGGATTTAACTACAAACATAGATATGCGGTCATTAGCCTTTGGAACACGGAGGTAAACCTGCTTCTCCAGTATACCAACTATAAAAATTCAAGGGCGGAGAAGAGAAATTTTCTTAGAGCTCTCTAAAAGACAGACGATCACTTCTCAACAATAGAATTATATTTTTTTTCAAGTACACAAGTAATGTTAATCAACTGATTGACTCACGCACTGAAATTATTACTAAAGCTACATATTCATTCCCATATTTTGTAAAATAAAAATTTCAGTATAGGTAGTTATCTATTGTATGACCAATAATACTTCTTTGATTTTAAAATAATTTTGTAATTTTTTGTGCTTTATTTGTAAAATCATGCGTATTTAAACGGTTTTAAGAAATTTTAAGAACTAACTGGGGGGTCTGAAGTTGTTCAAGTTGTTTTTGAGAAAAAGAAATATTTTTTTTACATTTTCAATAACAATGAAGAAGTTGTTCAGGCGTCTCTGATAAATCAATACTCAAGTTTTACGAAAATCTCTTTTGAGGCATGATAAAGTTCGATTTTGGGTTGACGTTTATTTTCGACGTATTGTTTTTGATATGAAATGAAATTAAATGTTTTTTTGCTTGAATAAAAATAAATTTAATACCGAGAAAACCAAGGATAAGCTTATATATATATATATATATCTGGTGATTTACAAGCACTTGCTGATAGAGACGACATCGTCTTGACACCTGTCATTCATACGGTAAGATAAGGGCTGAGATATCGGAGATCTGTGTGTGCACTTATATCTACCTTTTCCAGCCTCCCACCTATTCATGTAAGTATATCCTTCCTTTTTAGGGTATATTGCCGACATTTTTACATTGAAAAATTCCAAATAATATTGCCTTTACATCGTCTTCAAATAGGTCAAAATGATTATAAAAGTTGGAGCCGCATCTAGAAGATGATGAAGAATATTGAGTCTGGGCAACAAGTGTAAGGGCACGTTTTTGTTTACTATTTCTAAAAATCAGCTGATTCGAGCTTTTGTCAATGCCTCTGGCCGGCCTTCTATATCTGGAACCATTATTGGCAGGTAAACAAGGTGCATCCCAGTGGCTGCTCATGGATATGAAAGGGGCCAGAAGAATTTTACTGCCTATTTGGCTAAATATATTTATAAAAATATGACTATGATCCAGATAAAGTTAAAAAATCTTTTTAATTAGTAGGTATGAGGCATTATTATATATTTTGTGATTATTTCTTAGAAAAAAAGGGAAGATACTTGTAACTGAGATATTGTTTTTTTAACTTCGATCAATGTTTTCAGTAGTTTTGATATTAATAAAATTTTCTTATAGGGCATACATTGAGATTCTGAAGTTTTCACATAGGTATGCCTTATTCTGACACTACTGATTCTATCCGTTAACCAACTGGACTGCTACTGGGATATCTACCTGTATAATTTTTCTAAGAACTTTACATCCTTATCCAGTAAGCTGGATGTGGTTATCCTATAAAGAAGATATTCAATATATACCTAATGATATTTGAGGTAAAACTAACATTTATTCTCTCTAATCTCTTATATTCTAATTCTGTTATGGAAAATCAATACATTTTTCTACAAAATAGATTTATATTATCATGGGAACCACAAACAAATTTTCATCAGTCAGTTTTCCATATATATACTTGTCCCTTTGTTATCGACTGAATTTTTTGTCTGTTAAATTTATTCTCGTAACTGGATCAGTTCACATGGATTGTGTGAAAAGATTTACATAAATACTAGATTCATATATATATGAAAGCTTTTCCTTGAGCTTTATCTAATCTCGAGATTGAGGACGTTAAATTTTCTATCGAACCAATTGTGGGTAGGTATATTTGACTTGTTTGTTCCATTAATAAGCAGATATTCCATTCATATTGTTTGAAGAGCTGATACAAGTTAACGTTGGATTTTTATCAAACTATTCATTAAACAGATAGATCATCTTTTAATATACAATGACAAAAGGTCTCCTAAACCCTGGGATAATGAGATATGATAGCAGGAAACAATATCCGTGACGTTAATTCTGAATTGAAGATTTTTTTTTGGTAATATTATCCTTCTTGATCGGAGAGTCTGGAGTGTAGAATAAAGGGCAAGACTTATTTTGTTGTATGCATCCGCACCTTTTGTCTTTGTAGGGATTCCTCAATGGAATTTAGACAACGTGGAAATAAAATCCGATTAGAGAATCCAGTTCGCATCCAGCTTAAATATAACTTCTTGTAATTTTATGTTTTTTATCGAAAACCAATATTTTATACTCTTCAAATCATGAAGTTTTTTTCTATAAATTAAAATATCGTGTAGTTGGATTTCTCAAAAAAAATATAATAAAAAACACGTTCTTATTTGGGTCTGTACACTGATAGACGACTGACCTAATAGTAGGATCCAATTTCGCAAAATTGATGTTGTCCCATATGTGAAGCGTACACCAGCAACAGGTGCAAGTGCAGCATTGTGATTTAATCAGCTCATGTTTCGCAGCAAAAAAAAGTCATCGATGTGTGTTTTATTGATTAATTATATTGATGGTCTGGAAAAGAGGCTTTTGCCGACGCCCTCTCTTCGTCAGCAGCCACTTGGAAGAGCGGATCACCAAACAACACTCAAAACACCACCCGCATTGCTGTTTTACCTTAAAATCTCTGGGAACATATATATTTACAGTCAGCTGACTGAATTACAAAGGAGGATGTTTAAAAGGCGGGAAGTTTTTTGACCTACTCTTGGAATCTCGGCGAGCGGCATTGGCGTCCGATTTTTCAGGTAGGTACCTGTTACGATAATATTGCATTGACACATGCACAATATAGCCTCGGAGTAATAATAATATAACATCATGCCGTTGATTCTTTTCCAAAATTTGAACGATTGTTAGATATAATCCGTAACCACACGATTATCTGTAGTCAATGTCTTTCTTTTGGTAGGGATTTTAGGGTTTTTGTCGCATTTTTCAAAGATATACATAAAAAAATCCCACAAAATTTAAAACACATAGCGTGATTCTCTCGAGATATTTCCGAAACCATTCAAATACATTGATTTGACGTGATAGAATTAATTCATCAAAGAAAATTGCTGTATATTATATTTGCGAAGAACTAAAAATAGTTGTTCGTATTGTATGAGAACGGAAGGTTGAAAAGTTCATTGTCAAAGGAAAAAGCATATTTTGTTTACGCTAATAATTAACACAATGATATTTTCTTCTCAAAGTTTGCTTTCTTATGTCTATATATAGCTAACGTATCTTAATACAACACAATATTTTTTTATGTTAATATGATGATTTCCAAATGAGATTGGGATTAGTTTTAAACAAGCAAAATTATTATTCTAAATTCAATAAGGTGAAGTTCTAAAGATGGTGAAATACCTATTTTTCTTTAAGTTTGTTGTTCATAAGAAGAGTGTATTCTCGTTGACGACATATTCAAAAATTGTTTATCTTAAGCCTCTTTCAATAGTGCCCTCTTAAAAATGACATTGCGGGATACATACTTATAAATACAAAATATTTAGGTAGCTTCTCTTAGGAAAAAAGGGATTTTCTGCAAAATTTGTCATAGTTGAATGTATTATTCTATTTATTCTATTTTGAGGGTGATGTTTCCGAAAACTGAACAATCTTTACACAAATTCTGTATTGGGTAGTTTCCTGTCCAAACCATTGTTTTATTTTCTTTTCCGAGACCTCTTGATTGCCAAGGCCTTATTCTACTTTCATTGAGATTTCTACCTAAAGGTTTCTACTGGCTTCAAAAATGTTTTTATAACAAGATATTACCTTATTGTGTCAAGGGTCCAAAATAAGCATTGTATCAGAGAAAACATGGATATAAAAGATTATTACATCTTCAGAATTCCTTTAAACCTTTATATGAAGCCGCAAGCAGAAACCCTTGCACTTAGTTTTTATTACAATAACCACTAGACTAGTGCGACTCTTAAGTTCATATTATAAGCCTCTATAATACATGACATTTTATTTCATGAAAATATTTGATTATAATAGATAGTAACTTCGGAATACAAATTTTGGAATTCGTCTATTTTTTTACCAAAAAAACTGCATTTCTATGAAAATGTATTCGATGATTTCTACATAATTACCACTTCAACGTTCGTATCATTTTTGTTTTTCGAGATATTACAAACAATGAAACGTACGTTGGTACAAACATCTTGACATAGACCTCAATTGAAAAGTCGATATACATAAAATAATGTATTTTGAATGACGGAAAGACCGGAATAGATTATTTTCGAGATAAAGAATATTCTAATCAAAAAATCAACAAGTGTGTTAAACCAGGAAGCGCTTCTTAGATCATAATTATTATCTAACCGGATCAAAAAGCAAAAATAAACACTTTATTCTGTATAAATAATGTCAGCTCTGATAGATAGTTAGTATAACAAGAAATTTATTGTCCTTTTTCCGAATTGAATGTTTGGATTACCTTATCATCAAGTTATATGTCTATATGTATACAAGTTTCGTCAAGTGGCGATATGTATAATAAAATCATCATCAATGAGAAAATAAAATTATCAATTATATTAATATACATTATAACGGTTTTTTTTTCTAAATTATTTTCCAGGATTTTAGTAAATCATGTACGGTCAATCAAGTTGCACTAAAAAACAGTAAGATAATAATTTAATGGCTGTGGCGCGCCCACACTGACTGATACAGATGTTGAATAAAAATATTCGAAAACCGTTTGAAGTTGCCACATCTGGAGACAAGAACAGAGACATCCGTTGGTGCGGAAATCACCTTGTAACTCAAGTCTCAGATAGACCACAAGGAACAGCACATCCTGTCCTCAAGACACAAGAACTTCATATATTGCTCTTTTGGCAGATAAAGTTAATTTGTTTTTTCTTTCTAAATCACGATGATTATATGGATGCCACTTGTATCAGCACTTGACACAACTCTTTTGTTTTCCATAGCTGCAATAAAATCCTACACCTACTTTTTGATATTATCTTGATTTTTAAATAGTTTTTATTCCTTTTAAATCTAGATCGGAGGCATCTCGCTGCCTGTCAAGGTTAATATTGATCCAATGAAGAATTATTACGAAATGTTAATTATTGCGACATGGAACCGTATAAATTCATAAATATAAATATATATTGTTTGATTTTGAATTCTTGACTGGTTTAATATTTGATAAAATAGATTTTTGTTGGTGATGCAGTCATTTATTAAATAAAATTCTTTGGATTATGCCAAGCTTTCTAGAATGTTTATTCTCTTCGTCAGGGCAAAATTCGTGAATTTAGATAAAATTAACTACAAACAGGAAAGATTTCATACCCATCAATCAGAAATATCATTAGTTATTTATAAATAGAAAAATAATAAAATTATAAATATAAAAATAATAAATAACTAATGACATTTCTGATTCATGGGTATGAAATTTTTCCTGTTTGTAGTTAATTTTATCTAAATTCACGAATTTTGCCCTGAGGAAGAGAATAAACATTCTCGAAAGCTTGGCATAATCCAAAGAATTTATTTAATAAATGCCTGCATTCCCAACAAAATCTATGTTATAAATATATATGTACAATAATGCGAAGAATAGTTGTGGGTTCGGTCAGTGCGCATGCGCATTGTGTACCATAAAGACAAATCTATTAATGTCAAGTTAACTAATACTAATAACTAAGATAATGGTATGGTATGATCAAATCATGTTAAGTGGTAGAATATAGATGTGTTTATTGATACTTTTTTCTTCGAAAGCTTCAACTCCTTTAAAAAACTTTTTCATAAAAGCTTACCCCTTATTTTATGATGACCCAATTGAGGAATGATCGATCAGTAAAATCCCGTTTCTAACAAAATCAAGGCAACCTTGAAGCTTTGATAGGAGCCATTATATGTAATATGCTTATGGCGATAGTGGTTTGTGGTAAATTAACGGTCAAAATTATCGGCCACTTGAATATATATATATATATATATATATAGGAATAGCAAATAACTAATACCACCAATATACAGTCACCATTTTAATTAACCATCACATGTTCTCAACATATGTTCGCGTGTTCCCAGTAACATGAGTATATTCTACATATGAATACATATATACAATGATTGTGATTATTATATAAATACAATAAACAAGTCACGTAATATCTACAAGTAATATTTATGAATTGATTGATTATAATATCTACAGAATGGAAGAAATAATGAAACAAAACGAAATTTTCCCGATAGATGGCAGCTTTTGGAAGGGAAAAATGAATTACCTAGGAAATTCTCAATTTTCCACTAAAAAGTTACCAATCGTTTCGTTCTCTTAACAATTGGACAAATATACCAGAAGAAATAAAATGGTTCTATTAAGAAAGATGATGATTATCGTAAATTTTACCTATAAAAACCCTTTAGATACGTTCCAAGTGTAGATCCAAAGGGCTAACAAGAGCAATACAGAAAATGATGATTGAAAAAAAAAGTGAAACTTGAAAAACCAGTTGTCCAGTGAGAATAGGAACGCCTCCCTAAGGAGAAAACTAGACAAATTATGTAACCATTAGAGCTCATTCAACACGTCTGATGCTGGAATAGTTGGTTACTTTTACCACAGGCACACGGTGGTTTTTATAATAATTCAGTTGATGCTATAATATCCAACAGAATTATATGAAGGACTTTCAATATTTGAGGGATTATCCATCGTCTTCTATTAAATTAAATTGCAAGAAAAGTCCCCTTAATATGATGATCTCTTCTTTTGTCGTAATAATTAACTTCCAACCCTACAACAAAGTCTATCTGATATTTTTCCAGGTAGGTAGATAGACGGGTTCAGATTTTGTGTGATTTAAAATTTTTATTTATCATTAATCCAAATGATTGGTTGTTATTTGCCTTAAAATTATTCCTATTTCGTGAATAACTTCCCATATTATGATGATTACTATTTTACTGTAATGTTCGTTCGCGCGTTTTGTGTTCTTTTGTGAGTCTTTGTTCATTGGAAAGAGAAATGCTGAGAAATGATCTCATATTTATCTATTCAAAATAAAATATGTCATTTCAACTCCGAAAATTATTTTCAGTTGAATATGAACCGGATATTTTGCCAAACGATCAAGAATCAGAGTTGCAATGTTGCAGCACTAAGAAAGTTACGTATTTTTGACGCTATATTTTGAAATCACTTAATTCATTCGACACATTTAAAACACTTTATTAGCTGGTGTACTAAAAAATACAAAATAATATTAACTCTACTGGTGCTGGTACTACTGAAAATGGTACCAAAAGTTTTCAATCTAACTACAAATGGACCATTTCAAAATTACCAGCACCAACAGAATTAATATTTCTTTGTTTTTTTCAGTGTACCAACTAATACTCCAAGTTTTTATATAAAAAATATTTAAAAGCAAGTTACTTATTCCATTATTGCAAAGCTACAGTGTTTATTTATTTAAAAAAAAAATACATATAATTTGCGATCATGTTGATCATGATGAACTTTAAAGAGGTTCACCGTTTTCTAAACTCAATACATTGTAAGAGCGACGAACGAGACGCGGTCTTCCAATACATTGCGACCTGCTGGAGATCAATTCTATAAGGAAGAAATAACCCTAGAATACTAGTTACGACGCTCTACGTGTATTGACTTAAAAATAATAACAATGAATTACGCTGTTTACTACATATCTCTTTCTAGTTTATACCATGTGGGTATTGTCCTTATCTAGCCGAGAATGTTGCGTTCGTTATATACACGCCGTGGACAGGAAAAGGAACAAAACTAGTAAATCAACCAAACTGCGCCGCTCACAAGAACACGATCCCTGCAGCTTAAGCATAGGCGCACGTTTCTTCTTGCTTCTGCTAGTGATAATATTTTGTGATTAGGGCAAAGATGGAAAATGTCCCTATTAAAAGAAAAAAAAATCCAGAGCGAATCGTCCATAGGCCGGATGCTGAATTTCCGGTTAAGATGAGGGAGGTATTTTCAGCAGGACCAGCAAGCACTTCAAAACTCAATATGTTTGTGTCATTGTTTGAGGCTTCCTGCAAGATCAGGTACTTGGATAGCAGAAGAAATCAAACATTCTCGCGCTGGGAATAAACGTCTACTCACAAAGCAGTTGCCACTGGTAACTATTAGAAAACTTGGTATTACAGTTGAGGTAATGAAATTTAAAGAAGATAAAATTGAACGAAAAAACACATGCGCATATAATGTGTTTTATCTTCTAGACATTAAAAGAGTACCGTATGTCTTCCATCAAAGTAACATGCATCTAAAAGGGATGACTATATAAATTTTTCTATATTTTATGAAACAATACGTTCTACTCTACTCTTACCGACTGTACAACTTCAAAAGTAATAGCACCAATAGAATTAATATTATTTTGTACTTTTCAGTGCACCAACTAATAGAGTTGCTAGTTTTTTATTAAAAAGTCATTTATTTACTGTACTAAAGATAATCCGAAAACACTTAACCTTCAAATAAGTTAAGAATCATCACGTTCGCTATGTAAAACGCATTAAAACATGGAGTAAAATTTCATTAGGTTCTGGACTAACAGATATTCTATTTATGAACGTTAAACGCTTGAATGATGGATGATTAATGGCATGATGCAAACAAATACAAAGTGGTTGGATTCATTAGCAATAATACAACCACCATGACGATTTTATGACGAAAAAGAATTATCTCACCCCCTGGAGCACCTTACACACATGAAAAGACAGAGCCCAAGAAGGCACTATTAGGAATGTCTTTATATATTATATTTACAAATCAACAATGCATCCGATACATGGACATTTTTCCCATAAGCTCCACTCCTAATATGATCCTGCAACAACGATATTTCTTCCCTTTTTGGTCTGACGTTTTGGATATATATTAAGGCCTCTCAGTCCCGTTTTCTTGGAAGCACTTGAAGGTACCGAAAAAAAGCATCATCACATTCTAACATCATATGGCAAGCCATTGGACAGGTTAAGATGCCCTCAACATGTGACCATACCGAAAATCGAGAAAACGCGCCAATTTTCTGTATTTCTTAGGTATATAAACTTCTTTATACGCACAAAAGAAGACCTGTTCGATTGTGGGCGAGTCGGTCTATCTTGAGAGAATTTATTTAGTTTTAAAAATTAGGTGTACTGACGTGAGAACCGACACCACAAATAACCTGCCTCTATACCTTTTCAGCTCAACAAAAGGACTACCTACATGGAATTTGCCAAGTACTTATGCTCATTTGAGATTTATTAATAGCCAATGATTGTCAGACCATGAATGATTGTAACATTACAGTATTAAGACTCCCTCTACTTGAGAATATGAGAAAGGCAACAAAAATGAGTCATATTAAACAAATATTATTTATTAAGAACATATACAACATAATAAATATTTTTTAGAAAAAATTGGACCGAAGTTATTAGTTCGTGTACTGAAAAATACGAAATAATAGTCATTTTATTGGTGCTGGTGCTTGAGTAGTTGGTGCCAAAAGTTCTCAATCTAAACGCAACTGCACAACTTCAAAAAAGTAACAGCACCAATAAAATTAATATTATTTCGTATTTTTCAGTGCACCAACTAATACCGTCGGTCCAATTTTTTGTAAAAAATATTTATTTCGCACTTTTGAGTGTAGCATTAGTCACGAAATAGTTCAACGTTCACTAATATCATAGAAGATAGTACTTATCATATTACCCATGTATATTCTTTGCTTGTACTTGTTGTTATGTAGAGATCTCAGAACATCGCTGCAAAAATACGGATAAGTATTTTAGACTTAATCATTTTACCACCGTTTAAATCGAAAACCGTAACTCTAAGGAAAAAATGTTCATTATAAATGTTGCTGCAAATATTATTGTCTTTCATGTGGTACCCACAGATTTTCAATTTTTGAAAGAAATCGCCCTCTCCACATACCAAACATACACATATTTGAGAATTTACTACTTACTAAGTGGAAAACTGCAACTCTTTTGAAAAAATGTTCAATTTAAACGTTTCCGGATATTGTCATATCTATAATTGCGCCCCCTCAGATTTTAGATTTTCTAGAAAATTTGCCCCCTCCACCCCTTTCGAGATTTGGGATTTGTGTTTTTATGAATATGGGACCATTTCTCAAATATATCAAAAATCATCAAAATCAGATTACGATTACTATATAAAACGCGCGAACAACCCAAACAAAAAGAGACTGTCGAATTATATACCTCCTCCGTTCAGGGTTCGTCGGTCAAAAATAAGAGAAAAATTAAAAATAGCCTTTTTTGGCAAGAAACTAATTGACATTTGATAAATTCGTTGCCTGCAATTTGAGGTAGTTTTTACAAAAATCGACATTTAATTCTGTTCACTCTTAAAGATCATTTCATTTAATCTCACTGTCTTGTACTAGGTTAGGACTCACAATCACTTTGGCATTATTGAATTTATTTATGAATTAACGAACCTTTTGTATAACCTCTGTAGCCGTATGTTCAAGACCAAAAGTGTTTCGCGAAATATTAACGGTGCCGTGGCCGGTTGAGATAGTATTTTGATTGTTAGGCAGCTACAAAGTATGATCCATGGATCGAATCCCCGGTGGGGGTTATATTTTTCTATCATTTTTTTTTAATTATTTTTTTCAAGCTCTAGAGTATCTAATACCAACATAACTTGTAAAACATTATTTCTTGCAAAATTATAAAGAAAATAATTTGATATTTGAACAGTATAGTTTATTGATGAACGCCTTAGAAATTACCTTGTTTTGTGTTATTTATTACGATCACTAGAAATAATGAAATAAATCACTAAAACAAATTTCATTATGTGATACATGATTGATGATTCCTACATTATATATATTGTTATTCCATGCTTTTTAGTTCAGAGACATATATACGTATTTCTAACATAAATATGTGCTATTTCTGAACATTTCGGAACAACAAGTGATATTTTCCTTGAAAATATTGAATGTAATGGCACGCATTATGAGATCTGTTTCCGCTGAACGTCTTCAAAGCTTCAAAGTAGATGACAAGTCATCGAGAGGCCCAGCCCAGCAATGTGTTGGTATAATACGGCCGTTGAGGTCAGATTCAAATAATTCAAGAGCGGTTGAATACACGACATATACACAGGATGTCTCCGGAATGTGCTTCTTAGTAAATGGATTTTGACAAATTACCAATGGACTTATGCTAATTCATCTCAGCATGTTCCGAGGCTAAATATGAATCCATAATAAAATTGTACTTGTAAGAAGGAGAAAAAAATACTATTTACTTGAATAAACAGACATTTTTGTAGCATTGTAACTTTGAATCTAAATGATTTTTTAGTATTAAAGTATTGTTCAAATTTATCAATTTTACATCGATTTTCTAATAAGATGAAATTTTCGTGACAAATAATTTATTCTTTTAGAATCCACAATATTAGTAACTTGGTTACGTCTTAAGCTAATCTGATTGCTACTTTATCTCCGCATTAGAAATGTGAAAGATAATGCTTTCGATATTATTTAATGATTATAGTTCTATGAAAGATAAAAATAGATTGTAGTTTTAGAAAGGACACCCGAACAGGTAGATATACAAAAACAGATCATCAGTTTCAAAGAAATAAATCAGAAGCACCACCTAGTCTAAAAAAGTCTCACAAAATCTAATAGGAAAAGCTAAATTCTGATATTTCTTTTTTTAGGGTTCCTTGAAAGATGATGGCTTTTTTCCGTCCGATCTTTCCGCCCCTCTAATCTCCGAAAAATGTCTGACTATGTTACAGGATGAATAAGATGATCTATTAAATAAATTATGTGGTTTTGATGAATTTATTCTTGCGTAAAAACGACTATTATGCCATTAGCACAAACTGAAAACAAAACAGAATTACATAATATACCTAAGTGAAATGCTTGACTGTTTATATGTATGTTTTTGCTCAATGATAAAATTGACATCTGCTATTCATAGGGTCGTGAGTTCAAGTATAATATACCATCGATATAGTTCCCTTTTTTTAAATAAAAAATAATATGCTTAATGAAAGTATGAAAAAATATTATAATAATATAAATAAAACCTAGAACCTGAAATTGACTTTTTTATTTATGAATATAAATTTATTTATTTGTCACAATTTCTTCTTTGAGAACCTTCCAGATTTGAATTCTACTCGTACTGACCACATTTTTTATTATTACTTCCACCTCAAAATAACAAAGCAGTTGAGGAACTTTTTTTACGAAAATTATATCGAAAATTTAAAACGTTGGTAATTATTAAAACCGGATAGAATTAGCTAATTACCTATAATATACTGTTGCAGGTTTACATCAAAACAAATGTAAGTCAGAGATGTTGAAGGTAAAAAAAAGTTACTAAAAAGTATAGAGGAATCTGGGGAAATTCATGAAAAAAAGGGAATGGTGGACATTATCAAAGATTAACTAAACTAAAACAGTAGCAACCGGAATGAGATTCTCTCCCAAGTTAGGAACAATATTAATAATTGCTAAACCAGAGAAAGATATTAAATCTATAGAACACTAGTGTATAAAAGAAAAACAATCGAATGGAAATAGTTTTGTATGTATGTATACGAAAATAGAGTATAAGGTACATTGTATTTGACTTTCTGGAACTTGAAACTTGAAAAAAAACCATATTTAAATCCGAGAATTAACTACTTTCTCCACAATACTTTATCATCATACAACCTGATCGAAATTGAAGCGTCTCATTATCGTGTGGGTGAACCAAGTTGACGTGGGCTAATTTTGAATATAACGCTCAAAGGGATAATATTGCTTAACGTCCGTCCGTCCTCCTCCACATTTTTCAGGGTGTGTCGCCAACAACAAGAACGAGCCCTATTATCTATACGCGACAATCTATCTTATTTAATCCTGTAAATCTACCGGTGAAGTTATTACAGCTTTTTTTTCATATTGAGGACACCCACGATTTTTTTTTTTATTTTTTATCGAGACAAGAGCTTGCATTGTATGAACATTTTCGAGGTGGGGTGGGGAAACGCCTAGAATTTATTCATAACAACAAAATGGTCTTTAGTTTGTTGTGATAATTGCTTGTCAAGATTTCAATTGTTGCCAAACAATTAACTCAAGAGTAGTATGCTGCATGTGTGTCAAATTCACTGAAGGATGGACCAGTGTGGTCGCTACGAGGCATGGACGAGTACCTACCTATCGACAATCACACGAGTCCGAGATCGAATTTACCATGTATGTACCTAGGTACTTATTTTCCTTCCTAGATTTCTTTAAAATTATGACATTGTTGAATCTTCTTCGTTTTTATTCTAACTAATTCCATAAGAAAATTTTAGAAATATACGATTTGATCATCACACTACATAAATAACAAAAACTAAAATATTATGTTAGTACTTACCGAATTTCGTGGTGCTAGAAACTGCTCCATTGTTGACTTGCAAGAGCTGGCACTGAAAAAAAGCAAAATAATGTCTTAAATAAGAAAGCGACAAAGTGCGAGTTGGGCTCGCCTGGTGAAGCCTTCAACTTAGGATTTTTGTTTAGGTTTTCTTGTAAAGTATGAGTGCAGTTCTATTATCTGATTTTTAACAAAATGTTAGGCTCATAAGTTTTGGGAATAAAGGACAGAAAGTTATTTTTTTTCTTGAAGCCTTCAACTATTAATTACTGTACTGATCCATGAAAGAAATATAAGATTAATTTCGTTGATGCACAGAGATGATGTTCAAACATTCAAAACTCTGCAATAATAAATATTTTTTACAAAAATGTTCATTATAAATGTTTCTACAAATATAATCTGGTCTTACATGTAGTTCTCTCAGATTTTCGAGAAAAATTGCCCCCTTCACCACTTTCGGAAGTGTTTTTTGAAGGGACGGAGCTTTCGGATTTGAGTTTTTATTTTTATGGGACCATTTCTCAAGCCTCCTCTTTCAAATGAATCAAAAACCAGATTTAGGTACATTTACTATATAAAACGTGCACAAGAAAAAAAAAGCAGACAGGTGAATTGTATACCTCTTCCGTTTGTGTGAAAAAAATCACAATAAGCGAAGCATTTTGTGCTATAAAGACATTTATCGATCAGACGTCAAAGGCGAATTGTATCCAAAACATTGATGCTTGTATTTAATAACAACTTCTGAGAAGTAATATGAATAACTCTGCTGTTAATGTTATAGCGACTGTAATAATAAATTAATGTTTTAATGAGACTCGACCGTCCATATTCTATTTATATAATGTTATCGCAGTGAGAGCGGAACTGAGTTTATCAAAGAAGAAAAAAACAAATGAAAAAAAAAGTGAGATCAATATGGTCGCTTTCTGCAACATGTTCAAAACAGTTATACTTAATTGACCACATTTAATTAACCACAATGCATCAACACTTCGTATTTGTCCCTCACGCGACAACTATTTTGCTCAAAAAAAAAAAAAATAACACGTTTAAGGTTGAAACTGGGAGAGATTTTGAAGTTGTTTTAAGCCATGAATTGATGCACAAGAAGATAGAAGTCTCTTCTTGGCGCTAACTTCAACATATTAGGAAAATTAAGATATCCATATCATTTATTAGCCTCAATAAAATTTCTCAATACATTTTTGAAGTTTCTTGGTTCATCGCATTTTTGTATACTCATATAAATAATAAGCGAGCGAGACTTGTTTTAGTTTTCATGTCAAAAAGCCTACAAAGAGTGAAAATTTACGTAATACAGTTTAGAAAATGTCCTTAAACAGTTGCAAAGTTTGTAATAGGTATAATTATTCCAAGTAAGTAAAACTGTATCTGGAAATTTGACTGTAGATTAAAGTTGTCTGTTAACACCAATAAATCATTATAATAATACAGCTAAACTACCAAACAGAATCATTATTCCAACAGATATGTAAAAGCCCTTCATTTAATATTCTCAATATTTTAATTCCCCAACAAGAAGCACGTTATTCAAATTTATATCCATGTTGTGCTATTTCTGGTTACTCAATCCCTTCAGTATGCCTGCCCAATTTACCAGACTACAATGCAAAATATGGATTAACAATGGTTTACCTGAGACACTGTTATTATAGTCAGTCTGTGTTCAATATTTACATGAAGCCATTATCCTTATTTTACTTCAATAGATTAACAATTCTTCTACAGAATTTCATTCTACCTCATTTTAACAGGTTAATTTACAATCTCGAATATGTCATTTTGGATATAAGTATACATAATGTTCTTTCTGCGAAGTTTTTAGGAAACGCAGCTGAGAATTTGCATGACAGCAAGTTAACGAGAATAAGTTTTACCTAAATACAGAAGATATAAGTATACATATATATATATATATATATCTTCATCTCTTGGGTATAGTGAGACCTAAATGTCGGAAAATTGAATAGGTCTTGTGCATAAAGAAATTCTTGAAATTGCAGGTCTTTTCAGCATTAAATGCTATCGTTCTCTTATATCAGACGATCAGCGGAAGAAGCGAGATGTCCCTGAGGATGAACATGCCATAGTGGGAAACGCTTTGACAATTGAATAGGTGAGGTTAAATTCCAGTTGCTTCCGAGTAATACATATTAGAATTTACCGAGAACCAATAATGGAACTACCTACTTCATCCGAGGAATGTTTTAAATATTTTAAATCCCAGCATTTTTCAAATCAAGCTGGTGAACTCATATAATTTTCAGTTTAAGTAAGTTTTTGCAAAACTAGAATTAATTTGCTTAGATAAACCTAGTAATTGAATAGCTAGCGTACCTAACAAAAATATTAAAAGGGCTAAATGATTATCATTCTTATTCAAATTCGCCAAATGACTTTGAGAAGGTAAGTATATCTTTTGAGTGCCGTACTCGTATTCAAGTTTTGGCGGCTCCTCTGCGTTGAATGTATTACCGCAGAAAAGGGGACCTACAGTTAAACGTGGATTGCGAGCCATCGCTATGTCTCAAAACACACCCTTCCAGAGAAGCTGTACTAAGGAAATAGACTCTCGCTGATATTTCCCTTTGCCCTGCGAGAAAATAAGAGAGCAATGCGACAGTCAGAGTGGTTCGAATTGGCGCCCGCATCAATCGTCACTCGTCCAAACCGTTAGCCACGTAGTGAACTGCTTAACTTCGATGATAGAAATCGTCCAATGTAAGTCAGCAGCTCCGCGCTCTCCTACATGAGTACAGTATCTAGGTATATGAAGATTTTCTCAATTATTTGGCTTTGTTTGCCGAATGAAACTCGGTATGCCAGATATTCAAAATTTCCTGGAGCCAAGGAATCCGCTGAGCATCCTGCAACAGGGCACCGTCGCATATCGTACGCCGAGGGTAAACAGAAACGCCAGCATGTGTTCTGATACCCGGTACCCGCACAGGGCGACGCACCACTCACTACTTTTGATGAAGGAAGGGTACGTGCATACAGAGGGACAGATGCGGATCCGCTCCGTTGGTGACTCACCAACCGCGACATCCCCCTTCCGTCTAATGAGTCGCCGAAATGGAACGCACAGGTCAGGTACACTTTAATTGTCATCCGCCATGAAGTAGTTACTTGGGTAGGTACTTTCACATTGTAACGATCAAGATAGACAATGAAAAAAGAATTAATGAAAAAATTCCGATTTGGTCCTTCGGATCTTCCGGATCAAAAAAATGATGGAACATCCGTTCAAAACAATCGAACACTCTCAAAACATAGGTGTATATAAACATCTGAGATCTTCAAAACCCAGACACACAGAGAAGTTGCAATAAGTAAATTTGGGGGCAAATGGGTTTTCATGTTTCTCTCATCAGGGTTAATCCAAATTCTCACACAGAGGGTCGATCGATACACAGTTTGCTATGAAAAAATCGCATTCTGTTATAATATGCAAATACTATGGAAAGAATAGGACATTCCGGATGAAAAGGACGCCAAAATTCGCGTGATGACCCAATTGTTGTAGATAAATGGGAAAATCCCCATAAAAGCTTTGAGCATGTGTGTGTATGGGGATGAATTTCTCTCACGATATCCCGCTCAAATCAACGAGGGTTGTCGTCTCCCAGACCCTTGGTATCGATTGTTCATATTTCTGTTCAAATTTGACCAAATCTTACTGGAAAATTGTCGGACAACAGTATAAACCTATATATATATATTATGTATACATTCTCAGTGACACATTAGATTTCGAAAAAATACCTTTAAAAAAATCTTGGTCTTAGCCAATCTATATGTAGGTTTTATGGTTTTTTTTTACTTTTAAGGAAAAATGATTCAAACAAAAATATTGTTGATGACAAAGTCTCAAAAGAAGGAGGTATATAATTCGACTGTATGTTTTTTCTTTTATGTATGTAACCTTGGCTCGCAAAGAATGCACCGATGATGTTGATACTAATTCATTTCATTTGAGAGATGGTCCCATATTTAAATTATCAGGGTTCACTAATCCCTCGACAAAGTATTTTTCCAAAATTGAAACATTCTTTATTCGATCTGGTAGAACATATGATTTTTCAAATATGCGTACTTCATAACCCTTATGATTCATACATTTTCAATGTATCATCGAATGAAGTTGGTCCCAGTTTTTTTTTAATTATTTTTCAAGTGATCATCTAATAAAATCGAATAAGTACGTTGACTATCAAAACGAACGGACATACGTACAAAAAATAAGCAAGCATACAATCGAATTGTAGACTTCCTCCTTTTTTGTGAATTCGCTTAAAAAGATTAGAACATTGACAACAATTAGCACAAAAATTTTGACGATATCAAAGATCAAAGTTCTGACCAAATTCGTCAAAAGGGGAATATCGTGTTTCAAATACAAAATCATGAAAATTTTGAATAATATTCTCGGACAATATCATCCTCGAAGACTAAACAAAAACTCATTAGTGTGGTAATAAAATCGTTAATGAGGCAATGGGATACTTGGCAATAGGCAGCGAACGTGTCGCGAAGTTGATTGTAACTCAAGCATTATTTCGATGTAAAAACGTCTCCTGACTCATACTCCTGCATTGGTACTCAACGAAAGGCCATCAGTATACTTTAGACCAACTTAAAAACAAGGATTAGTTATACAATACCAATGTTTGTTTACTTTTTTAACTGTATGTACGTTTACGCATTTGAAATATAGTAAATGGACTCCGATTTGATAATTTTTCTCTTATTTAAAAGAGTAATGATGAGAATGATTTTTTAATCTAAATTTTTAATGGCAACATTGACGAAGAAAATGGTTTCAAATGTAAAGTTATTGAAAGGAGGACGTTATTTTTCATAACTTTATAATTTTTTTATATGATTCTGTTGTCACTCAAAATTTACTTTTTGGCAAAAACTAGTAAAGACTGCATTAACTGATGCACTGAAAATACAAAATAATATTAATTCTGTTGGTACTGGTAATTTAGAAATTGGGAAGCAACAACTTTAAAACTACCAGTACCAAAACAAATTCTATATTATTTTATATTTTTCAGTGCACTATCAAATAAATAAATAAATTTATCTATTCCTAAGTATCAGGAAGAAGAATATTGTCCTTGATATGGCGCTAAGATATACCCAAGCATGTCATGTCGTTGGGTTATTTGAATGTATTTATAAATAATAAAAACAACACAAATTCATGTAACAGGTTGTGAATGATAATGAAAAGAAAATAGAACATTATTAACCCTCCTTTTGTGATCAAAGGGCATGTCGACTCCTGTATTTAATTGTTCAGCATGGCTTTTCCTTTTATATGTGTTGTTTAAAAGTTATTCAAATTTATGTGCAGGTTGTCTTGTTTCATGAAAATGAGAAAGACAGTACCCAACCACTATTTTATAAGGTGTACCTTAGTGCTGTTGGTAGCAGTTCCAGTTCATGAGTTCACCAGTTGTTGTGTAATTATTGCATTTCTCTAGTTGGTGCAGTTAGTAGTAAGTGAGGCTTGTCGAATTTAACGCGCCTATTTTAACGTTCTCCAAATTTCAAAACAACACAAAAGTTATCAATACAAGCAACATTAATACCTACATTTATCAATCAGAATCAAAAGCTGTATATATAAATGAAATTCAATTCTTTCTTTTTTTTTGGTGTACAGAATTATAAAAATGCTATAATTATATATAATATTATATAAAAAAGTTTAAAGCTTAGAACCCATATAATATGTTTATTGTGTGTTTTTGTCTGTCACAACCTATATTTTCTTTCGAATTTATTCGATAAAATTCGGTATTAATAAAGAGGTACCTATGTAAAAGACCATGCACATGGCGTGGGTCGGAGTGAGTCATCCAGAGGCTTATTTAGAATAATCATTTATAACGGTGTATATCCGACCCGCTCCGACCTAAGTCACGTAAATAAGAAACCCTGATTCGGTAGGTTAATTTGGGGGGGGGTAAATTTTTTATCCTTGGCATATGGCCGAAAGGCTTATTGATTTGGTCTTTGTCGTCGATTGGGGATGGATGCCGATAAGCGAGGTTAATGATTAAAATGTGATTTGATAGAGCACAAAAAATAAGCTGACTCGTGTTTCAGGAAATTTTGGCGAATTCGGCCGCAAAAATGCAAAAATATTGACTGTACATAAGAATGAGGAGGTCACTAGAGAGAACATTCAAACTTCATCCCAGCAAAGGTAGGTTGAAATGATGACGGTATCACTAACGCCTAAAAGACTGTGCACAGGGAGTGGGTCAGTTATATATCATTATCAATGATTATGCTAAACAGGTCTCTAGATAAATTTCATTATCTCCAGGCTGGTGCAAACTATAAAATAAATTCCATCTGCTTTACCTGCTCCGCCCAAGCCGTGTGCGGGGTATTTTAGAAAAAAAGCTAGCAATAAATCTGATGATTTCATGATTATTTCGATAGGGGGCTTCAAATTTGTTTCGAATTCAACCTTGTTTTGGGTCACACTGATCGAATATTTTGAAAATACTAAAAATTTGAGCCTCTAGAGAACTAATTCCAATACAGAATAATAGGTTAAGTTACCATTGTTTCCATAAATAAAAACCTCCCATATCCAAAGACACATTTGTCTAATTACATGAGTGAGAGCCAAATAATTGAGAACGATGACTACTACCACACTTACAATTGACCTCAATTGAGTCTTTAATTTATACATCCTCATAAGTTTAATAGATCACCATAATATCACGTTGAGTTATATAAGACAGGGTACAAGAGTATTTTTGTCACATGATATCTATAAATATGAATATAAAGATGATAAAATACATTGAAATTTCATTTGTTTAAAATGTTCTTTTCTAGGATATCATAAACATTTATGGTTAAAAGATATTTTATAGATTATTTTAGATATATTTTACGCGAAATGCAAACATCAATATTGAGAATTTATCAATGAAAAAATAGGCCATAGGTCGACTCTAATAAATATTCTGCAAAATATTGAATTAAATATGACAGCTGTATTAAAAATATAGCTATAATATCAATAACAATTATGGTGAAAATAATTCATTTTGAGGACATATCATTAACGGTTATATTCTAATTTGAATCTTAAAAAACAGGCAAGCTCTTCTTATTTTCAAATTAAATTAAACTAAAGAAAGGAAATCCGACATATTTTTATAAATAATGTTGTCATTTTATGTTCATTGAAAATTTTAGGTAATTTTGTTGCTTCTTAAAAATGTTAAATAACTTTTTTTAAACCCAGGATAGACCTTATTAGATCATGCTATGAAAAATGCAAAAATTATATTCATTCTATTAGCACTGATAATGTTGTAGGTGCCAAAAGACTTCTACCAATAACTTTCACTTCATTTCTTGCACAACTTCCTAGTTACTAGGATCAATGGAATAATATTATTATTATTTATTTTTCCGATCAAATTTATTGATATTCTAGTGTATAATTAACCGTTATATTTTTCAGTTCAATGGTGACATTACCTGTTCTCAAATATCCGTGATATATATCAAATATAAGTGATAACAGTATTTTAAGTTTTTGAAAATGCCGAAATTATATTGATTTTTTTTTGTATAATAATCATTTTCGTTCCATTCGATTGCGTGATTTGATATATTTTATCAACAAACGTTCAGTATATCACTTTGATACTACTATAATGATTGATAAAGGATATCTAAAAGCTAAATTATACACATACATACATACAGGGTGTCTACTATTACTACAGTTAATTTTTATTTTTTTATTTATTCAACAACTTTTTTGAAAAATTAATCAAAAAAACTTGTAGTTAAGAACGGGATCAATAAATGAAAATTATTTTTGATGATATCTATTTAATCAATGATCATTTTGAAAGAATTGACAGTAACCATTTCGAAACTATTATTACATCAACGAGCTTACCGAGATATTTACAAGAATGTAAACCTGAGATCTCAAAAAAAAAACAGATACAATTTTTTATCGTAATCCATGGAGTCGTTTTGATAAAATTTCTGGAATATCCAACCAGATACTACGCAAATATGTAATACCTTGGGGTAAATTTACTTGAATCCGCTTAAATATTTCAATTTGTGGCTGCATTTTATATAATAACACCCTGTATTTGGCGCAATGCATACAAGCAGCTGTTATAGCATCTTCTCAGTTATAACGTTCAAAATTGTCAAATCTCAACCTTAAGGGGGGGACGTACCGAGGATCTTACTAACAATGGGGCACGAGTCCCGAAGATCCTCTATCAGGAAATACAAAAGTGTGACTATCTTTTTAAATGGCGTTATTCCTTCGAGACAACCGGTAAATTTTCTGAGGGGGAGACCGTTTTTGTTTACGCCTTAGCATCCTTGCATCACAACATATATTACTTTAGATATACCAAAGGATGGGTTATGGGCTTTCAAGAAGAGAACATCCATCCGGGTCGAAAGCAAGGATTTTTTTATTGACGTTGCGACACACCCATAAACCGGAATTTAAATTGAAGGAAATTAACACTTTTCTCCTATCTTCTAGTGCTGAATAAATTTCCATAAGAAAAAGCAGTACTATCTTTCATGTACCCTCCAGGAATATTTTTCAACGTGACAGTTTCAGATATGCAAAAAAATTGTTAAGCTGATTTTATGGATAAGTACTTGACTTGAAAAAATAAGGCAGATTTCACTGCTGAAATCACTTACTTACAAAGATGCCTCCTTTTGAATGACGAGGATTATATTATTGGCTGTTTGGCCGATAAACTGGAAAAAGAATTTTTCGAAATAAAAAAGAAAACTTTCTAAGACATAACGTGAACTTTAAAGTAAAAAAAACGTTTTTACTATGGATACATAAAAGTTCAATCTTCAACCTGCAATTGAAATGTTTTTATTATTTCTTCTTTTCAAATAACCCTGCTGTTAAATATGTTTCATAATGTTGACAAATGATCTGTTTTTTCAGAAACAGCTTAATTTATTTTTTACGAGATACCTGTCAGCTGATATAAGTATTTTAGTATTTACTAATTTCCAATAACAGTTCCCACAAACCACTCGTCAATTACAACGCAAGATTACATATCCATACTATAATAAAGTTCAGTTACAAAATATCATAGTGTATATAACAAAATTCAAAAGCAAATCTTATTTCCCCTATATCTATATGGACCTACATATATCTCTGTACCCATGTGTACTGTCGGATCTACTTCCGATTGTTGATATTATTACTTCCTCGTCTCTACCTGATACCTGTCTATGGACCACATTCCCTTTTGGCGGGATAAAGGTACGGTACACCCGGATAAACGGAATTTTCTGGCGCTAAAACTCATCTGTGTGAACGAATCTGGTCTTATAAGAATCTTGCAACAGATTGATTTTTAATCTCAAAAACTTTCTCTGAATCTTGATTCAAATATTTGTTTTAAGATTTTTTTTGGAAGCTTTGATTGTTCATTTGTTTGAAAAGTATTTAAAAATCATTGAGGCATTTAGTGTTAATTTATACTCATTATAAAAAGCTATCTCCAATATCTAAAATGAACACGAAATTATGGAAGTATTTATTTATGTAAAATCC
Organism: Crioceris asparagi; assembly: GCA_958507055.1. Lineage (NCBI taxonomy): Eukaryota > Metazoa > Arthropoda > Insecta > Coleoptera > Chrysomelidae > Crioceris > Crioceris asparagi. The sequence continues at coordinate 218,121 of OY293833.1, read as the reverse complement.
CATATATTCACATTCTTAGAGATTAGAATGGGCGTTGCAAATTCATCGGAAAAGTACGAAATTTTCAAAGTAGATTATGACATTTAAAAAAAATTCACAATTTTTTTTAGTTCCCATGATGCAAGACTATCTGTATTGTATAACACGAAGAGAAAGAAGATTTATTTGAACTGCAAATTATCTGCGATTCACGTTCAACCCTTGGTAGTACCTATGTGTAGGTATATTGTTTCACGGTCCCAAGAAAAGGTAATTTATTTGTTATTCATGGCCAGAGAAATAGAGCGAAATCGAAAGTTACCCTGGCACAGTCTTCTCCCTTCAATAATACAATCTTCTTCTCAACAATCGCGCCCTGGATAAACTTTTTATTTCATTTCAAATCTCTACCTGGCTCTGGAGCCGATACTTTTTGGCGGGCATTCTCAAAACCGAAACGGTTAATCAAAAAGGTATGTGAGAGAAAATATCACAGACTGACAAGGGCCACCGACTTTTGATGATTTTGCCTTGAGAACCGCTACAAGAAGCAGCCTCTTCCAAAGCTTTTTACCCGCACAAAAAGTGGGCCAGGTAATAATTGCAAAAGCTAAAAAACAAAAGATCTGTACTACCTTATCATGGATGTTACCTCATTTTTTTGTGACTTGTAAATGACAACAAACGGTTAATAGGACTTGTATCTAAAGAAATAAACTGTCAATCTATATGTGAGTAAAAGATAGAGACAATCCAAATACACTGATACAAAAAATGTGTAAATTAAAAATAAAGTAAATCCAAACAACAAATCTGGAGAATTTTGAAGTTATATATCTAAGTACTTCAAAGTATGTTTATGATTTTCGCAATCAATATTTTTAATTAAGTTTTGTTTCTTCGTTTGTAATTCAAGTACCAAGTGACTTATTTTTCAGTGCGTCGTGTAATGAAGTCGGTCCTTTTTTAAAATATTTATTAATCCAATTACAAAATTAACGAATATTTTTTTATAAAACCTTAATAAACTACGCTTCTTTTGAGTCACGTTTTTTTTTCTTCTTGTACGACTGGAAATATACTGGAAAGTTCATATTGTAGACTTCGAGGGTCGCACGGCAAAGGGCTGCGATAATTTTTGTGACATGAATTTTAAAAATACAGAAGCAGTCAAAATGTAATTAATGCAAATCATACTAAAATTGAAGTTTACGAGATCCAGGCGAAAATTCATAAGTGTAAAGACTCCAAGGGTCACTTTATACAGCTGGTATATAAAAGATTATGTGGAAGCCCTCATGTTCGTGTTATTCTTGTTGTTGTATTTTCTTCGCGTTGGTTTTTATGGTGTGCTGCAGGCGTTGACAGAAATAGTCCTCCGACACAAATTGTATTACAAAACAAACAAAAAAATATAAGTATTAACGAGGTCTCCGTAGCTAAAGACCGTACGTGCTTCAATATGCACCCGTAAAATTTCTTAGGCCTCTTATTTTACTATCTACATAGGTACTCAAGCGAGTTCTGTCTGGAAACAATAAATTTTGCAAAATGTTTTTATGAGCTATAATCGACCATAACTCGAGTACAATGAATACTGTATGTTTATGCCTGATTGGACAACTTCACGGTATTACAATGTGATTTTTGCACCTTTTATTAAGATGTAATCGTAAACGGATATAGGAAAATAATTCATCTTTCAGATGCACAACAACAGGAGTTTGTAAGAAGTGCACACTTCTTTCTTGCGAAAACAATGCGCTCGACTGGTTTGTGTTGAAGATATGTCAATTTAGCCACATTAAATTATCAAGACATGATCAATATTTTAATGCTTATATCGAGCATTCCATGGGTAGATACAGCCTTCGAGGTTCACACATCTACACTTCAGATAATAAGAAGAGAGACAATCGGTTTGTATTAGTCAAGAGCAAGAACTATTGAAGGCGATCCAAGTTCTTGTAAAATTTTCCAATAAATGCAACATCAATTGTTGGATTTCTTTGGTTTTTTCCCAATAGATACTAGGTATAAATATCTATAGCTAAATATGCCTACTGAGAATTTCAAAGCAAAGAGAATCCTACGATTAGTTCCTTCCCAGAATAGCTCATTAAACAAATTGATCATTGTTGATTATTAGGTATAGGGTAAACCTACCAATAGTACCAAAACATATTCTATAAATAGTCACAAACTTGTTCAATTTGCATATTTTTCGATTTCTGCAAAATATCATTCGTATATATACCTACCTAAGTGCATTGTTCTTTCAATCTTAAATATTTTTTCTCATTATTATCCTATTTCAAGATTAGCGCAAGAGGTTCATTCCCGTGAGAAAAACACTGTTAGTGCAAGCATTTTGTTGGCTATGTAATATATTCTTTATGCCCACGCAAATATGGCGTCACAGGCATATAACATAACATAATATATGGATGATATACCTTCTTGATACAACAAAGACGGTACTGTTAATAAACCGACCAACACGCGAAGTAGGTACGAAATATTCGTAACAAGGTTTTTGCCTCTGATATTTTCTTTAATTAATTTGTATTCTTAATTTTGAACGATTTCCAAACTCCCCTGGTGTATATAGTCGGTCAAAAACAGGCAAACACAAATGTTCATCCCGTCTTGATTTCCAAGACGTATCCGAGCACCAAAAAAATAACGTTACGGATAACAAGAGCAACAGTAATAAACACAAATGCAGAAAATTGATTGCAAACGACATTTGACCTCAAGAACAAGTCTCGTATTTTATGGACTGCAGTTCAAAGAAAATGAAAAAAAGTTAATTTCTGTGTCGAAAAGCATGAGTTGTAGTTTTTTGTTGTCGCGCTATCCACCATCAATTTTTCAAATAATATTAACGAGCCACCGACAGGTTTGTTTTTCTTTAAAAGTATTGCCGACTTTTACGACTTTCTGCATTTTCAGATAATGAAGCAAATATGAAATAATTATTTACAAAAACAAAATAATATTTAAAAGATGATCAGTTTAATTTCAGATGGATAAGATTCTTGGTATCTTATTTCAAAAATCTTTTTCACTAATTAGAAAACATACATTTCTCACTCTAGTTTTTTAAATTTATTTTTATCTAAATTTAACGATCTAGTGAAGTCCGCTTAATTTGAAACAATACAATAACAATATTTGTTAATAAACTGAAGGATATATTTAAATTTGAGATAATAGAAAATGCACCATAATTTAAAAGTGAACTGGAAGGTCCAACCAACCTGTTCCATATTATTTTGTTGAATCGAAACGGTCAAAGAAGATGAAACAAACGCTCTTCTTTTTCTTTCGCGCCAGAACGAACACGTGCCTTGGCTAGGAATTCTGCACTAGTAGTTTTTCGTTCGTGCTTTCGCGCGCGCCGCCCAAGCCCCCTATTGCCCTTAGAGCCGTATAGCGTAACGGGCAGTATTTTTTTTCTCTTCACTACTCTAGGATTCTCCTCACTGAAGAAGAAGAAGACCCCACTGGTTTTCGGATAGATATTTTTTTCTATCTAGGTACATAGCTCCGTTACTTTTGGCGCCTATAACTACATATTTTTTTTGCAAAACAATGATAAACAAGAATGGTAAAAATATAAAACAATAAATCCTATCAGCCGTTAGGAGGGCAAATAAATGTTATTTTGTATTTTGACTGCCCAATAGAATAAAGTCGGTCCTAGTTTTTGTTAGAAATTATTCTTATTTCCCACAGTTTCAGTCATTTTAGCGTGCAATAACCCAACTTCACATTGCTGTCAGAATTGATTTTTATTATTTAACAAGTAGGTATCTACGAAGTAAAATCAAAATTGTTAAAAGTTTATAAACGACAACTCAAAATACGTATATATCTGGATTATCATCTAATAATAATTGTGGTTGGTAATGTCCACTGCGTTCCGAGTTCTGGGGCACTTAAATTCTCTCTAGCCAACCAAATGAATCTACCGAGGTTGGTTGATGTTGATGGTTGTTTCTAGTACGGCCGTTGAGCGTGTGTAATATACTTATATATAAAAAAAAACATTCATAGCGTGGGGCGTAGGCAGTATATATAGGTATACTTATAAATATATATGTTGAGTCTTGATAACGGAGATCTTGAACCACCACAACATTTGAATTCCATCTTATTAGGATCTCTTCAGGATCGGACTTACCCTTTCAATGGAACACAGACCTTGTCGAAATGACATGTAAATGTTTAATTCTTGAGTTAATTAGAAGGACTGGAAGAAACACTACTGCAGTAAGAGTCAACCAAATGTCCCAAGAAGTAGAACAGAACAATAAATGGCATTAAATGTGAAGGGCGAAGAAAAATTAACAAAGACCGTAGAAATAAAAAACATAAAGGAATATTCTACCGAAAATAACATACCAAATACAGGTATAAAATAAGAAAGAAGGAAGAATAATTTCCAACTGCTATTTATTTATTAGAGATTTGCTATTATCCGGATCGCCAGCTCCCATGAGTTTCGTTATTGCTTTAAAAAAAGTACAGTAGCCCCACTCCGCCCAGCTTGTGAATAAATATGTAATAACCCTAAAAATAAATTCATTTTTTTACAGAAACAATCAATCCCTATAATCGAATCTCTACTTCTTTTACAGATCATGAAACATTACTTATATGTACTGAAAAAAAGTCGTTAACCAATTTTACAATGCAACTGAAGAGTTTTCCAATAATAATAGAGCTTAATGAACCAATATACTCGTACACATATATGTCTATATTATATATATACGTTGTCGGTATCACAAGGTATATAGAGCCTAATTGCAAAAAGGTCCTCACCCCCTACTCCATTCGGAATCAACGGAGAAGAGAACAACAGAACAGAGAACAACGCCCGCATAAAAGTACCAATACACGATTCAGATTCAATAATCTATAATAATACTACCATGGACAATAATATTATGTTGCTTAGTTTTATAATACAGCAGACAGCGTTGCCATAACAGTTGAATCATTTATTATGATTTTTAAGAACAAATTAATTAGTTACGATTTTATACATAATAATATATATTTCCCGAAGAAATAGTAGAGCTCTATGAAACCCCCTCGAAAAATGGGGAATATTATTCACCATTGGTCTTCTTTAAACGATAACTTGACTTTGGTGTATAACCTCAGTTAACATAAAAAAAAATCTCGAGTAATGAGATTACATAAGAAGGTAAAGACACTTGATCTGTAAAATATTTATTTATTGACCCATGTTATCGCATATATAACCATTCTCCAAAAACTTTCCTTTCATTCCAACATTCCTCGGAAGGAGCAATTTTGGTTTTTGGAAATAAAAAAATATTTATCATTTAACAAAAATATACTACTTCTATTAGGTTTTTTGCTTGATATTTGTTATATAATTTATTTAATAAAAAGAAACAATAGAAAAATTTGTGTATGCGTTTTTAAGCTTATCTATTTCGTTGTTATCCTCGATGAGCAAGTATTAGAATAAAATGCGCATGTGCCCTTTTATCGATCACCCCGCACGTATAAATGTACGCAGCTGTTCAGGGGTTCATATTCAAACTCATAGTACAATATTGGATTGATGAAACAACTAGTACCACCCTTATGTTTTAATAGATATACATAAAGTACAATATATTATACAAGTGGTTTTCCATGCAGGTGTGTTCTGCTGATGAGAACGTTTTCCGTTTTATTTTCACTTTAACCAGAAATGTCACATTTATATTATTAATATATATTTACTTTTCTATTCCAAGTTTAAAATCAATAACACAAATACAACGACAATTTCTGTCAGGATTATAAAAATCTATGGTACATATTGCTAGTAATTTCTGGAATATTGGACGTAACGATGATGTAATCAAGCGAATATGATTTATTAATGGAATGTCATTGTTTAGCCTTGAACAAATCTCAATTCTGTACTATAACGGGCTAGAAAAAAATCTTGCAAATGTTTATGATCATCATCATTTGAGGGAACCCATATTTTTTAAAACAAAAACGCCTTTAAATACAGATCATATTTCAGCATGTAATGAGCTAACGATATTTTCATTTTTTTATTTATGACTCCAATTAGAGTTATAATGCAAAAAATTTAGAGACATAATTTCTTCGATCATCGAAGTTAAGTAGCATAGAGTGTGGCGAAGGTTTGGAAAAGTGACCGGTGCCTACAAAATCTCTGCTGTTGCTTTGGGATTCTCCTCCTCCTGTAAGGTAACGGCAGTTTGTCTTAAAGTTTATCTTGAAACATGTCGGTGGTTCGAAAATTCACGTTAAACTGGTAACACTTTCAAGGCTGAGAAATCGCCTAGCCTCGATTACAAATACGGCACTTGCTTGAAGAAAAATGAAACTGCAGAAGATTTTCAAAGATTCTCAATATAATATTTTTATGGAAAAGACTTCCTCTTTAATTTCACCATATGGAATTTAAAATGCACCTCCGGAATTTGTTTTGGGAGAAAAGAGAATGTTATATTTGAAAAGACTGGCATTTTTTTGGTAAAACTTGATGACTGGAAGCACCTTATTGGAAAGTTATTGTTTGAAATAACGGAAAAACGTGTCATCACTGAAGGTTGTAGAGAATAATACGCCCCTGTCATCTCAAAAAGAATTAGGAAGCAATTCCAGCAGAAACAAATAATGTAACCGCTCTCCCTCTCCAACCCAGTCTGTATGGTAAAATTTCAATCTTACAACAACAACAGGATTACGATGTGAGAGAGATTGTCGTCATCGAATATTATAAGTACCTGCCCTTCTTGCTGCAGCCGCGGTGCCCACAAGGAGACCTCCCAGCGGTCCATCGAGGACGGACTCTTCTTCTCAGGCTCGAATGTATGTTGTGGTCGACGATGTATACAAAGATAGAATGAGAAATAAGACAAAACGAACCAGACCAAAATAATAACAGAGCGGTGGGAAACCAACGGATGTACACTCGTACACATCCATATCATATGGTTTAGTGTGACTATGTAGTTGCGCGGTTGCCATTACTTCAATGAATATTATATTATTATTATTATTATAACTCTATGCGTACTCTTGTCTCGAAAGTATTGTTTTGCTCCTATCAATAAAACTGGATAATCGCGTTTTTTTACTATAATATGTAAATGTTATCAGGAGTTCAATCATGCTATTATCTAAAGTCTAAAAATAACCCATTTTTTTAAATATATCTTTATATCAAAAAATGTTTCATGACTTTTGCCCGATTTTTTTTTAAACTTTAAAATTTCTTATTTCAAACATGTAGATTATCAACAATTAAAAGTTAAAATAAATATGTTAAGGGTTGTCATTCATCGGTCATGAGGTAAACATGTGTGTCTCTGGGTGTTTCCCTTAAATCGTATCACATACCGGAAGTTCAATATTGAAAGAAACACTTAAGCATACATCGAGGAACAAAGTGCTGTTATTTCACACTTAAAAAAAGATATTTGAATTGTAAAACATGATTAACTAGAATATGAAGTGTTAGTTTAAGTAATAGAAAAGACATTTTGAAGAAGAGAACATTTTTTTTTGAGAAATAAATATTTCTTACAAAAAATTGGATCGACGTTATTAGTTGGTGCACAGAAAAATACATAATAATATTAATTCTACTGGTGCTGGTACTTGTGAAGTTGTGCAGTTGCAGTCAGTATTGAAAACTTTTGGCACCAATCAAAAAATGTTCAATTTAAACGTTTCCGGATATTTTGGTATCTTTATTTCTGCTATCTCGGATTTTCGAGAAAATGTGACCCTTCAGGTTTTCGGAGGAAGGAGATTTCGGATTTGCCTTTTTTATAAATATTGGAACATTTCTCAAGTGTCCTCATTGAAATAAATCAAAAATCATCAAAATCGGACTACGTTTAATAGATAAAAGGCGCGCATGAACCAAAAAAAAGCAGACAGTCGAATTGTGTACATCATCCGTTCAGGATTCGTCGGTCAAAAATAAGATCGCACAAGCGCAGATGGTGCACTGAAAAGTACATGATATAAAGAATCCAACCTACTTATTATATTCTACAAGAAGCTGATGTCAAGAGTTTTATCTAAATATAACTGATAACTTCATCTATTCTTATTTTAAACTTTAAATAATTTTACTGACTCTTAATTCTCTACAGTTAAAGATAGTGAAACGTTATTTTTTATACGCTACAATATCAACAAGGTGTGCTTTTTTAGCGACAAAGATTATTTTGAACCGGTAACAAAATACTGTGTCGCATCTTTTATGCCTATCAAAATATTTGCTCATACCTAAAAGTTAGATAATAATAGAAAATAATACCTATATTTGGCATTGAAGTCAGTCGTTGACATAACATTCTATACTCAGGTGTTAAAGTTTATCCCTTAATTTTTTGAGCATAAGAATTTACCATATACGCAATTTATTTAGTCTATGGAAATTACGTATGCAATAACCGAAATAGATATTCATATATCTAATAAATTTTACTAAAAAAAAACATCGCGGAAACAGACATTATTATTGTAGTAAAACCGAAACATTTAATTTTTTTGAAAAATGTCCAATTTAAATGTTGCCGGATACCAGTAGCTAAGATTAGGTGTTTCTAATCTTTGCCAATAGTCACTGTCGCTGTTTTTCTGTCTGAATTTTTAGATTTTAAAAGAAAACTGCTGCCTCCACCTCCTTTGAAGGCAGTTTAGAGAAAAGAAAATGTCGCATTTGAAATTTGTTTCAAAGAGAACGATTTCTCAACATTCCTCATTCAAATGAAAAATAAATATTAAGATGGAAGCACGTTTACTATGCGTTTGGGCAGTCGGTCAAAAAATTGACGGTTCCGAGCGATTTTCTTGAAAAGTAGGTATAATGTAATTAATTATCGATTTTTTTTTCATACATTTGCTTCTCACTGTATACTTACATGCATAATATAATTGATAATTAGAGAAAACACGCATGTAACATACTGGGAGTGTCCGGAAAACTTATTCAAAAAATTATATTTAAATTAAATGTTGTGGATAGATGTCTGTTTTTGAAGTGACAACGTCCAACTTGAAGGACAGCAGTTTCATAAAGTCAAGCTAAAAATGACCAGTCTTATCCTCAACTTTTTTTTTAAATTATTAATAATACATTCAATATCTTTATTGAATATATTAGCATAAAGGTGTATCATTCGAAGATTATATTTTTATAAAATATGAAAAAAATATTGTTAGAGACTGGAAGAAATATGTCGGTGATATTCATTCAGTTCCTTGATCTTGAATAATGTCCATAGTTTTCTGTGATGTCATCTGGTGATTGTTGGTCCAACAATTTATGTAACTCGTAGTACAACAATAGCGCGGCATCTTCTTGTTTACCTGTTTTGTGTCAGTACAACTAATACAGACAAATTATCAAGATTATGAAAACAGTCAGAGTGCGGCTATATGATTAATGATCAAGATAGACCAAAGTTGTTTTCATTATTTTTCTACACAACAAAGAAAGAAGGCAAAGACGCTGAAGAAGAAGCGAACAGAGGACAAAAACGGTTATTATTATATTGTATCTGATAGCGCTAAGTCGTTTCTAGGACAAAAACCTTTTGGGCCTAAAGAGTTTGTGGCCGACGAAGACGAGTTAGGTCAGTCCACCATACACTATCGAATTCTTATTTTAGAAGCCCACTAGCAAAGGGTCTCAACGGTTCGGCCCGTTAAAGAAAACCAGATTTCTTCAACTCATTCACGATATTAACGTTAGAAATTATTGTTGTAACAACACCTTTTTATAGTCAAAGCTAGACCGGTCAGTCCGTATACCATAATAATATGTAGATAACAATGAGCGTGAAATCATTAAATGCTGACACTAAAGCTGATTATTTTGTTAGAGATTGAAAAAGAATGTCTTTGACAAGTTTTCATGCATTCTTAAATTAAATGATCGAAGAACGATTATATTATGTTCTCAAAAAAAGGGTATTGTGTAGTAAAATCAAAACTGTAACCTCTTAAACAATGGTGAATAACATTCATACCAACAATATGGGTGAGATCTTCGCTGTTCATAGAATGAATTTCGCAGTAAATCTGCGTACACTTCAAATTAGATGAAGACAATCAATAAAATATGAGAAAAGTACTAGTGGGATTTCTTCCTGATAGTTCCGCAAATATCAACATATCCAAAACAAAAGATTAGCCATATATTGTATTGTATTGTAAGATTTTAAATCAATTTAACTCGAAAACCATAGCCAACTCTTGTGAAAAAATGTTCAATTTAAACGTTTCCGGATATTTTGTTATCTTTAATTCTGCCATCTCGAATTTTCGATTTTCGAGAAAATTTGACCCTCCACCCCTTTCGGAGGCTGTTTTCGGAGGGAAGGAGATTTCGGACTTGCGTTTGTATGAATATGGGACCATTTCTGGAGTCTCCTCTTTCAAATGAATCAAAAATCATCAAAAAAGCACAGTCGAATTGTATACCTCCTCCGTTCGGGGTTTGTCGGTCGAAAATCATGTTCACCAAAGAAGATAATAATATGTTGCTTATACTTATTCAGAGATTTAAAAACATCGCGGAAATTCACTTACCCTGAGGTAAGTTTACTTACTAGTGCTGTAAAAAAAAAGTAACTTTTTTTGAAAAATGTCCAAATTATTCAAAAAAAAGTTGCCCCCTTCGATCCCTTTGGGGGGAGAGACAGACTGAATGTCGATTTTTTTCAATTCAATAGTCCTGTTTTAAATGAAAAAGAATCATGAAAATCGGAGCACTTTTAGGAAAAGGCGCGAACCGTCATAAACAAATACGTACAAACAGTCGAATTGTATCCTCCTCCGTTTGAGAAGTCGGTCAGAAAGCTATCGAAATCGAGTTACCTTAAGAATACATTTTCCAACAAAATGAAAGGGTTTTTCAATTAACAATCTTAACATTTCACTTAGGTACTTAACCGAGAATGCATATTTCTGTGTTGTTAATTATTGTTTACTATTATTAGTATTTATTTCTTTCTGATGCGGAATCATTTCGATAGCCTGATGGACATCAAATATTTGTATTGTCGGAATCTATCAAACGTTTCATGAAATTAGACCACAGGAACTATAAATCTAAATCCCAACCTATAACATACTAAAAATGTAAGTAAGAGTGGTCCCTAAACACAGGAAATGGCAAAAAGGAATGCTTTTTGAATGAGAGAATGAACATAATATGGTACCCGTTTATATACATAGCGTTTGGGTTCTGGGAACAGGTTGGTCTCTTTTCTCGAACAAGTGCCTTTCAGCTTCACTGGCTTTGACTTTTTATTCTCATCTCTCTGCAACACGCCCTTCAGACATCGGAAAAACCTCACAAGTTGAGAACACAATCATCTGGTATAAAAATAGAGATTCGATGGTTAAGATTAGTGCTCTTTAGTGGCATATTTTTGCTTGAGAGAATACTTATTGTAAAATAGCATCGGCTCACACTATCGAAGACCTTTCGTGATAACATACTTACCTAATATAAACAGAGAACCGTTATTGCTTTTCCCGCCTAGTAGTGATTCGATCGACAAATCGATTTTATATTTGATTTCCATGATCCTTTTTTGAGAACTGTAATATGTTACAAAGATGAATTGAAAATTTTTACATTTTTTGGTAATTCTGATGATATCAATAGCTCCAATAAGCCTGTCAGGTATTATTCCGTTTCAGAAGTTAATATAACTTTAATGGCCACCCCGTATAGCAAAGGGCTATTACTTTTGGTTGGAGCAATTTTCGTTGAAAACGTCATAAATTTCGACAAAAAATGATTTATTACAAGATATAAATAACACTAAAACTTTATACTCAACACGAAATATATCGATCTGTTAACATTTTATTTCTTTCATTTATTATGACTTTTTCTTTTAAGGGTTCCAATTTCCGACTCATTAAAAAGCGGGAAAGATTAATCTGAACGTGAACATTAAATATTTGTTTTACTCACTTCCCAGACGTAGGAGGTATACAATTTGACAGTCAGCTTTTTTATGTTTATTCGCGACTTTTGCATAGTAAAACTGATATTTGTACGATTGATTTTTATAGCAAATTTGAACTTAATATCTCTATAAACGCGACTATCCTGTGGACAAATGCAGTCATTTAATAAATCAAATCAAGTCAAGCTTAGGGAATAAAAGGCAACATGAAATATAATTATTTTTGATGTCCTTTGATTTCATTTTAAATAATTCTTTTCAATAATTTATAGCAAAAAAATGCGGTTCTAAAATGCCTATTTAAATTCTCGCGCGAAAACGAACCTACAGCTCCGATGACGTCATTCATGTCTGTCACATATTTCCTCCTTATAACTTATGACAACAACTTGTTTGAGGTTATACCTGTGAGACGGTAAACATTATTTCGTTACGAAATTAATTCAATTTTATAATGGAATGGAAGCTGGGTTCATAAGAGCAGACTCCAGCAATTTACCAAAAGTCAGTGTTGACATGATTGTAGGTTTTTTTAATAACAAGTATATTTGCAGACTTACATCATGGAGGATAATTATTGTCATCCCTTTTTGCAGCTTGAAACCACTTTTCCTCAGTTTTGGATCAGAAAGTCCAGTTAAAAACAATTTATTTGGAAACTTTGCCGAAGTAGACAGTGACAGACATGAGTGAAGTCATCAGCACTGTATAGCTGCTTTTTCGCGCGAAATTTGAAACAGTCAGTTTAAAACCGCATTTTCTCCAATTAGTTTAAATACATTATTTTTAACATACTTATAGTCTATTTATTCTATATGGAATTCTTTAAAATGAAAGCGAAAATAAAAATATTGCACGTTGCCCATTTTTTCAAAATGATTACATAACTTGAAGAAGGTAGGTAGAAATATATACCTATAAGCTTGGAAGCCCCTGAAAGAATGACCACTACAACTTTGGAAATATTGAACTGGATATAGGATTTGTTGTATCTAACAAAGCCACAATTTTTGAAATACATCACGTCTGCAGATAAATAGAATAATATCGGATGTCAAGCTAATGTCAAAATGACTTTGAAAGAATTTTGGGTGACAGCGGTGGCGCAAACGCTGCAAGCAGTAGATTCTACTTTATCAACTTTAAATTTTGTATACCAATATCAAATTAATTTGACAGAATGCTACATTTTGATCTGCATAGTTATTAAAAATGATTTAGGTACAATAATAATGTCCTTAATCGTATTAATAACATTTTAAATAGCATTATTTTGATATTATTATATAATTACCAGCAAAGGAAATCCCAGTAAGAAATTTTATACAATAATTTTATACTGACCTACCCATCCCAAATTGCGAAAAATAAATAAAAAAGAATGTATACCATGTCTTTTAAATTTATTTCAATATTCCATAGTGTGGGTATAAGTATAGACTTCAAAAAAGTTAGGAATCTGTATATTTGATTTTTTCAATGTATGTTCGCGTGTTTACCGCAGAGCTCCGATTTCGATGATTCATTTTTCATTTGAAAGAGAAATACATATTAAATTTCCAAAAATCCAATATGTCCTCTAAACAGAAACGTCTCCAAAATGGGGGTTTTCCGAAAATTGAACATTCTATCTATTTCAGGAAATATAATTTCCGTCAACATTTAAATTAGGTACAGCTACAGTTTCTCAGCAATAGTCAAATCTGAAATATGTGTGTCTTCGCCATGTTTTTAAATCTCTTGCACTGACAAATACAAAATAACATTTAGTTCTGTATTTTTCCTATAATATTCTCTAAATAACTTTATGTTTAATCAGTTCTAAAATGACTCTATAATTTTTCTACGGTAATTTACACCAAATAGTTTCACCGATATTATCTAAAAATCAAAAAAAAGGTACACCCCAAAAGTGCCTCTTCAAACTTATTAGCCGCACTTGTCATGTTACACAATAAATGCAGAAGGTTATAATCTCCGAAAAACGAGGTTTCCCATTCAATAATTTATCTTTCGGCATTCCGTTCCAGGAGGTCAAAACCGTATTATCTTTCACTCGACAAATATAATACAGAAAAACAACAGAAATCCCGCCATTTCCGAATTGGCGGGAACTGCTATGGGATTTAATCCATTATCATCCCAAATCAGTGGTGGACCATTTTGGACATAGGTATACAGGTTGTTTGCCCACCCAGGCGAGAAACGTTTTTCTTTGTTACTGATTTCTTTACAATTTTAAGATTAATTAAACACTATCTAAAAGAAATCCATATTGAATCATCTCACTTTTTTTCCGATATTGTGTTTGAATGAAGAAAATATTAAGGATAAGTTTTCCCCTAACAGTTTATTATTGTAAAAAAATATCAGTAGGTAGAAATAAACATTGGAAAAGGTAATTTGATCAACATAATAGGCTCCCGCTATTTTTCCCAAGTATTTGTTAGCTAGTAATTACCTAATTGAAGTTTAAGATTATAAACATATGGTAATCTATAGGTTAAAGCTTCCTTTTTTGTACAATAATTCTAAAATTTATTTACGTAGATGAAGGTACGAGCAAAATTCTTACGCATCATTAGTGAAGATCAGCTTTTCTTGAAGATGATAAAATATATAGTAATTATCTTAATCCTTAAGTCAAGCTAAAAATGGAATTAAATGTGAAATTTATTGGGAATTTTATAAAAGAACATTTAATGAATCATTAATTCCATTTTCTGAAAGTATTTTTATATTATTAAATTGTTCATGAAGAATACTATGAACTAATTAATTACTAAGTTCAATTCAAAAGTATTTGCAAAAATTTGAATAAAAAATGTTCCAGGAATATTTGAGAGTAAAATTATAGCCTTGATTAGAAAAAACAACGCATGAAGATGACAAATTTTGAATTAAGCTTTCTAACACTATTTAAACTTATTATTTAGAACAAATGTTTTTTTAGGACCATTTCTCAGCTCTCTTTTTTCAAATGAAAGAAATATCATGAAAACTGTGAAAACGGATATTTAAATAAAATAAAAGCTCACAGGTGAATTGTATACCTCCTCCGTTTGAGAAGTCGGTCAACAACATTTAATTAGCTGGTGCACTGAAAAATACAAAACATCGCGGAAATACAAATATTTCAGATTATACCACCACTGTAACTTGAAAACCGTATTTTTTTTCAAATATCCAATTTAAATAGGTATTGCGATATGTTCCATTTTTGTTTCTCGGGGGAAGGGTCATGTTGAATGTCGAAGTTTTTTTCAGTGGGACGGACTACTTCTCAATTCTCTTATAAATGAAAAAAGAGTAAAGAAAATCGGAGCACATTTTCTATTTAAAAGGCGCGGAAAAATCTCGATGGGCACAGGTAAATTTCACGGATTTTTTTATAATTTTTAGGAAATAAGTCTCCAAACAAAAGTTTTAGCGACAGTGTATATCTATAATTTAGAAATAGTTTTAATAAAATTTAATTAACGGCTATTTTTGAGATTTTTTTGAAAAGTTTTCTCGCTAGTCATTTTTAAAACTATTTACGAACTCGACTGATATATTTGTACCATTGATTTGAACGTAATATCTTGAAAAATGCAACATCTATTGTATAGCTCCGTCGTTCGGTCAAAACGAGCAAAGTATCTGTATCTCGGTAGCTATAATTCAAAAATATTATATGTACAGGGTACAGGGAACGGATGGAAGTCAGTTTTATGTGAACAACGTAAGTATTTGATGTACCTATGTAGATGTTTTTTTTTCTTCAGAGTAATTGAATGGATGCTGTTTATGAAATAAACCGACTATAACCTTGATATGTCAGATGCGTCTGCCACAACAGCCGAATTTCCGCCATGTGAATCCACAGGGTGTCGTTTCACATAATATTATAAAATGTTAACTCTTTTTTTTCTTCAGAAAATCAAGCACACATAAAAATATACTCAGCCCTGGAATCACTTTCTCAACAAAGACCAGAGATCCGGTTTAACATCGTCGTCTTAACATATTATAATGTGTGAGCATTTGGCGCCCTTGCCAATGTTGTTCTCCTTCTCCTATGCCCGATCATATCCAAACCCCTTACTAGCATTTAATGTACATGTGGGGTGTATATCCCCCCCTTAACTGTTATGGTGAAGTCCAGACACAGACCTTGTTGCCAGTTCCACATCCCTTACAACTTTTATCATATATTTTATATAATACATATTTGTATACATTTTAAGAAATCTGAATATATAATTAAAAAAATCGGGTGCTCCAAGAAGCAATATTTCAAATGAAATGGAATAAATATCAACAATATAGAATCAAAAGTCGCATATTATCTTTCTTCTCTAAGAAACACAAAAATAATAGAGAAAATTAAAAACTAGCATTGAAATCACACCTATAGGTATGTATAAAGAGATATCGAAATTTTTCACTGATAACTTATTAATAACTTAGGAATTATAATTATTGTTCTGAGAAAACAGTTTTTGCGCGCATTATTTGTAAGCTCATTAGAGTTAGATCGTATACCATTGGACGACCCTTTCCCTTCCCAACCCAATCCCTTGGCTGAGGATTTGACAACAGCGCAACGGATCCCAATAAAGACAGTAGTTCCGTTGCTTATAGAAGTCAGTTAAGCGTCAGCTCTTCCAACGTTATTGTCGAGAGTCTTGTGCGTAGTAGTTAAATTGTGTGTGTGCTTGTGTTGTATCGTATTTTTGATTTATTTATTTCTCTACCGTTTTTGGATTATTTACCATCTTCGAATAGAAAAATGTGGGATTCACACAACAACGATCCTTGTAGTATCTGTGTACTTTCAAGGTTAGTACAGATAGAATTATTATTTATTATCTCTATTCTTTTGTTGGGTATACTTCCCTGTTTATTTACTTTTTCAACCAAAAAGAGTACGAATCCTATAGCAAGATGGGCAGCTATATGTTTCGATCAGAAAGCGTGTTTTTCATTTCATTCCAAAGGAAGATGCATATTTTATTATTTTCAAAATAATTTCCATCACACTTTTGAGTATTTTTGAGACATAATCTTTGCTTTATTTTTTTAACATAGCATTTCTATTAGAGCTTATAATGATTAACTCAATAAAATCTTCGTCGTATAAAATTTGCCATGACGGGAATCGGAAATATCTAACCTATCAACCGAAATGCGGAGTCGGTTTGGGTGTATTCTACCAAAATATTTCGCGCCAATAAAGTTCGTTACCATAATATTATATGGTTACCGCGCCTTGTACGATATATCAACAAATTGTGTTTACCGTACCTTCAAATTCATCAAAATTTGCATTGTACAGTGTGTGCATTTGTAACTTGTAAATTAGTGTAATAATTTCAAAAAGTGTGGGCTTATTATTACATCACTGAAGATTATTTGGTTTGTATATTTGGAGGGCTCATTTCTTATACGTTTAGTTAGAATTTCAATTATATGTAGCGGATAAACTAAGAATACTGAGACATTCTCTTGCACCTTTTGTTGAATTCTCTTTTGAATGTTCAGATGTCAAAGGTCGAATACCAAATACAATACAATATAAATATAAAGAATATCCTTATTGAAAATATTATGAATCTAAATACATAAAACAATTTATATTTCCGGCTTTTTATTAATAGTTTATCATTTTTATCTGCTTTGCTTTGTCGAAATGATCAGATCAGTTTTATAGAAGGATTCTGATAAAAGATGTTCATATATGCATTCCTCCTTTCCGAGTTGTATCTACTATCAACTATCTAAACATCTGAACTATCTGAATTTCCAATTGTTTATGAAATGATATCATTATTAATATGAGCATTTCATTTTTTTGCAGAAATAAAAAGATGTTGCGTTGCGATGGATTTGCTGATGCATGCCTGGACAAAGAAAATATACAATCCATTAGTCCAGTCAAGTCTAACGAATTGTCAATGTATGATAGCGGTAGTACACTTCGTTATACGGAATCGCAGGTGCACAACCATTGTTCACACCGACATAGACGACCATTGGTCGAACACAATTCAAATTCACAAGATTCTGGCTATCATGGAGATAGATGTCGATCATACCAGTCACCTACCAAATCATCCGAATCATTTGGATTGAATTCGTTATGTTCAATGGAAGATGAGTTCTTGGATTTCACCGATATTGAGCCGTTGGAAAAACAACAGTCCAATACAACAAAGTTGCCACAAGATTTCAACAAACTGATCACAAATCCATTAATACAAGAGAAAAAGAACTCACCAAATGACACAATAATAAGGCCTCTGTTTCGTCGCGCTCTGTCTCTGCAAACGCCCACCAGATCCAGTGATACTCCTAATAGCAGCCGAGTACGCACAAGCCTATTCAAAGGAGATGATGAGTGCAACAATAGGCCGTTCAAAAGGACAGATCCACCATCAAAGTCTGGCATCAGCATTGGCGTGAAAAGATCCCGCATGTTCGATGAAGATGACGACGAGGAAGCCTCAGTGCCCATTGTACGGCCAGTTCTACAAAGACCATTTTCTGCAACAGAAGAAAGCATTATGTGTGCGGTGCAAAGATCCTCAACTGAACCCGATCTCATTGGAGATTTCAGCAAGAACTTCTGCCTGCCACTTACCAGAGGCAAACATCAAGATCTCAAGGCTATTACATCCCACACTCTGTCAAGGTTGATGGATGGTGAATTCAACGAGATCATTGCCTCATTCAAAGTGATCGACTGCCGCTACCCATACGAATTCGAGGGTGGTCATATCAAGGGCGCAGTTAATATCTACACGAAAGAACAATGCATCGATCTACTAAAGGCTGAGCAAATACCCAACAATAACACCAATAAGAGACACATCTTGGTCTTCCATTGCGAATTCTCCAGCGAACGGGGTCCTAATTTGTAAGTATTGTTTATATATCTTCTTTAAAAATAATTTTAATAGCCATGTGTTATGTGTTGGAATGTACTTTGACGATTTTTTATTCTTCATTTCAGGTATCGATTTTTGCGCAAAGAGGATCGCCAGAGAAATGAGACTGCTTATCCTAACTTGCATTACCCAGAAATCTACCTTCTGGAAGGTGGCTACAAGAATTTCTTCGAGAACTTCTCTCAAATGTGTGTACCAGTATCGTACAAAGAAATGTTACATCCCGATCATGAGGAGGATCTCAAGCATTTTCGACAAAAATCGAAGACATGGAATTGTGATTGGAAGCCCAGAACACAACAAGGAAGAAATTTCAAAAGATTGGGCCATGTCACATTCGATAGTTAGCTCTTCTCGCTCGGATTTTAAGTACAAAATTAGTCATTTAGGTAATGCGAGTAAACTTACAGAATTATAATTTTTATTTTATTTTAACAGCAAGACACAGTCTTAGCAATGTACATAATGTTCATATAATATATACTTTGATGGCAAAACTACATCTCGCAAAAAATACGCGTTAAGTTTATATATTATTAATATTTTTTTACGTGGAAGTTGTCATTTAATTTAATGTAGCTGAGATAGTTAGGTATTTAGAGCTTCGGAAGCCTTTCTCTCTCGCAATTTATTCCTCGAACTTGACTTATTTTATTTTCTGATACTTGTGAAATATATTTTTGCCATTTTAATTGATGCTCCCTCATTCAATGGACGAGCAATACATTATGCAATGCCAAACCACCAAAGCTATTCTTATTTTTTATTTTCTGACTGGAATCCAGTCCTTTAGGTTTTTTATGTGCAATTCCTTAAGCAATAAAAATGTGATGTTGCCTGTACCGCATATTGTAAATCTATCTATATGTGTACAGGTAAGCAAATATATTATTTATTCATAATCAATTAGGGCTTTTAGTTAGTTACTTGAGTATCATTTTAAGTTCAATTATTTTATATTATTATTTTATGTTCTGTTCCAATTTCATTTAATCCCAAGGAATATGTAAGAAAATGTGATGTCAAAGTGACAGACTGAAGAACTGCATTTATTTTTTATAGAAATATGATTGGTGATATAAGAAAATTTTGTACATACAATATTTCTAAATTAAAATTTCTATTCTATATACTCTGGTGTTTACTTTACTACTTTATCTAGCAGCTGTTAGCTGCTACGTGAGTATAACTTATCACGATTTATTGTTTTAATACTTCTAAAGAACTACAAAATCAAACCTAGGTATTTTACTTCATTTTGATCTATACCTAGGTACATTTAAAAATCTCTTCTGCAAAATGCATTTGTATCTTTTCGTAGTTATAGATTCGCGATTTGAAATTTATTTCGAAGCTATTATAGAACATTTGGGTACCAAATTTAATTTTAATATAATATATGAGTTTGAGTTCAAGTTCATTTGAATCAGTTTTACTTGCCATATTAGAAACGCTTGAAACATATATTGTCTCAAAATTAGGTATGTATCATTGTGGATTTGACTACTTAAATAGATTTGAATAGTTGGACCTATTTGAATCCTCTGCTCTCTCTTTGAAAACCAAAAATGATTCGCGAATACGCAAAACTACATCGACAAAGTTTAGAAAAAATGTCATTTCACCTTTTCTATGACGCACGCGCATATTACTACTGAAAATACGCATGCGTCGTCAAGTCACTTTCTGACTTCCCTACTAATAAAATAATCAGTAGGAAGAAATAATATACTTGTAGATGTACCTATATATATAATAAAAGAATAATAAAATTGAATGCACAACAAAGTAAGTGGTTTATGAAATAAGTATTATTGGCTGATCTTCTTTGCTCAAAATGATCCATTCAGGCATGCGCTCTAGTTAAAAAATCATACCCACCGCGCTATTGTTCATGATAAGGATGAAATAAAGAGTTTTAATCATCTTTATTTACACAGTGTTAAAATCGCAAAAATACGAATATAAAGGTGCATACTTACCAACAATACTTCTAAATTAGAAATTCGTTTCTATATACTTTGGTGTTTTTTTATCAAGCATCTATTAGATGCTAAGTGAGTGCAACTCACGATTTTATGAATACTTCTGAAGAACTAAAAAATCAAACTTAGGTATTTTACTTCATTTCGATCTATACCTAGGTACATCATTTAAAAATATCTCCTGGAAAATACATTTGTATCTTTTCGTAGTTATAAATTCACGATTTGAAATTTATTTAGAAGCGATTATCGAACATTTGGGTTCCAAATTTAATTTTAATATAATATGACAATTTGAGTTCAAGTTCATTTGAATCAGTTTTACTTGTCATATTAGAAACATATTGTCTCAAAATTAGGTATCATTGTGGATTTGACTACTTACATAGATTTGAATAGTTGGACCAATTTGAATCCTCTGCTCTCTCTTTAAAAACCAAAAATGATTCGCGAATACGCAAAACTACATCGACAAAGTTTAGAAAAAATGTCATTTCACCTTCTCTATGACGCACGCGCATATTATTACTGAAAATACGCATGCGTCGTCAAGTCACTTTCTGACTTCCCTACTAATAAAATAATCAGTAGGAAGAAATAATATACCTGTAGATGTACCTATATATATATAATAAAAGAATAATAAAATTGAATGCACAACAAAGTAAGTGGTTTATGAAATAAGTATTATTGGCTGATCTTCTTTGCTCAAAATGATCCATTCAGGCATGCGCTCTAGTTAAAAATTCATACCCACCGCGCTATTGTTCATGATAAGGATGAAATAAAGAGTTTAAAATCATCTTTATTTACACAGTGTTAAGATCGCAAACATACGAATATAAAGGTACCTACTTACCAACAATACTTCTAAATTAGAATTTCGTTTTTATATAGTTTGGTGTTTTATTTATCAAGCAGCTATTAGATGCTAAGTGAGTGCAACTCACGATTTTTTGAATACTTCTGAAGAACTAAAAAAATCAAACTTAGATACATCATATTACATTGCTATAGTTCGCGATTTAAAATTTATTTATAGGCAATTATTGAACTTTCATTTAAACTAGGTATGTATGTAAATAACTATATGTCAATTTCAGCTCGAGTAATTTTAATTAATTTTACTTGTTATGTAGAAGCAATTGATGCACATGTTGTCTCAAAATTAGGAATTGACTACTTACATATTTAAATTTGAATCAGTAGTTGGACCAATGTGAATCCTCTTCTGTCTGAAAACTAAAAAAAGATTCGCGATAAGTAAAACTACATTTACAAAGTTTAGAAAAAAATGGCATTTGGCATTTTACTTTTTTCATGACGCAGGCGCATTTTGTTATTACTGAATTCTCGCATGCGTCGTAGGTCGTAGTCACTTTCTGACTGCCCTACTATAACAATAAATAATTAGTAGATATAGGTGGAAATATACTCGTATATATACCTATATAAATTAAAAGAATAATAAAATTTAATAGGTAAACATAAATAGTTTATGAAAAAATTATTGGCTCGCATCGTTAGGTACCTTACTAATCTTCTTTGTTCAAAATGATCCATCCACGCATGCGCTTTTATGATTAAGACCCACCGCGCTATAAGTAGGTATTTTAATCATCTTTATTTATTAGGTATACAATATTAGAATCGAGCATACGAATAAACTCACCTACCAACAATATTTTTAAATTAAAATTTCTATTCAATAGCTAGATGTTTTTTGTCAAACGCTATGTATAATGCTACGTAAGAAAGGGTATAGGCAGATGATTTTTGTTGAACAAGTAGGTAGGTACTTCTAATGAACTATAAAGTCAACTTTGTTACATTCTTTTTTATAATTAGGTAAGTACATATCTACTATAGCTTGTCCCATAGCTTTGCTTAGGTATTCATCGTTCAAACATATCTTATGAAAAAATATAGGTACCTACATACCTACCTATACGCTTAGAGTTTTTTTTCATAAATTGGCACATCGCGACTTTCAACTGACTTCAAGCGGTTACCGAGCTTTTCTTTGAACTATATGGATATTAAATTTATTCGCGATAGATATAATAAAAACTCGATCGTGTTCACTAAAATTGCACCGACAAAATTTAGAAAAAAATGTCATTTATCTTTTCTAATGACGCAAGCGCAGTCCGTTAAAAACGTCATTTATTTTGCCGAAATGCGCGTGCGTCGTAATGTGACTTAAAATTATCTCATATCGTCCTAAAAATCATACAAAAATATTCTTATAAGTACCTACCGCTCAAAGTGATACACTCCACTAGTTAAAAAATAAATAAATATTTTAATCATTGTCACGTATTAAATGAGAATAGAATTACAAAGATAGGAACTGGAATATAAAACAAGCAAGATATTCCTCCCTAATTACCTACAAACAACACGATTCATGCAATATTCTGTAATTCTAGCTATTTGGCTAATTCGAGATATGTAATTATATCAACCAAAAATGTAGCTACATGTACCTACCTATACGAATTAAGAAACATAGAGAATTCTATAGAAGCGTTTATGGCACCATTTTGAAGAGCTCATTGGCTGATAAGCGTTTCTTCTGTCTGCATTATATATATCTTGTGATTGGTGTAACATACATTCTTGAGTTGGGGCGTTACTACGATCCTATCGACTGGGATATATAGTATAGTCGGGATATATTTGGTAAGCTGATTCTATCTGTAGGAAGTTTGTAAATGTCCAATATCTCAATGCGATAATACTAGCGGCATCTATCGTATATTTTGAATAATAAGCAACTGTTAAACAACCAGATGTGAGAGATGTTGTATTGGTGGTTGTCTAACTCAGCATTTTATAATTCTATTTTGATTTTCTTCTATAAAATATAATAAGACTTTCGGTATTATATTTCAGTTTTGATCAATTTAAAAATTAAACACCGACAAAAAGAGCAATAGCACAAAAATTTGGTAGTAGATAACGCATTTTTTTTTCATGTCGTATTGGCAATATTTCTTCATGCAGATAACTATCCTCTATTATAGTGACTTTAAACAGAAAGTATCATCAGTGGCAAGTGGAATTGATAGCCATAAAGCAAACATTTGATAACTATTTATCAGACATTTTTATTTGGCAGTCGAAATAATGCTAACAGATTGGAGTTTATCATACTTTATTCAACAATAACTCACAGTTTTCTATATAGTCTTATGGATTTTATCTGTATAATGGGATATAGTGAAAATTTCAAGTTGTGGATGTACCGTCAAAAAAAAATATTCAAAAAATCGCTATTCATTGAAATAAATAGAAAAATATAACAAGACGATATAACTTCTTTTTGATTTGGCTATGGCTTCACATCTCCACATTTAGAATATTTCCAAACTTAGCCACGTACATCCCAATTATTAACTATTATAAAAATACCATTGATACGAAAAATTAATCAAAGGCATGCAAGAGAAACATCTATTGTATTTGAAGACATTACAACAAATTTGTTGTTGAAATACAAACTTTTAGGTCCTTTACTAACTCAGTTCTTAAACACTACACGGTCAGTAAGGCCGACTAAAATAATTGAAGAAAAAGAAAGTCAACATTTAAAAGCAAAGGCAAGTAATCAAAATATCCACCCCTCACTAAGGGGGTTGTACAATTTGAGTAGCACCACAATACTAGGTTTTCGGTATAATTAGGGTTACCAACTAAAAACTAATTATTAGTACCAAAAGTCAGCTAATTGTATTTACCGCCCTTAAATAACCGTTTGTGACTTGGCATTAGTTTTTCGTTCAATTTCAGTTGACAACCCCAAGAATATCCATAGCAAATATAAATGTTATATATTTTCATCACTCGAAAAACACTTATCAATAATAAATTAACAGAAAATCGAGTTATTACGTTTCGTTTAATGTCTCTTCTCATACTACAATTACTATCGAAAAAATATATCTTACTATAAACTTTAGTCTCACTCTCAAAGTGATTTCGTATTTTTTTTACTTTTGGATGTTTATTGGGACAAAAAGATTTCAAAGGCATAATTGAGAATCTACATAAACAATACATTCAGCAGATAAAGTTAAACATGCAAAATATATTCCTCAAGACTCTTCGAACATTTTTTTTATCCTCTACATAGTACAAGATAATTTTTTTTTTCAAGATTTCGAAGCATCTTTTTTTTCAATATATTATGCATAATTTGCTTCACAAGTCCGGATGTTATGGTTTGAACAGAAGAAAAAGATCCAAATAAAAAAATGTTTATTACAACAAAACATTTTATTTAATAATTAAAGTGTATCATACACGTTTAACTACTTGGATATTCCATTTTGCATATTTTTACAAACAAAGTTACCTTACATTATTTTATTAGGAGATAAAATGTAGAAAAACCAAATGTTCTATAGGTAGAATTATGTATCAGTCAATGATATATAATAATAATAATAAGAAAAGATGATAGCTTCAAAACATAATTAATTATTTAGCTGATTGCTCTCAGTTCAATATTTAAAAAATGACATACATATCCTAAATATCGAACACAAACAAATTTTACGAAGATCTATTACATCTCAAATATTTAAAAAGAAAATCATCCAATAATTTTTGTCAGAGTTATTACTATACAAGCTTAGACAAAAACCTGATAATTAATAGCTCTTCAAAAAATTCACAAAACCGAATCTCATCAGCTCCATATTAATACAAACAAAATTATTCTATATTATATGATCAGCCAAAAAAAAATATGATAACAACGCAGCATAACACTGACTAGCAATCTTCACCATGCGTAATAAAAATATGGTGATCAGTCGTCCACACACTGAAACAGATTATGTAAAAAAAAACTTGCTAAGAAATAATGACATGATGTTCATATCTATATTTGATACCGGATATTTTGTATCGTGTCGTTAACGAAGTAGTTAAATTGTAATATACAGTTTGTTTGTTTGTGTTTTTATATATATTATATATATAAATGTGATGAAGTCACCCCATATATTATGTAGCTAACCGCCGCAAAAAACAAAATGATGGTCGAATCTATATATAATATATATGTATAGAGTCTGATTTAACCGAGGGAGGGAAAATCACGTTCATCATCAACTTTGGGAGCTTGACGGTTATCGGGATTCCTATCTTCAACCTGAAAATAAAATATTAATATACTAATACCATAAAAATTACATTTGTCATTATGCAAAATTTCAATGGCCAATATTTTTGATCATAGAATGACCTTTTTCACGAAAACTTTAGAGCAATAAAGTAAGATTGCCTTTTTGCTGAGAAAACCTTGGCGGTTCCGAAAAATCGAACAAAACCTTATTTTGACCAGTGGCGTAGAAGTTAACACGAGTTTCAAAAATAAAATATACGCCCCTGACTTTTTCAGTTCACAAAAAAATGTTTTATTTTCTCCACATCGAACCCCGCATCTTGAAAATGATGCGCTTGCGAACCCATGATTATAGAAAAAAAAAATATTTCTACACAAACTATCTTCTCCTTAAGACCTGCGGAAACTTTATAAATCACCCTATATATATTTTTTAATAATCTATTAATTTGATATTTGGTTCTATTTGTCCCTTTCAATAAATAATTAAATTTCACATTATATTATTATTATTGAGT
Source organism: Crioceris asparagi (assembly GCA_958507055.1). Classification (NCBI taxonomy): domain Eukaryota; kingdom Metazoa; phylum Arthropoda; class Insecta; order Coleoptera; family Chrysomelidae; genus Crioceris; species Crioceris asparagi. The sequence continues at coordinate 191,553 of OY293833.1, read as the reverse complement.
CTATTACTTTATCGGGATGAGTTTAAAACGTTTGGTTCAACTTACCGCACTTCTGACTTGATCCTCGTTTCTGAAACGTCTCTCACCACCGCTGCCGGCTTCTCTGCCCCCTTCACCTCTACCACCGTCACCTCTGCCGCCGCCAGCACCACCACGACTAGTACGGCCACCTCTTGGTCCAGATCTCTGTCCTCTTCCCCGTCCACCTCCACCTGGGCGTCTGCTGTCATTAAATTGAATGTCGATGTCAAGTAAATGTTTTTGTCGTCCAACTCGTTGCGGATATTCAGATACGTCATATTCCTCATCATCAGATTCCTGCAATTTCAACAACTCCACATATCAATAATAATGAATAATTACAAATATAATTAAAAATATATTCCCAATGTTTACCAGCGTCATTAATAAACTAGGAAAGATAAGATTTTACCAAACACAGAACACTGGAAATTGATTAATCAATTAAAATATAATATAGTTGTTCCTCAAGTATAAGTTGTAGTTTTCGCACCTAGATTTTTTTCTACAAAACCTACGAACGAGTTTATTCAAAGTTGGGGCATTTAAATAGAAGATTTTTTGACAAAGCACCATCACCAGAAGAATTAAAATTATTTTGTATTTTTTAATGCGCCAACTTAGAAAGTCGATCCTAGTATTTACAAAAAGAATATTTCACATTTTCACGAGTATTATTAGTCATCAAAACAATCATTTACATTGAGAGATTACAAAACACAGCAGTAATATATTTCAGACTTTACAATCACCGTAAACCAGAAACCATAATTTGTTTTTCCCAATTGAAAAATCGCCGGAATCTTCTTCAATTTTACCGTTTCAGATTTTCCTAGATAAAAATTGGTCACTCACAGTTTCTGTTTTTTATGCGATAATTTTTCAACCGTTCTCTTTCAAATAAAACAAAATTCGGAGCGTTTTCTAGGCATATCGCAACATAAAAAAAGCTCACAGTCGCATTGTATACCTCGTCCGTTTGAGATGTCTGTTAAAAAATTGAATTAATTCTTACGTATTTAAATCGATAAATCAATGAGCTCTTTTAGTGTGGTTTTACCCTTCCTAGATTATATTGACTAAACATGTTTGCAATACGAAATCTCGAATACCTACATCTTCTTTTTCTTTTTTCCTCAATTCAAACATCTTTTTCCATTGGCTGGGGTCTTCACCTTCTCCGGCTTTGCGAATGTTATATTGGGGTTTAGCGCGACCAGCGCGTTGGGCCTTCCATTCGTCCAGAGTCAGTTCCTTGGGTTCCTCTTCTTGTGGGACAGCTTCAATTTCATTTTCCTCTCTAAATAAATAAATCATTAAAAATAAATAACTCATAAGAAATCGAAATCAATACTTACTTTTTCTCGACATCAACAGTTTCAACTTTTGGTTCGTCTCCCCAGCTATTGTCAGGTTCATTAGGCCGATCAGCTTCTCTAGAAAAATGAGAGAGAAAGACATTTAGTGACATTTTTAACAATATCAAACGGTAAAGCTTACTCAATAATGTCCTTGTGAGATCCCCAGTTATGAGCGCCAGCGCCATCTCGTTTATCAATTGGCTTAACTCCTCTGTAACCATGGCTGCTTTAGTATTCATATCAATGACCAAAATTTAAGTCAATAAATGATAAATAAATTTCAGAGATATTAACTTGCAGGACCCAAACTAAGTAAATAGAAATCAATTTTCAATACACATTTTCAAAATTCGTCAAGTACTTGAAAGAAATGACGTATTAACCCAGTCTGAATATTAAATTGTTTAAAAATTAGTTTTAAGTTTCAATATTACCAATAAAATCGAAGCTATTCTTTAAATTATTTTTCTGACAAAGCCATAGTCACAGGAGAGAGGTATTTGCAAAATTACTGTTCCAGTGAGATTGATATAGTGAAATGTAAAATAGGAATCAAAAAATTCCGAGATACCCGTATGCATTATATGAAATGTTAACAATAATCAAGACCATGCTTATTACTTCTCTGAAGAAACATTATTTTAATAAAAATGTATTGTTAGTGAGAATGCTCTAGCGCACAATGCTGCAAGGATCCAAAATTAATGCTGATCAAGATTCAGATTTCACAAGGATTTATTATTATAAAATAAATAATTCATGTTTGTCCAAAATTCAATTGGAATTTCAATAGTAATCTTGAAAATCGAAAATTAAAAGCAAAATATATTCGATTTTTACACAAGTGTAATAAAAATAAAATTATAAAATTCTCTTTTATAGGACATAACTGTACATCATAATCTGATGTAGCATATATATTCTACAATGAGTATCTGAATCTTATATAATTTTATCTGTCTGTAGGATGACTCAATTTAACATCAAAAATGAGATGTTCTCTGAAATGTGCAAGCAGAAAAAAATGATGTGAAATAATAACAGTGATAAAAAATCATGCAGACAATGTACGTTTTGAAGCATTCTTTTGTATTCGTGATAGAAAAAAAGTAACAGATGAAATTAAGTTGACAATAATTTGTAAGGTGCGAAACGAAATGCCTGAAAGAAAATAATAATGAGTAAAGAGTAGGCCGTGCAATAATATGATCATGAGCATACAAAACATTGAGTGACAGATCATTGACAATACAACTGGATGTTTATAGGATGCCATGATTTCATCAAACAGCTAGATAATAATTTGAAATAGTCCTGAGTCCTGCTTTAAGATATTGAGAAGAACTGATACTACTTACGTCTTGTCCGAACCGCTTTGCCTGTCAAACTCCCGTTTACCTCTTTTGTCATCGAAATTCCGTCTAGGACCCCTGGGACCACCAGGCTTGTTACCAATGGCACGTCCATCACGTCTGTCCCCTCTGTCCCTGTTGCGATTCTCGAAGTCTCCTTCTTTCCTTGGCGGTCTATCTTCACGGTCCCTGAAAATATTCGAATTCTATTTACACAAATTATCGTTTGACTGTTTTCAAGAAACATTTTCCCGATATTGTACCATGTATATAATTTTACAATATCAGAACATAAAGTAAGAAATTATGAGGTAAATAAGACGACAGTTATTATTTACCAAATACTCATAACATCTTCATGTCCAAATACCCTTGAAGAAATAAGATGAAAATGGAAAAAATAAGAACATAATAAATTCGGATTGTTTGGATAAAGATAAAAATTTTCAGTATTTTGAGGCAAATACAAAAGGTAATCCAAGTAGATATTCCCAGTAATCAGCAGATATTATTGAACTTAACAATCACAGATCATGAAGATTTTAATCATGAGCATGATGTTTATTGTAAACATAGTAAACAACAATTAGAGAAAGCTCAAAAGACTTACCTGTTTTCAGAAGGGCCATTGAAAGGCCTATCTTCTCGGTTTCTCCTATTGTTTCTTTCTTCCCGGTTTTCATTGTTAGGTTTATTAAAATTTCTTTCGGGTTTTCCTTCACCAAAGGACCTCTGGTTCACTGGTTTCGATTCTAAAAAATAGAACAATAACAACATGGAATAGATAGTTGATAAGTAGATAAATAAATAGATCACATGTGCGCTTCAAGTAAATGGCTGCGGACCACCTCCAGGATTAATTATTTGCAACTTACCATCGCGTTTTGCATCGGGAGCCTTATTGTTTACCTCCCTAGTCGGTTTTTTCACCACTGGGGCTGGTTTTCCTTTCGAGACTGGTTCAGTTTTCACTTTGTTTTCCTTTTCGGCAACTTTGGTCTTCTTTTTAGACTCCTTCTCTTGCTCCTTTAGAGATAGCGTTTCCAAAGGATCCGATTCGTCGTCCAAAAAAAGAGCGTACCTATTGGCAACGCCAATTCCATAGGAATTCTCCATGGTAGTTGTTAAGTAGAAATGTCTTCGCAACTCTCGGATGTTGGAAGATTAATTTTGGCTACACTTTAGCCCTATGTTATTCACGCAATCATTCAATGGCAATATGGCCGGTCGAGGGTGCACGAGGTGAGATCGCGATACTTTGATGCGATTTGTAAACCACGCATGTCTCCACAAAGGGAACCGATACCATTGGTCGTAATATATCCCCTTCCTATCAGGTGTACGACAATGTTGCCGGACTGTCGAAGAATAATTAATATATCCTATGTGAGATAGAAAGTATCAATAACACAGAATGTTAATAATATCTTACATATGAAATAAAAAGTGATATTACCGTTTGAATAACAAAGAATTCAAATTTTATCTCTATATAACAGTCATACATTTTCCGGAATAAACTAGTTTTTTATAAATAGAAGTTCATCGGGTAAATACACAGATCAGCTCGGCAACGTTGTAGGCTATCTTAAAGATTAACGTGCGCGGGATTTTTGATAACATGAATAAATCGTTCTTATCTGCTTGTTTGTACCAATAATCTTGAATTAGAAAAAACCGGCAAATAAACAGCTTATTTCTCATTTTACTGTTATGCATCATCCATGATAATAAAGATATAAAAACAATTGAAACAGTATTAAAACTTTTAAATAAATTGCGCTCTCTAATTTTTTTGATAAATTTCATAATACATTTGTAATTAGAATATATTCTAGTTACAACAGTACTCAGTAAAAGCATATACTAGGATTAATCCTTGTAGGAGGTGTGAAATTATAGCTCTTGGCAAAGTTTCATTTCAGTAGTCAATTCAGAATGACTTAAATAATTATTTGTTTTTGCACTAATTGCACTAATTAGGCAGATATAAATATGAATAGGGCCAAGCAAAGTGCAAGGCAGTTGATATAAATAATAATAAATAGAGTTGTTGCGTTCATTCGAATAGAGAAATCGCACCTACAGGTGTGACAATTTGGTGTATTTAGATACCAGAGGATCAAGATCAAGACCACGAACCTTAAGAAGGATTACTAAGACAAATATCTCTTAACTTATAAATAACCAACTATTGCTACATCAAAGGTTATCCAAAGTTTATTCATAAAGTAAATTTTATTGGTCAAAGGACGAACAAGCGTTCAATGAATGATATATTTTCCGTTAATTATGCCTATTATAGTACATTATTGGAAAAAGTAAAAATACAAATTTGTGTTATTTTAAGTAGGTATATGTAAGTACACTTAACCAATAACAACTAGGTATATTTCCTTTAAATTTCCATAGATGTTCGCATTTACCTGATTAAATCTTATACGTGCATTAAGCACTTTTTAAAATAAAGTAAAATGTAAATTGCGAAATGCGACCAAATAAGTAGATTTCTAATTTAAAGAACTAGTACTCGTGCCTAGTATAACCTTCATAATCTGTGGCATACATTAAATGATGGTTGCGTTTATGCCTACGGAATATGTGGTCTTACGCCTTACATAAAATATACGCCCATTTCAACATTTTAACGTTTGATTGTTACTTGTGAAATCTTTTAGGTAAGGTTCACAGGTGTTATGTTAGTGTTAGGTTGATACCCAAGAGCGGTAAGATACATAGTTTATCGCAGGAACATAAGGAACCTACCTGAGAGAACATAAACAAAATTATACCTTCTCTTTGGTACCCACACGATTATAATTTGAGCCAACAGGACGACCATGTTATCGTTCGACCTCGCAATTGGACAATAAAAACTGGTTTATTAAACCATTCTATTTTTATCCTTATATCGACGATTAATTGAATAAATGTATAAGCTTCTTCGTTTTGACCTCGTATGAAAGTATCTTTGATTAAATCCTTAAGCATATGCATAAATAAAATATTTATATACGGAGAGCATATGATCAAAAAGACTGTAAGTGGCCTATAGATTTTCATACATAACTCCCTTTCTGAGAAAGCATACCTCCCTACCATTATATAACAGCATTTAATTATTTTTTACCTAATCCCCAAACGAAGGATATATACAGTTCATAGAAATAAAGTTTTTATTACATTTCTGTGATACAATTCCACCGTGTGATTTTCTCCTCAGAACACCTCTACCTGTCTACCTCAGAGAAAACATACCTCCAAACTTAGACTAGGGAAGTTCCTAGTAGCCTTCAACAGAGACCACCAAGGAGGATAGAAGCAAGCATTGCCTCCAATCACAGTTGCTCCAACTCAGAGAATATATACCTACAACTCCAACTCTACCTCTATCATGGTAATCTTTCTCTATACTGTGATGGTACAATGTACAATACAGAGAATATATACCTACAATAGTACAATTCTATTGCTAATAATCAGAATCTGAGAACACTGAACACTACCTTCAACATTAAGGGTGTTCGAGCAGGATTTCAAACCAAACTCAAACCGTCTGAGGCATGCGCATTTTAATTTTAAGAAGACGGAAATTAATATGCGCATGCTCCGCAATCACGGAACACAGTTGGAAACTGGTCCAAACTACTGCTCGAACACCCTTATAGAATACTAATAATTAACCTCCAACCAATAGGGTTTACAAGTAGCAGTTCAGAGCAAACTCAAACCGTGAGAAGCATGCGCATTTCTATTTTGAGAAGACCGAAATTGAAATGCGCATGCCTAACAGCCACAGAACACAATTTGAAAGTGGTCCATACTGCTACTCGAAACGCACTTACGATCATGGAGTTGTTCTCATGTCAAGTCACTTTCAAAGTTTAATTGTCACGTCAACATGTCAAATAAACTTCAATTGTAGTGTTCTCTGTCTGAAACTGATGTACTGCAGCCATTTTGATCTCACATATAATTGATTATTTGTGTTAGTTCATTGTGTTACCCTTGTTATAAGCTTTTCTAAAAATTTCATCTGAATCTTCGGGAATGGTCTCCTCGCGACGTCGGGACAGATCCCGCGATCGGGATAGAGATCGCGATCGAAGGGATAGGCGAAGGAGTAGATCTCGGGATAGACATCGGGAACGAGATAGGGAAAGGCACCGTAGCGACCGAAGTAGGAGTAGAAGTAGAGAACGTCGACGCGAACGTGAAAGGGAAAAGACACCCGAACCCGATGGTGATAAGATGATAGCAGATACCTTAGCTACATTAGCAGCAACTAGAAATTTTGCCAATCTGATATCTAAGGAAGGTGATGGAAATTCTAATCATTCGACAGGTAACTTGTAATGTTTTTGTTATATCTGTATGATTCATTATGTACCAGTTTTCTGATAATGATAATAGTCCATTCGAAAATTTATATTTTTCTGATGTAGGAAGTAGCGAGTCAGACAGTAGAAGAAAGAGACGATCGCGTTGGGGTGGCAGTGAACATGAGAAAATATTCATTCCTGGCATGCCTACCATATTACCTCCTAACTTGGACAAGAATCAGGAACAGGCATATTTACGTGAGTTATTTCAGCTAATAGATTTATCTGTTAGGTTAAGGCTTACTGTTAAGATAATTTTATCTACATCGTATATTTAATAGTTTCAGTTGCGGTGAGTAGAATTAAGTTAAGAAACCTATAACAAATTTTGACTTTTAATAGGTGTTCAGGAATTGAATCTTCTGTGGGAAATTCTTGGATCCTCGTAGAACTTGTAATGTTTGTAATTTCTTATTATGAATTTCAGTGTTAACAGATTCTACTCAACGATTTATATATCTGTATCCTATTATCATTTTCTTAGTTCGCCATATATAAATAATTAGAAATTGTGAAACTCGACGCTTTACCATCTCACCAATTTTGAAGATCGTGTAATCAAGTTATTTTATTATGAGAAGCTGCTTACAGTTTTGATTTGCATTTTTCGATATCTGCAGCTTCTTGAATAAATGTTATGAATACCTACATCAGATTGGATTGTTAACAAAATATTGAGTCATGATTTTTGTATTGATCTTGACTGCATGAACGGTTTGTATAGCAATGAAGCAGGATTAAAACACTTGAAATTTATCAAATCATCTTGTGGTAAGATATGTTTTTGTTATTTTTGTGATGATGCTGGATGTTGTGACTACTGATAATAGCAGGTTTAACTATAGCAGAAAAATAAATGATATCTAAAGTCGTATCTACATGTGGGATCCTCACAAAAGTATCTTAAATTAGTAATCTTCTGGGAGTATTTCCGATGTTTAAATCATGGGCACTTGCCCTTTTTTAACCCTTTACATTTCAGTTCAACTTCAAATCGAGGAAGTGAGCAGAAAGCTGAGGTCAGGGGACTTGGGAATACCAGCCAATCCGGAAGAAAGGTGATGTCATCTTCAGGACACGCATAATCTGCATTGATTCGAGACGCAATAGCGGTTTGATAACAACGTTTGATAAAACATAAATAAATATTAATGATTATATTTTACAAAATATTTAATGATTTTATAAGCGTTGGATAGTGCAATTTTCAGAAAAATTATGCAAATTCTACGGCAGTACATAGAACTCACGATATGTGTTTGAAAAGCTTTTTTTGTCAAATTTTTTATTAATACCAATTTTAGTTTTGTTTTTGTAAATAGTAAATGAAACTCACAGAACGGAATTGAGACTAGTATTGGAGAAAACTCAAAATATCTAAATTTATATCTTATTCAGTTAAGAATTTGCATAATTTATTCGATATAAGTTTGAATTTAAACAAGAACAGCTGGATATTTGAAACGAGTATATCTATCAGTAAATATTCAATAAATCTTATAGTATACGATTCACAAAGATTTAAATAGACATACTCGAAAATGTACAGCAATTAAATGTGAAATGATATCTAATGATATGTTTCTGTTCTAGATCAAAATTCCATATAGATCCCTAACTAGATATGGAGGCATAAGCGTTCATATAATAATAAAATTTTCATTGCAGCCATTAATTATTTCTCTTCAGGAAAAGAAAATAATCTTCGGTCAACATTTTTCACATTTCAATGCATTTAAATATTCCGCTCAACAAAGCCGAATGAAATATTCATATTGAGATTAAAATCTGTAGCTAATATCATTCATAGAGTTAACAGAGACTTAAATACTTGCAATTTTTTTTTTTATTATCTCTGTTCGCTATATTCTGAGTGATATTGGCAAGCCAATGAAAAAAGATCAGGGCGTTGTATTCTGAAAAAATGGTAGTAATAATAGGGAATAAGCCAAACATATTATTGTGTTCTCAGAATATTCCGCATATCTCAAGTGAAGTGGTATTGGAATTGTTAACTGTTTTTATTTTCAACGAAATTATTTCAATTGCTTTTCAACTATTGGAATGAACGATTGATTCCAAAAAATGTTCTAATAACACTTCTATAACAATTTTAGTTAATACCGACTAGATTATTATAACCGTGTTTATAATAAAGGAATATTTTAAATCTAATCTAATGTAATATTATATTCATATAAGTTCCATTTATGACATTTCCTTGATTTTTCGATTAAATATTAACTTGCTAAACAAGTGATTTAGTATAATCTTAGCGTAAATTTAGAATGTTCTTATGTTTATTATGAATACGATAACGTAGTGATAGTTTTTATGCAGTATAATGCAAATACTTGTTGAACGAATACATTCTTTCAATATATTGATATTTTTATAATGAGTAATCATAAATTTCATGTAGATATTTTAAAGAATGTTGCAACCGATGCAAGTATTTGGCTAAGATAAAAGTTGTTGATCTTTAATGAATTTTTCTCTCTGCAGATCACCCTCTCCGGAGCCAATTTATAGCAGTGATGGTAAAAGATTAAATACCAGAGAGTTCCGTACACGAAAACGATTGGAAGAAGAAAGACACACACTTGTTCTAAAAATGCAGTCGATCAACCCAGAGTTTAAGCCTCCTGTTGATTACAAGTGAGTTTCTGAGAACATTGATATATTTTAATTTCAGCATTAACAATAAGAACGATACATTTTTCGTTTTAGACCGCCAGTTATACGAGTTAGCGACAAAGTTATGATACCGCAAGAGGAACATCCAGAAATTAACTTTGTAGGCCTGCTAATTGGTCCACGTGGGAATACATTGAAAAGTAATTTAATTTTATTATTTTAGAACATATTCTATTAACATAACTGCTACTTTATTTAGAGAATGAAATATTTGTCTATTATTGCAGCTATGGAGAAGGAAACTGGTGCAAAGATTATTATAAGAGGCAAAGGGTCAGTGAAAGAAGGAAAAGTTGGTCGAAAAGATGGTCAACCATTGCCAGGTGAAGATGAACCATTGCATGCCTATATAACAGCCACAAATCCTGAATGTGTCAAGAAGGCTGTAGAAAAGGTATGAAGTTTTCCAAATAATAAATACTTTCAACCTTCATCATAATGAAAGTTAATGAACATTTTTTTTCTATTCAAAATTGTACCAAAAGAAGTCGGTCTTAATATGTCATTGACATGGAATATTTCACGTTCGACAAATGGAATTATTGCCTAGATGAAACAATGAGCTAAATGCGATTATGCATACAACTTCCAAAGTTTGCAAATAAATGTAATATTTTTATTTTATTTTTTTCAGATTAAAGATGTCATAAGACAAGGTGTTGAGGTACCTGAAAATCAAAATGATTTAAGAAGAATGCAACTAAGAGAATTGGCACAGCTGAATGGAACATTGCGTGAAAATGATGGCCAGAGGTGTACAAATTGTGGTGCCTCCGATCACAAGTCGTGGCTGGTAAAACAATTTAGGGAACATTCCAATTTCATATATCGTTGTGTTTTTTTCTTCTTCTTTCTTTCAGTGTCCCGACAAACCAAATGTTACCAACAACATTGTATGTTCAAGTTGTGGTGCTGCTGGTCACATTGCACGTGATTGTCGTCAAAAGAGACCAGGTCAAGGTGGTCCGCCACCAGTTCCTATGGCTGGTGGGGCACCTGCTGAAAGAGCCAAAATAGACGAAGAGTATATGTCATTGATGGCTGAGCTAGGTGAAGGCCCTCCACCGGAACAGTCTAATTCTACTCAAACAAGACAGAATAATGCCAGAAAAACAACTGGTAAGTTTTAGTTTCGACCCCCCCCCCTTCACCAATAATATGTAAATTATGCCTCATCAAAGGTTTATTTAACAATCAAGAGATTTCAACACAGCCGGGGCATTTAAAAAATTTCTTATATTTGAGAATAGTTTTAATATTATACGCTTTTCTGTTCTTGAATCATAGAATAACGTCTTGAGTAAATAATTAAATGTTGATTCATATTCTGTAAAACCTTAATCTGTATTGTTGCTAAACACTTCATTATTATTAATAATTAATACTAGTAATCGCCCAATTTTTGTTTTGTTCCAGGTTTTAATATTTTCGATTCCTCGATGGTACCACGTCCACTAATGCCACCGCCACCACCTCAGGTGGGCAATAATGGTATGCCGCCGGCCATGCCACCGCCAATGATGAGCGGCATGCCCCCACCACCATGGGCTACACCAGGTGGGGTGCCACCGAACATGCCCTGGCCCCCAGGTGTACCGGGGGGCGGAGTTATGCCCCCACCACCACCACCAGGTGCATCGAGCCCGCCTCGCTTGATGCAGTGGGGCTCCTCAGGCGCCACCGGCGTCCAGCCTCCACCGCCTGGAGCTTCACCTGCTGGGGTACCAGCGGTGGTGCCGCCACCGCCATGGGCAGCTGCACCGCCCCCATTCAGTGCATGGCCACCGAATAATTGTCCACCACCACCGCCGCCTGGTATCGATGTCAATAGTCTACTGGCAGTTCCCCCACCGCCTCCACCGACATGATTGTTTCATCTGTTTGCTGGTGTGGAGCACTCATGTTTGTGCTGTTGAAATATATAATATATATTGTAGTTGGCGACTTTTTAGGGCTTTCATTTTATTTTATCTTCTTTATGTAATTTGAAGGGTGTCTCTAAAATATGAGTCTTTTTCTACCTCATATTCCTCAGATTTCATAATAAACAGATTTAGCGTAATTGAGCTTTAGCAACAATACTACTTTTTCTATGGAAGTTAATTTTGTCATCGTAACTAATTTCAGCAAAATTTGTGAAAACGGGACCTTGAAGCGCTCAAGTTATGTAACTTTGTTCTAGGACAAGTTCTACTTTAAACAGCCAATTTTGATCTCAGGAATATGTGGTAGTGTATTGTAAATACCTTTTAAAGACACCCCAATAGATCTTATTTGGAATAAGTTCCAAATGTTTTACACCTACATTTGAATTTTACCATATAATGATAGAAATCTTGCACTCCCAAATATAACAGTAACTATTATACATTTGAAAGCATTTCTTTTTAAATATTCTTTACTATGTGCATCATAAATTATACAATAAAAATATTCCGGACTCTTTTTCCATCAATATGGTATTGTTTTATTTCCGTATATATCTGCAATTCAAATGGGTGCTGTATGAACCTTCAAAGTTGGAGTTTTCAGTCGTAAATTTGTCAGATGCTCGGTTGTGGACATTTCAGATTTCTACCAACCTACATTTTATTAGTACATAGTACATCAACTCTATGTTGGGGAGAATTTGAAATTAGTCGGATTAATGAATAAATTCACTATATTTCGTTAATGATTCTACAAAAATTAATTAATTACAGATTTATTTACAACAACCTGCAATATCTTCAACACTTATGATTAAATCGAATATATTAACAATTCCATAAGTTAAATAAAAAGGATGATATAAACTTTGTTGCGATAAATAATAATTGATACTGATAAAATATTTTTCATGGTATGAAAATACATTTGAAGAACTTCAATATATTTATAGATTGAATGAGTTACAGCTATATTGTACAATGTGCTTTATAACTGATCCTGTCCTTAAAAAAAAGAAAAAATATAAGCTTGATAATAATAATCCAAATCTAATGTTTCTTTGGGTTTTCGTGTGTCATTTAATTAATATTCATTATCATGATATTTACAAGTTCTACATAAGGCCTATCGCTAGTATCTATTAAGGTCCAATTTATTCAAGGCATTTTATATTGAATTCAATACAGGATAGCCGAAATAAATTTTAGCAACTAAAAAAAATATAACGCCCCAAAATTTTACTTTTGACATACTAAGAATCAAATTTAAAAAAATATCCATGCAAAAACACTTTGGCTAAGTTACAATCACTATTACTATTGACATCCTGTATTTTAGTCTTAATAATTGCACGTAAAAAAAACAACTAAATTACGAGATTTCGCCTAAATTAAATAAAAGAAACCCTGCGTTAATTCCTACTTTTAAAAAAGAAGCAGGAGATTGGAAGATCTGAATCTTGCCAATTCGCATTTTCAAGCAAGAATAGGTTAAACAAAATATATCTATATTTCAATAAATGAAATGTTCTATACCTAAAAATTTCATAATGAAACAACACAATGACAAATTCTCTTCGTAACTAATAATAATTAATAACTTGTCTTGAAAACATTATATGATGGATGTTTAGGCGATAGACAAATATGAGGCACACGTTTCTTGTTCCAGACTTAATTTTAAATAATAAATATACCCATATCGGTACCACAAGAAATGAGACATGCTTACAACCACAGACAAAATAAATGCACGAACTGAAAAAATAATATGTTATACTTTCCACTCAAAGCTATTCATCGCGCTTCTTTGGCAGTTAGTTTATCAATTAGTTCTTGTAATGGGGCTAGCTCCCTTCTTTCTATGAGATTAAACTCCTGAAAATATTCATTCAATCACTTTCCATATTGAACGAAATACCACATCTTACCTGTACAAAAAATATGAAATGTTTGAAAGAAGTATTCAAATGTGCCTCTTCTCCAAGCTGCACAACCTCACTGAAATGTTGATGATATATATGTGCATATACTCTGAATAATCTCTTCAGAATTGTCTTAGCAATAGATTGGAAGTTCTTAGGAAATGGTACTCCTGCAATATAGAATTAATGAATGTGGTCCGTGTTTTGGAAATGGTAATACCTATTTTAGAGGGAAATAATGTTTCATCGTCAAGTTGATCTTGTACCCAGGTCATCAAATAATCGATGTATTTGGGTGCTGAACATTTGATCGGCTTCTTTACTGTATGCCCATCTGCCCAATGATACTCATATTTTGGGCCTGCGGACATAATTGGACAGCTATCCTCGGTACAAAACTCAGTTATAGTCCCATAAAGCATGTTAATTTGGTTAAAGAAATCAACAGCTACAATAATATTTATAATCAGTTCGGCTTATGATTGGCGATATGGATGGAATCTTACTATTCACAGCTACCCATTCATTTAAATCCTCTCCCTCAGGAAGCATCACAGCCAATCTTAGATTACCCGAACCCAATGTCGCCGCAGCATGTTTCATCAACTCATACTGATGTGTACCTTCCGGTATGTTCTTCTTAGGCTTGAATGTTTTTGAAGAACGGCTTCCACTACAAAATGAACATAAAGTCTGCTATCAGACAAATTCTATTTTAAAAATAGACAGATATTAATAAAGTTCTGTAGTACTCACAAAAGGAAGCTCATTTTGTTTGCTACTAGTGGTAATATAGGGAATATGAAACTACTATCGGCTATCACTACTTATGATTATGTCGAAATGTGAAACTTTATAACAAAGCTCTTGTCAATGACCTTAAAAATACAAATAATACTGTACTATTTTATTCACAATCACAATCCACGACTAAAACAAAATGATAAGTGACACTGACACTATTGACTTATGACAGACATAGAAATAAGGCTATGATGACACAAGACAAAATGTTGTAGCATGAATAAAATAATTCGATCTATTAGTATCGTATGGATTTTAAACTATCAGAGTTGTTTTGAGAAAAATTATTATACAACCATTTATTCGTGGAAATGTAATAATTATCTATGCTCTTTTACAAATAGTAACATAAGTATAATAATTTCCTGCCATTTTTTTGTTCACCTTCTCGCATTTCTGTTACTCCACTACAATTTGGACAACCATCTATTGAATATATTATAAATTAATTATTGCAATAAATATTTGAAAATTAATTAATTAATTTATTTACCAGAGTATATTCGCACCATCTCTTCGCGTTTCTCTTACCCTAATGCAATTTAGACACCATTCTACACCATGATTACATCATGTATCGTTGCAATGTGAATTCAAATTAAAGTGAACGTCGGACAAATGCAATTTCATAATTTGTTAAATTTATTTCGTAATAATAATTATAAGAAAATACTGCAATCTAAAAATACCGCCAATTTCCGGGTCACCTACCTCATTGCAGTGCTGTTATCCTAGTACAATTTAGACAACCATCTATTCGTTGAGTATATGAAAGTTAAAATTCCAGTGTAAGTATGCTGTGATAGGTAATGTTTAAGATTGTATTTGATTAATAATGGTGTGATCGAGAGGGAAATTGGTAGACCAGATAATATGGATGTGGGCATAATTATATCTGTGATGTGCACTATTAGCTCTAATGTAAACATTATTATTTTGAAAGAATATTGTAAATACGAGCGTCAAATGCAATGCTCAAAGTGAATTAAAATATTTTCATGTTTTTAAAAAGTTTTATTGTTATCAAACATACATGAGACTTGCGCGCGCAAAATAGAAGAAATAACGCGTAGATTTATTAAAATTCATTTGAAATGGTCTCGCTCATGAATAGATCTCACACTAGAATTAAGAGAACCATATTGTCCTTCGTCAGATTCTAAATAATTTTCTTCTCCAAATACATTCTCGAAAATCCTATCAACTTCTTCAATAATGTTCTCATCAAAGTTGTAGCATTTCTCTTGTTTATTTTCTTCAAACTCTTGATATGCTTTCTCATTATAAGACTTCAGGTTTCTATGTTTGCCTGATTGGAGAGTGACGTTATTGCTTCTAACACTTCCAAATGGATTATTATTGTAACTGCAGTATACGACAGATTCTCTGGGTGTTCTTCGTTCATGGGATCTTGGATTACTTTCAATGCTGCTATCAGTACTGGGCCGTTTTTTACGTTTGCAAAGGTTGAAACACCCTCCCAGCCATTCTGAAATGAGTGAGCTAATTCCCAGAACTAATCCTATACCTAGCAATAGGAACATTCCTTGAGTATCTTCAAGTGTTAATGCTCTGTTTTCAATTGATAAAGTTTTGATTGCATTCTTCCTTATATTTGCCTATAAAACAATATGATATCTCTTTAACATTCTATTGAATTTTATGGTCTACATTACTGCCAAGAAAGTCCCTGTCGCACTTTTCATTATCTCCCATTCTACATCCGATTTTAGTTTGTTAAGAATTCCAGCCTGCAAAACTCTACGAATGCCATCATTAAGAACTTCAGAATAAATTGATTTTTTTGGGTATGACAATGCTACGTTGAATGGAACGAAACATTCGGAACTGATGTGCAGCACAGATCGTTTGTTTCTACAAAATGAATATCGATAATTTCAATTTTTATATTTATATACACCGGGTGTTCCTATTTGGTATGATTTCAAATAAAATGATACGTATAAAACATATTAATGAAATATCTCGAGTGGTTTCGAGAACATAATTAATTCAATCTTTTGAGCCAATAACATTAACACCCTTAGATATTCTCATATCATAAAGGAGCACCCTATAAATAAATGTGGACATTTACCTCACTGATATATTTGCCTTCACAATGTAATTCAGTTGTTCTCTTGAACCTAAAAAAGCATAATTCCAAAAGAATGACTTGGTGATATTGTACAATCCGGATTCCACGTCAGGCACCAAATCTAGATTCTTCAGAAGTTTTTCAGCTGCTTCATCAGATGAATTGAGAAACAAAGTGGGCCATTCACCTTTATCTAATATAAATGCAAGGTATTATTCAAATCTAGTATGTGAAGATGAAAAATTCTTCTAAATCGATTATTTTAATAATAAAATATTCTTACCAAGTATTCCAACTTGGTACCTTGAACTTAGCAATTGCTCAACGGTATCTATGACAGATGGGTAAATGGGTAGAGTGACAAAGGCGATAATCGAACCAGTATAACATGATGTAATAATAATTGTAAATAACCAATAGAATCCTATAAACCAGAATGCAAATATGTATAATGTTTTTTTTTATATTTCTTCTAAAATGAGTTTACCTATCAATAGACGTGTAGTTACTTTATCAGCTCTACTCCATGATGCTCGACCCGCGAATGTAAAACAATTTGTAAATGTACCAAATACATACCAAAACATATTCTCAATTTCTTGTGGATTATCAAATAAAGGTCTCAATGTTTGCTTATCGGAAAAGAACAACGGAATTATACCAAACAAATATGTTCCTGTAAGAGCCAACCACACTGACCACTGAAATGGGCCCATTATGGCGCGATACCTGTATTAATAAATATTAATCTACAGTGTTCAATGATAATATCTATTGAGCTTGCAATGATTCATGTTCCATAAATTTACCTCGGTAGAGCAGTTGAGGCTAAAGATATAAAGGCAGCACAATCTCTTGAGTGATATTCAGTCATACCCATTCTATACAGTTTTTCTTGAGTTATAAATAGTCCACCGATTCCAAGATTAAATTTTTGACTTTCAATCGAACGTGTTATCGCCTCTGACGACCTTTTATAATATAAAAGTTAAGCTCATGAATTAATAGTTTCACTCTGTTACCTACCCTAATGAAATATCACCTGGTACCTCTCTGTAATCGGTAGTGAAGTTGTATAATGAAGCAAGAAGATTTACGAGACGAATTTCTATACCATCAAATATTTTTTCCCCATCACTATTAACTCCTCTATGAAATGAGAAAAAGTAATTTTGACATCCCCAGTGGCCAGGTTTTTTAATAAAAAAAGTTTAAAATATTGCTCGTTCAAAATATATTTTATATGGGTACATGTATAATATAGTATATTTAAACTCACCTTGATATCACAAAAGGAGGTTGATTTGCTATGGCAATCAGAAATCTGTGGCCAGCAAAACCGTTTGCAATTTTTTTAGGAAACAAATTAACTTTTCTTGTAAAATTATCTCTCTGATAACTTGTTAGAACTTCCGGTCTACTAGAACCCAATGCGTCCACATACAATTTGTGTGTATACAAAATGTATGAAGATTCCTAACAAATAAATAATAAAGTGATATGTTTTATAAGAAATTCATATTTTTATACACAAGTCATCAATAATATTTTATACATACCTCATTTTCACGCATCAAGTGTTCTGATTTGACAATTACCAGAAGATTAAAGAAACTACGAGATTCTTCATGAGATAGAAACTCAAATACTCTCCATTGTGATGATCTAGAGACAACAACTACCTTACTCTTTTCTTGTATCCCAATAATATTTCGACACTTCATTACATCTTTCACAAAAAGTATGTAGCTAGAACAGACTGTTCTTGTATCAGATCCAGAGATATCAATCAATATTTCATAGTTATCATTTATCAATCCATGGATGTAGGCAATTGGAAAGTTATTAAAAAGTTTCTCTAAAAGTGAATTATCGTTATTTTGAGTAAATTTATCGTATAGAATTATTGGAGTGCATTGCTGTAAATAATCTCGCGTTATTTTTTTAAGAAGTTTCACTAGATATGATTGCTGATCGATATTAGGATTATCTAAAAAGGCTTCCGACCATCGCTGCCACTGAGGCTTTTCATGGGATTTTTGTAACGCTCTTTTATCATGATTTTTTTGGGATTCGATAGCTAAAGCTGCTACCAGAAACAATGAAGCAAACAGGTACACTTTCATTTTACAACTGATATCATATTGCTGTGCCTTTGCCAATATCAAATTTATTATTTAGTAGAATTAAAAAGTAATTGCTCAGCAGGTGTTCACTCATAGTACGACCTCAAGTTTCATAGAATATTGGATTGCATTGGATTTTTTTTCCTTAATTATGGTCTTCGATTAGCTATCGTTCTATATATTATTCAACTAAAATAGATTGAATATTAAATGTATTTGTATTTTCTCAGTCTTTTTTAAACATGTGTGACATTCATCAGGTATTTATTATTTATCCAAGCAACTCATAGGGGTGAAAAAAAAGTACTCAAATCTGCACAAACACTTCGGGAGATACTCACGAAGAGTATCAATAGGTGTCCACACCATTTAGATAAATATCGCTACACATTTACAACTACCAAAACTCTCCAGAATTAATAATTGTTATTCCAAAACGAATTGATCATATTTATTTATTGATCTAGCATTTGTCAATGTGATTCATAAATTTTTACCAGTTCTCAACTACCTACTACCGTTCCATATATTATATCACATACTGACATATCCACTAATAGTTTTCCAAATTAAACAAATTTGGTTAGTTTGAAACTCTTATGTCTAATGCATTTTTGGAAATTGTTCTAGTTATTTGGACTGATTTCAAGTACGATTATAATAGTTTCATTATTTTTGTTTTGTAAATCATCATTTTCTCTGCCCAAAGTTTAAAAGAATCTGGAAATTCCAGCGAAGTCACTTTGATTTTGACGGGGTACGAACTTACTGTAAAATCCGCACTACATGTTTGGCCAAATTAAGTCCTCATTCCATTCTTATAAAAATTCACTTCATATCAAATTAACAGACACTGTAAGGTACTTGAAATTTCAAATGTTTAGTTTAGGAAACCCCTGTGAATTGATCGATTCAACATTTTACTTAAAAAAAATACAATTAGTTATATTTACTTCAATTCACAAATGAAAGGTTTAAACAATACATTTCCATATAATAATAATAATTAGAATGAACGTCTACTGAAAATACTTGGCGTCCACTTTGAAAGTCTTGAAGTGTCTTGTTCTCTTTTAGCCGCAGCCTGAGCTTCTAAATCTTCTATAAGCCGCTTCTGTTTCTCCCTGAAGGCCTCTACAGGATCATCATATTTGCTGTAGTATTTCAATACTTCTCGAACATCTTCAATATCGTTATCAGCAATAGCTAAAATATTCAATATATGAGTAATTAAATTCTAGATATTCGCATCAAATATTAGGTTGCAGCTTTCACTATGATAAAATTATTTCTTGAATCATTTTAAATAAACAAAAAATGTTAATTAAGAACCACATTTCGACAGAGAATTTAATTCTCTACAAAAAAATATTCTTAAATGGTTCAATTTCTGTTTATTATCGACCTGTGTTTTAGAAAATACCCCATGTAAAAAACGCTACGGTGAATCTAATAATACATTTACATTTTTTTCATGGTGTCTAACAATCATAATAGAACCTTTTAACGCAATCTTTTCTTGACAAAAATATAAACAATATTTATATCTAGAAATCTCTTCACTCACTTTTCAACAAACTGGCCAAGTCTAGAAGCGACGTATCGTTGTCCTTGCCGTCCCACCTTTTAACACACAATAAATTTTCTGGATTGAATTTCACATTCTTGGCATTCCAATCTATGCATATAACCTTTGAAAGATCTCGATTTAGATTATTAAGGCTCTTAACATGGTGTCCACCACTAAAATACGTTGCATCACGGACTAGCTTATAGGCGATAATGTTCTTTGGATCAATAGCATCTATCAATGGAAATACCGTCATTCCTTGTTCAGCTGTGTATACAACGATTTCATAGGATCCATGTAGGGTTTCCAAGAAATAATCCAATACTACGAAATAATTTGAAATAAATAAAATGAAATTTTACGTTGAGAATGGTTTAACGTACATGGTCTCTTCTTGAATCTCCAGCCCGTGTTATAAGTCCAGTCAGGATGAACTAACACATCTGTTAATTCAAGAACAAGGGTGTACTTGGGCTGCAAGTACGGATATTCTAGCGGATCTGGTAGAAGTTTTTCTCTAGACGGTTCCCTGATAAGCTAGAAATGAACCTTAGATTATTTTAATATCCAAAAACTAAAGTACTTACATCATATAGTTTCAACTGACCCGTTTGTAGTAATCCAGTTCTCTGTATGTTCTCAGAAAGTATTGAGCAATCACAGGCCTATCTGAGAGATCATCTCTGATTGGTTTGCCGTCTGCATCTTTCTCTGGAGCTCCTAACGTAAAAATGAGATATCCTCCCAAGCATGTAAATGAAATTCCAAAAAATGCTAGAGTTAATTTCATAGTTCTCCATGATTGTTCCCTCTGTTTTCTAGCTTCTTCTTCGTCATTTTTCTCTTTATTATTATCAAATGCGTCTTTTGCTATCAAATTTCCTAATGGTGATCTACTTTTTGTATCTGGAAAATATAATTATTATTGTTTTAAATATCGGTAAAAATGTTATAACCTATAAAGTTACCTGATGTATATGAACAGTTTTGAATGAAAGTATGAGGCAATTTCACAATTGCCTTGCAATATTTATGATCGATGAATACAGCAGACTTTTGTGGTATTGCATTTCTAATCAGAAATAGCGCGTGTCTAGAAAATCGCATCATCTTTTACTATTATCGAAATAATTATTTAGCACATTTTAGTTTTCAGGAATCCAGTTTTGTATAAATGTAAATGTCAAAGTGTCATCAATCATATGTTACATAGAGCAGAGAGATTAAAAGGGTGTTCGAGCAGGATTTCAAACCAAACTCAAACCGTCAGAGGCATGCGCATTTTAATTTTAAGAAGACTGAAATTAATATGCGCATGCTCCACAATCACGGAACACAGTTGGAAACTGGTCCAAACTACTGCTCGAACACCCTTTATACCTTCTCTGTGCATCTGCAATGAGTTAGATTATTTGTTCTCTCTGGTTAGATTTCTTTGTCATTTCATCAGGGAATATTTAGAGCTTACTATTCTTACCGTGTAAATTCATGGATGTCATGTTATATCGGTGGAGATTACATATTTTCGATAATTACAAACAGTATTACAGTCAAATTAAATGAATGGTGCTTATGTCAAAAAACAATTTACTAATATTTCAAACTGACAAACACAACTTTGAAATTTGTTCGTGTTCGACACTGGGCGTTAGAATTAGTTTGGTGTTCTCTGGCTAGACGCCAGCCTTCAAGCGGACAAATCCAGGTAGAATAATTAAGAGATCAATATACACGAACACTTTTATTTAACAAATATGTAAATTACATATATTAGTACAGTGATTAAAAAATACATTTACGAAAATAGACATGTCACATTTCCTATTTACTTAAGTAGCATCAAGAATTTGCGTAAAAAACATTTAGTAGATTAGAAATTCGAAATTTTTCTTATAATCTAGAAAATCACACGACTTTATGTCCTAAGCTTAAAGATAAATCGACAACAATTACAGCCATGTAATAAACAGGGATTAAATTTTCCAAAAGCTTTATAAGAATACGATTTGGTATGAGATTAATCGATAAATTTGCACAACACGGTAATTAGATATAAAATAAATAATGATTTAAGTATGATATATATTCATATAACGAAGTAACTCTCTGCCTTTCATCCAGTGAAAATACCATGTTGACTTATCTGATTGTGGATCAACCCTTATATGAGCTATCTTATCTTGATATTTCTTAGATTTACCATATTTACTTTTAGATTGTTTGAAATTGGAATATTTTTCTCTATTTTTAAGCGTTCCATCTTTGTTTCTGAATCGTTTATTCGAATCAGGATAATTCTCCCTACTCTCAAATGTATCTTCTAAACATTTTTCTTTGTTGGTATCACTACATAATTTGTTTTCTTCCATTTTTTCATTATTAACGTTAGATTTGAAATCTTTTTCTAGATCCTTGTCATTAGTTCTTTTCGATGATTTCTTGTTTTTGCTTTTGTCAAAATTAATATTTTTCAAATGTCCATTGTATTCACTTTTATCAGCAGCATTTTCAAAACCCACAGGTTGATTTTTTTTATGATATTTTCCCATGCGCTTATAATTTTGTTCTACTTCCAATTTCGCAACTTCAAACTCCTTCTCTATAAGAAATTTCTCTTTCTCTACAAGATATTTCTCCTTCACTTTCAAATAATCATCCATTTTACGCACCTTTTCTTTTTCATTCAACATATTTCTTCTTCTTTTAGCACGTCTATTTATTTTATCCAAACATTTTTTCACATTAATTTCCATAAAAATATCATCTGATCGATGTTTTTCAGTACAGAACGCAAGGGCAGTGGGAACGTCATATTTCTTTTGAATTTCTGGCATATTTTCTGATAAACTTTCGCGTATATCACCCATTAAATCATCTTGGTATAAAGGCAGTTCTTCATCTAGATATTCAACAGCTTTCAAATACTGACCCAGAAATATGGAGCTTACAGCCAACAAAGCTGTACCAAGAAGAAAACCATTCAGATATTTTCTTAATGAAAACTCATTAACTTTCAAAAGACTGTTAACGAGCTGTCCATTATTCTTTTCTTCGACATTTTCCACTTCATTGTGTGTCTCACTTATAGTACTAAAATCTTCTGATTCAGCTTCGGACGGGATGGATCCTAGTTCATTTTCTGATAATTCCTGAAACGGTTCTTGCAAGCAGTCCAAATAGAATTTCTTAGATTTTTCCGGTGTATTATTTGTTTCAGTGTCAACTAATAGCCACTTTACATTCCCATCCATATGGCATTCTTTCTTTTCTTCAGTTTTCTAAGAAAATGGTGTTAATGAATCATCTTGAGATATAAATTAATTAAATTCAGTCCGAGTCATTGATTCGAAACAACATAAAACAGACCGAGAAATAAACGAGCATCGCTTAGATGCTTTTCAATGCTATTTGGATTACTATTTAAATGTGTTAAAACCATTCTTACCTGTGTTAAAGTATCAATTATCTCTTCTTCCGTATCGACATCGTTATTTCCTTCGTGTAAGTAACTGACTTCACTCAAGATACTAATTGAATCTGAGTCTATATCAGATTCTTGATTATCCTGAGATTTATCAGTATTATTATGCTTCTCATATTCTTCAGTTGGCTGCACAATGACATCACTCTCAACAGCTTCTTCAGCAAGGTCTATGTTATTGACCATAACCCAATTAATGTCTACATTCTCTTCATGAGATTCATCCATATTCTAGAGGAAAAAATCTTACTAAATATGCTTAACATTAAAAATTACAATATGTATATTTTTATAAGTAATTAAATGATTGTGTCGAGTATGAAGGTTCTCAAGGAAAGTTGTCGCAGTATTTTTCCGATTGGCATTCGGTAGTGAATACGATCAGCTAAACAGCTATGAACATAAAATAGAAAAGCAAAAGACTTATTAGTCTTACAGATATTGAGATAATGTAGGTACTTACGTTTTCAATAAAAAAACATTTCACAATACCATTGCAATATAATGAATATATTTTATTAAAAATGTATGCAAATAAACTGCGTAAATCCAATTGTAAAAATTGTGTATTGTTATTGTTATGGACTGTAATATTGAACAAAAATATAAATAACTCTTCAATGACGTTTGACGTTCACGTGATAGTAGATCAAGGTTTCTAGATGGATTAAAAATCTTGATAGTAGATCACTTCGAAATTACACAGATTATGTAGGTTAGATCACTTGTAACTACCAAGAGCTGTTACTACTATTTCAAAGATGTCGCGGTCGGCTATGTTGAATTAGAGCGCTGTATAGATGAGTATTATCGCCGTACGCCATTGTGTGTCCTGACTGTCACGTCAGTGGTATAGGTGGAGTGTAGAGCTATGGAGGGTGGAGGGTGTCCATAGATAGAGCCATGAACAAATATAGGGAGGACGAGTAACACGACTAGTGGGAGTGGGAGTAGCACAAAAAACATTGGGTTATCGTATGTCATTTCGGTGTGTTGCGCAAAATCACGCTGCGCATCCTTATATAGTATGGGCGAAAGAAGCCTAAATACAACAATAGACAATCAGTGAAATACTGCGCAACATCCCAAATTGACAACTTATCACGGGACGTTATTTCAGCCACTTCTGCTTATAGAACAGGATATAGAGTTAGTCATCCTCCCTTGGGTAGAGCGCTGGCTTAGGTATCTTTACATGTATAAGCTATAAACCTGTACCAAGACGTGACAGTCAGGGCACAGAATGGCGCGTGGCGATAATACTCATCTATACAGCGCTCTAGTTTAATTACAGAGACTCTATCCTCTAGAGTCATTGTATGTTTCATGTTAAGCTTATCATACTGACACATGAGATACATGTTCATCTCTCAGCGTGTTCCTAAATATCATAGAATTGGAGTACTGATTCTATGCTAAATGTACACCTACAGACCATGGTCTGTGCACAGCATATTCTTATGCTGTGGTGTGTGTACAAACCACGGTCGTAGAATCACCTGGTCTGGACTCGAAGGTCGAATTACATTGGTAGCAAGTGGGAGTGGGTCGCTTAGCGTCTTCTACAGTCCATAGTCTTGTTCAAATGTCAAAGTTAACGATAGCACTGCAAAATTGAGAAAAGAGGATGTTACTTAGAACATAAAATACCTTAATCTTATTGAAAAGTTATGACTTTATGAGCGCCGAATACAATATCAAGACCTATCGAGATGGAAATATATTATCGTATAGAGTTTGAATCATCAAACAATTTTGCATTCTGTATTACCGTGGTACAAACCATTAGCACAGCACACAAAACTCAACAAGTTTTGTGGTACTCAGTAATTTTTAGTTCTGGAACTTACGCGAATGTACAGAATACGCTTACAGGCAAATGTTTTGTATTTAGGAACACGCTGTCTATATATGAGAGTGAAAAGTACGGTCTATACCCTTCATTATGGAGACAGTCCACACCCTCCATAATGAAAAGATAAGATCCAGAAAGTAAAATATACATACTTCGTGATCTCTGATAGATGTCGAAATCTTTGACATGAGACATCTGTATGTTATAAACACGTCAGGTGTCAATGTCATCGTTGTGAACTGTGCTGTGAGTTTGTGAGTAGTGAGTAATAACATTGCACTTGTTTACTTTTCAGCCAAGAGCCTCAAGAATCTGCCCAGTGGTTATTATTATTTTTCACGTAAATCGAACTAAAAAGTTTTCCAAAATGTGTGCTAAAATGGCTTTCCAACATCAAGCCGGAACGGCTATGGAATGCCTGAGCGTAAGTAATATCTAACACATTTGTCTTAGATGGGCGTTTTCACATAATCGAATCCATTTGTGGTTTCTAAATGAATAGAACATTGTTTTAGATTCCAATAACTCTACACAAAGAAGTTGATGGTGATACAATGAGATGTGGTTTCAAAATCGGAGGAGGTATCGACCAGGATTATCACAAGAGCCCTCAGGGCTACACAGATAATGTAATGATATTTGCTCAACTTTTCGTTTTTTGAGATAATAGATTGATAATTTTAGGGTATCTATGTTACTGAAGTACATAACAATAGTCCAGCATCCAGAGCGGGTTTAAGAGTCCATGATAAAATTCTACAATGTAATGGATATGATTTTACTATGGTTACTCATAAAAAAGCTGTGAGCTACATAAAGAAACATCCTGTATTAAACTTATTAGTAGCAAGAAAAGGAGTAACATCGACATAATAAACGTTCCACTTATATGCACAAACTATACATTCCTCCATCAGTTACCATGAAGCCCAAACATAATGCAGTTTTTTTTTGTATTTTTTCTTCCATCAGTCGTTTCCTGATTGAAATTGGTGGCCGTCTTTAAATATGCTATATTACCTCGATATGGTGACTGTTGTTGATATTCATCATTATTCTTCAATGAGTTTCATCAGGAATTATATTTTTATGTTATTTTTGCATATTATTATTTTTAGCACGTTACCATTTTTTGTGCAACTCTTTTGCCACTGTTGACATACTGTTTTATAATTTTATATTTTACTGCTGAACAATGTTAAAACGAACATTTTAAATTGATTTTCATTATGTTACATATCTGTGTAAATGGTAATGGTATATTAAATCGAGATGAATAGAAGTAGATAACATTTCTGCTGTCTGATAAAACAGTAGGAACTCGTTCATTATGCTCAGCATGGCTTTATTTTATCACGTATTCTTAGATTTAGTTATATCTATTCTTACGTGTGTTGTTAAGTGCAACCGAGATACAAATAAATTCAAGAAAATAAAATAGTTTGAGCATTTTTTTTATTTTAATCAACATATACTTTATTTTTCATAGAAGACTGTCTCAATAGTAGATTTGGAAATTATATAATAACAATAGTTAGATTATTGAGGCACTATATATATACACACACAGAAATTTATTATAATTCATCAACACGTGAGTGATATGTGTAGATGTTAGAAGATACATAGACATATTAACAAAAGTAGTGATAATAGATGCAATCGTTGAAGTTGATATATTTAATTAAGTAAATGCTGTGTTAATATTTCTTGAGAAGTATTAAAGTATTATATGAAGATATAGATGTGTATTTTTTTCTAATATGATCTTAAAACTGACTATTTGACATCTTAATGGAAATCATCAAAACCCTCAACTTAAGGAAACTTGAGTCGGAATAACATGAGTATCTCTAATTAAATAAATGACAAGGGGATAATTCTTTTTTCTACATTTATATATGAAAAGACCTTAACTTCTCAAAAGAATTCAGGATGTCGAAATAATTTATATTTTTTCGTTATACATAAATACCTAAAGTGTAGAGAGTAGTTGAGTCCACACAATAGATAAAATTGAATACAAAAGATTGGTAAAAGACTGTCAGCAAATTTAAAACTCGCGCGAGCCAAAAATTTCCAGCTAGGTCACTTGACGTCGGCAACTGCGCTCTGAATTCGGAATTTGAGATCATAAGTGATTCGAAGGGTTGAGTATCTTAGCGTAGATACTTTTTATACAAGAGTTACAATTCTTGAATAAATTACGTCACATTTTTTTGCATAGTAATGACTTCGACTACCATAAATTTGATACAGACTACAGAGACACCTATTCACTGCGATTCGAACCAAATATATAGGTACTTATATATATATATATTTCTCTTTTGAGGAAATAGTTCGACTTATGACCACTACGTTGGTAATTAATTGCAAAGTTTTTTTTCAAGTTATCTATTTCACTATTTTTATTGATGGTGGCTAATAACTCACAAATAAGTTGTTATTTAAAAAAAATCCTCAATAAACTCACTACTCAAATAGCTAATTATTATATTCTTAATAATTTAGCAAGAAAGAATATCGTACAAGTTGTATAGTTATCTTTCTCTCTAGAACATAGAATAGAAAAAAAATACTAATTTTGATGACAAGAAAATATTTACCTCAATGGGGATTCGATCCACGGATCGTGTGCTATTCCAACCGACCTCGGCACGGTTAAAATTTCACGAAACCATTTTGCACTTAAATATGAAGTTACAGAGGCCTCGACGTTATACAAACGGCTCGATAATCTATAAATTAATGCATTAATGCGAGATTCACAGCATTTATACATTGATACAAAACATCAGCATTATTGTGTCAATATTTCAAATTCTAAGCACATGTATCCAAAATAAGTATAACAATTTTGTTTCATTCTCAGAGCCTTAACTACATAATCGTGATATTTATCGAGAAATTTGAACATGGGACCATCACTCAACCATTCTCTTTGAAAAAAATTGGTGCACGTTTACTATGCGAACTGAGCAAGTTGCATATACCTACTTAAGTATAAAACATACAGCTGTCGGAAGTCGGTCAAAAACAAAAGGTTTATTATATTATTATAAGAACCTGTAAATTGTCTTGAAATATGTTTCTATTTGCCTGAACTTAATAAGAACATTTGAAAAATACAGAATTCATAGAATAATGAAAATAATATAAAAGCTCTTGAAACTATGAACAATAATGTTCAATAATTAATAACTGGAATTATAAGCGTTTTGTTTTTAGTTTAAGAGCAACACGAGCTTTGTTTTGTAGATATTTATTATTATTTTTAATTATATTAGGTATAGAAAGGTTAGAAATGTAGATAATTCAATATGTTAAAGGGAGCATGAATTCAAAAATCAAATCTTTTTTGTAGGTACCTAGCTAAAATGTAGCTTCAAATAATGTCATAATTAATTGTACAGTCAATAAATTTTCTAAAACGCCTTTGTTGTATGCCGCTCTATGGAATTTCTGCTCGCAAATGCTCTAGCGTAAAAACATACAGCTTGGTGCTGCGAAATATAAGACCAAAATTGCTGGTAATTGAGTTTGCGAGCTTTTTAGATAGCAGTTTATTGCATTACGAAATCCCTTTATGTTTGAACAGTTTCCATCTACATATAACGAATAAATTGTATTATGAAATTATGTATCACTCTATAAAGGGTGTTGATAAAGCTACTTTTAACACAAAGTAAGTAGATATATTGACACCTTCGTCAAGTCGTCAAGACTTTGTTTCGGAATCGGGTGTGCCCATCATCATACTCTTTGAATCGATTATAGTCTTCAAAGGGCTAAATATGCAATAACATTTTCTTATGACACATCTATCTACTTACCACCATTTTTCTAAGAAAATATGTAAATATTCATGTTATTAATTGGAAAGTTATCGTTGTTTGAACGGCGTTCCTTGATAACAAAAGCTTAAAAAAATAGGCATTTCTATAATTGTATGAACGAACCAAGTAGGTAAACATCGGCCTGTTGCAATTATTTTATGTTGAATGAGGAACATACACTTTTTCAGACTGAAAATTTTTCACGTGCCTTTTTTCCTAAAAAGAATTATCAAATATCGATGATACGCTCAAAGAATCTCATGATCAACTTATTAAGGAATATGAAATCGTAACAGATAATTATATTATGATCTTTTGAGTAGAAATTCTAAAACTTTGATGGTAGTTAATATGTATATCCCCATTTACGTTATTTTCGAAATTGTGTTGACCGACTTTAGAAAAAGGAGAAGGTATACAATTCGGTTGTAAGATTGCTTTTTTTTTGTTTATTTTTTTATGGATGTTCGCGCTTTTTGCGCAGTAAACGTACTCTGATTTAGACGATTTTTGTTTAATTTGAAAGTGGAGAGTTGAGAAATGGTCACATATTGAGAAAAATCAAACCCGAAATCTCCTTCCCTACAAAAACCGCCCCCAAAGGAGGGGGCAATTTTTCTCGAAAATTGAAAATCCGAGACGACAGAATAAATGAAAATTCCGGAAACGTTTGAATTGAATATTTTTTCAAAAGAGTTACGGTTTCTGAGTTTCGCAATGGTAAAGTCTGAAATATGTGATATGCGTATTTCCGCTATGTACAAGCTAAACCTACCTAGGTATAACTTTTTGGGTATTAGTGAACGTTAAACAATTTTCATGACTAATGTTATACTCAAAAATGTGAAATAAATATTTTTTACAAAAAATTGGACCGACTTTATCAGTTGTTGCACTGAAAAATACAAAATAATATTAATTCTATTGGTGCTGGTAATTTTGAAGTTGTGCTGTTTTAGTTTGTTGTAGGCACCAACTCCAAAAGAACCAGCACCAGTAGAATCTTTGTATTTTTCAGTGCACCAACTAATAAAGTAAAATTTTTGGTAAAAAATATTTATTGGATCTAGTTTTCCAGCTCTTCTTTTTTGATCACTCTGTATACCGACATTATTATCAAAATTTCATAAAAATACTGATAAAGTTAGATCTTCAACAAGATAAGTATTTTTTACAAAAAAATTGGACTGACGTTATCAGTTGGTGCACTGAAAAATACAAAATAATGTAAATTCTATTGGTTCAGGTAATTTTGAAGTTGGTGCTAAAAAAATTATCATACGATATAAAAATAAGAACCAATGCTGAATTATGTGATGTAAAAATAATTGCATTATCAAATCAAGGTAAGTATATGTTATAAGAGGGATTACAATTGAAATCTGACGTCTCAGGAGAATGTAAGACGTCTAACAAAATATGATACAGCACTGATAGATATTTCCCCTACCCCTTATATTATATATAGATATATATATATGGGCCCAAGATATGATATAGACTGAACCAATGTCGGCAACCAACCCCTAATCGGCTTACCCGCTACAAATTAATAATTGGGATTTCATTCTGTGCTTTTGCGTTGGCATCGCAACTCACTCTCTTTCATATTATTCAATCATATTATACGCAGAAATAAAACAATTCCTCCACCAAAGCCAAGCTTTCATAATGTTTATTTTCTTGTTCATTTTCACAAAAAAAAAATTATTTCATATTTTGGTCAATGAAAACAACCCACACAAAAATTACTTTTCACTTAGCGTCTAGAAAAGTCCTTGTATATGGGACACCTAGATAGTGCTTTTTCGCGTCGATGTCAAACACTATTGTAGAATAAAATCGATCGATTGTCTGCTGATAATACTAATGACAGTAACGAGTTTTATTTCAATTATTGCCCATCATCAGCCCCGCGTTAACAGTTGGTGAACAAAACAACAACACAGTCAATGGGTCCATAAAGCAGCGTGAAAACATTTCTTGTATAGGGTGCGGCATGACGATAGTAATCTTACACCTATTAAAGCTTATTCACGTCAAAAAACTCTTCAAGAGGGGACAGCTGGATGGTGAAGGGGGGGAGGAAAGGGAAGGAAGAGTTGTTCCAAAATATCCACACCAACACCGCTCAGAATCGATTACGCATCTTGATAAGTGATACATATAACATCTCATACCTAATCATTTTCTATATACCGGCTATTTATTTAGATCGTCCGAACGTGATACCCTACACACAAGGGAAATGATGTGGATGAGAGTAGGTATATAAAAGAAAAAAAAATTAAAAGAAGAAACTCTTAAATTTTATTATAAAGCATTTTTTTGTTGCGGCGTTTTTAAAAGCAACGAAAATATTTACCGTTGCCATTAAAATCTGCTGCGTAATCGTGAATAATACCTACATATTATAAGATGGCGTTGATGAAAACCATCTCTATATAGTGTCTATATAAACTAATGTTGAAAAGGCATCACGAGAATTACTATACCTACATATAAATAACATTATGGTATTATACACGGCACTCTTCTTTGTCTCAAGTAGGTGGTGGTTTGATTGAAATGTCACAGTCAGCTAATATGATTTGTCTGTATTGAAAATAAGGCTATATATATATGAGCTGTAGATAACTAGATGTAAACAATAAAGCCAAGAATACTTGCAATGTGAGTTAGAAAAAACGGAAGCGTCATTCATTCGATTCCGATCCGTATTCCAATCCGCAGATTGTTTTCATAGAAACAATTGTGATGAATTCATGATAATACGTATTAATTTTGTTATTTTTTCCAAAAATAAAATGGCTAGGTAAAAGAAGGAAATAAATATTCCCGAAAGGAATTTTTAAATGAAATCTTTATGATTTTTACACAATAATTTCTGTAAATTAATAATACTTACTTAATTCACGCGATAGCTATAGATGGGAACAGATACATAAAACGATATTGCAGATCTATGTAAAAGGATAACGGAAAATCGCGTCCTGGCTGGCTTTATTCCAGGACATTTTGCGGCTAGTATATCTATCCTCTATCCTTCGCTATTCAAAATGTTCAGTGCACGAATTGGCCTTCTTCATCATCGAAATTAGTTGAACGCTTTCAGATACCTATTTGTGAAGTGTGGGACACCAAAAACAGTATGTGCGAAAATAACAGAGAGATAAAAGAAAGGGAAGAACAAAAAAAAAATCAGTTAACCATTTCCCTAATTCATTTGAAAAGCCAGAGAGTCCCAGTGAGTGGAGTTATAAAGCACTACACCAGTTAATTTAAACGCGCATTAATGCATTTTCGACCGCAGCTCTCTTCCTGTACCTACGCCCGGATTAGGTCCCTCTCTGCTCCAAATCGATAAAACTATTGTCTGTCATACATAATATACCTATGTGTAATGGCTGATTCTGGTCACGGTTTGGACCGTAGAGGATCTCATGACACGCATTGTGTTTCCAAACACATAGTCAATCCCGTGATACAAGCTCGCACGAACACACACCACAGAAACCCTATGGTTATCGTCGACCATTTCTCTTCTATCGATATAAACTGATTTTTCTGAAGTTCTGCACCAAATAACTACTATACTATAGCAGATTATCCATGAACACACGCACATATTATAGTAGTTGGCTTTGAATTCACGAACAAATCCCATTGTTAATGTCAATTTGGCTGTTATTATGATGATATTGTCTTTTCACATTAATAGATTATATTCTATAATAGTATATTTCATCTAAGTAGAGCTTACGATCGAAATCATCATATGATATTTTTGATTGGACCTTGTTGGAATCTGAACTCTGTATCAGTGACATGTTTTCTTAATCAAGCGTAATTTCAGTTGTTAAAGTAGAAAGGATATGGAAAAAAGTCTATGCAAACTTACGAGCCTTCGAATTAGGTTTAGTAAAAAAAAAACATCTATGTACATCTATTTTTTGGCACTGAATCAACACCCGTTGCAGATAGAAGGCGATAAATAAGAAAACTAATCCAATGACATTATTTTTACCAACAGCCAAAGCACTTGAAGAAATGACGCCGATCGCAATGGAATGAAAAAAATTTGGAAAATTTTGTTTAAATAGAATCTGACACCCCTCGAGGTTATAAAGCTAAAGATATAATGGAAGAAGTTTTCGTACAATGTTCAAACCAAAAGTAGCTAGAAATAATCATTAACATCCAGAGCTACAAAATCAACTATCAATATGATAGAAATAAATATTTCTAATCCTGGGGGTAGTACCAATAGCGAAACACATCATGCGGGTCTACTATATTTCCTATATCGCAACACCCCCCATAAAAAGAAAACATTAATTCAATAACTGACTGGATCTATAAAGGGATAATTTTAAACATCCTATATGTGATGCGAATTACTTATGTTGATTGTTTTATTACAAGTCGAATATGTATATATGTACATAGGAATATATATATATATACGGGGGATCACAAAATTAGCTGATGATTGCATTCATCACACGGTATTTACCGCTATTACCTAATAAGAGGGTGACTTTTCCCCAAGGACTTTTCCCTGCGGTGGTAGAGTCTTCACTACTTGTGTATAGTGGAAGCCCCTCTTCCATATATATATATATATATATAGACTAGCACCAATACCCGATAGTTATATTTACATATATAAATGGTAATATGATCTCTTCTTTTCGCAGTGTCACCTAATCCACGGTTTGTCATCACGTATTAACATCAATCTTTGATGTCTTCAGAAAAGAGATGCCATTGAATATTTCAATATTAGCCAGCATCAAAGGGATAGCGAAGGGGTTGGAAAATATTTTTCAACTGAAAAAGATATGGCTCAGTGTTTATTTATTTATGGTTGTTCTCAGCATGGATGAACATTTCCTGAAATATTCTTGCGAGGTTAGAAAAAAGAATATTACAGGAGTTCTAGATTCTAGATCCACAAGCTACAGTTGTTGATGCATTTGTGAATCTACCTACTGAGGCTAGGGCCAAAAAGACACCAGCGTGTATTTCGTTAGATATTACACGCTAATTTTAAGATTTTTATTTAAAAAAATGTTAATCGTAATAAAGCACAACTTTTACTATCAAATTTGTTACGAGCAACCCAAAGAACTTTAGATAATTGGTAGACCTAGGTGGACCTAAAGGAAACAAACATGTTATCTCAAACAGTTGATGACATGAATGATTATTGAAAAAATTACTACATAGGATTGTTATCTTGAAGGAAATTATTAGCATTTCCGTTCGATTTGATGAAACATTAACATCAGCTCGTCCATATCCCTATTTGAGCATTTCCTTTAGATTCATACATCAAAGCATTTTCCATTCGACTCAGCTCATTAGAACTAATTGGCACATACAAATTAGAGCGCGCACTACATATATATATCTATATATATATAAAACGTGAATACTGGTAACAAAGTATTTTTCTATTCTATACGGGATGACTTCAATGCAAAATAATAAAAAATTATTTTCTGCAAGATTTCATTCGAATGGCATTAACTATGTGCGAGCGTAAACCAACCATTGTTAATTTAATTGTTTCCGTTGTTGCGCAACGACTGACGGGTAGGTATATTTTTAGATGAGGGTGGAAACTTCAGAGATTCCCAATATGTTTGTCCCTGGGACGATATAAGTCTACAATCAGGCTACGAATGGGACAAGCAAGCGACAACTTTCGATTCTATACCTAACATTATAAATATCACCGTTGCGATAAACTATAAAATCAATATCTGTATTACTTTCAGAGGATCTGGAACAACTTTGGAAAAAAAATATTAAAGTCTTAATGTAATTTCCAATTGATGGCTATGAAATGAAATATTTTCTGTTTTGGGCTAATTTATTCTAAATTCACGATTTGGTGCCCTGACGAAGAAAATAAACTTTCTCGAAAGCTCGGCTTAATTCAGAGATTTTTGTTTACCAAATGACTGCATCTCCGGAATTCATTTTTTATTTATTGTCAGCGATGTAGGTACCAAAATACCTAATAAAATACGTAAAATTATAAAAGACAAGTTTTTTTTAGAACAAACATAATAAGTATTATCTGATATAAGATTCTCAAAAACTAATTCAATAATTTTCATTTTTTTGATTTTAACAATAAATTTTTTTCATTAGAAAGAGAAATAACTGGATGATGAGACCTTAATTAATATTTAGAACAAGTTAAATGTTTCAGAGTTGCAGAGTGCAGAGGAACGTTTTAAAATGTTGTCATTCTTTGAAAATAATAAAGTTGCAAAAAAAATTTAGGTCGTTCGAAGCTGCAAGTATAATTATTAGAACTAAAATGCAAATTGTGTCCTTATATGCAAATTATATTGCAATTTTATTGCTTGGTTATTATCTCGACTATATTGGGATTCTTTATCATTACAACATTTCTACCTAGGAAAAATATTTAGTCTACAAAGAAATCCGCATCCATAAAATACACAAATATGGCTTCTCTGTTTGGAGAGACGATGAGACACAATTCACTTGAATGCTGGGAAGATGACACACAACTCCTGCTGTATTTTAGGAGTTCCCAACACAATTTTCCGCGTCAAAATGCTTTAATGGTTTTGAATCAACTCCCACTGAGCTAGATGCAGGGTGCGAATAGTACATTGCGCCATAAATTACTGAAATAATGAATATACTTTGTTGTTTTTTGTTTGGTAAATGTTAAGCAGAAATGTCAAGCGAAACAAAATCGCAAAATAAATTCTACTAGGATTTTCAAAACTATTGAAAAATTTCTCGATATTTTGCACTTTACATAGGTAAGTAAATCTTCGGTGAAAACTGACTTCCACAATATGGAATCTATTAGAAAAACAGACAAAAAGAAATGATATTTTATGTGTATTTTTTGTAATAAAATATTGATAAGAAAATAAATCGATGCTGACGATCAAGTTTCACAATGCCCTCAAAACTTATTGAACTGCCATATATCTCTATATGTAATCCCTAGTGGCCAAATGAAGTTAGGTGAAGGCAAAAGAAAACCTATAAGAATCCGTTTCGTTTATAAAACTGGTAGGTACAACAGTCACGTAGCATATATTACACGCTGAGTTCTTCTATTTTTTCGTTTGTTTTTGATACCAGGTCTGATGCTTCTTGCCATCTCTTAGTATTTTCTGGGAGTTTGTATCTTTTGTCATTGTTTCGGCGTTTTCCCTTTATTTATCACCCTATGTCAACTCGTAACATATACAGTGTGTCCGCAAAATAATGCATAAAGTCATTATTTTCAAGGAAAATACCAAAACTGTTTTTTTTATTGAGATCACAAGTTTTTGTTTTGTTACAAAATAATAAATAAAGAATATAAATTAAATGAAGTATGCATGAGTAAATAACCTCATTTAGGTACATGCTGAATTATGATTCATATTATTATAAAATCGCTCTGTACCATTTCTTGCAAATTAACTGAGCCAATGAAAATAATATCGAATTTATTGACAAAAACAGTAAGATAAGTAAATTTCTGCAAGTTGTTCTCAGGACAAGCAGATTGCTTATCTCGCAATTGAATATGAATTATTATCTCAAAAGGAAATCTGATAATCAGCACTAAACGTTCGAGAACCTTTAGTAGCTGGGGCATAATAGAGATCCACTTGAGATGTGTCGACAAATTGGTTACTTTTTCTCAAAGTGTTCAAAATAAGCTACTTAAATGCCCACAAAAGTAAATAAGTCCATTTTTAAATCTCGTCTGTCACATGCTGAGATATTCATCATGTATTGTTAACAATTGCTTTTGTATTGGTATATAGGTTTATATATAGAGTTGTAAAAGTGTTCTTCTTCAGGGGGGCGTCACAGCGGTCACAGTTGGTTGCTAAATGCTCATCAAAACGTGGCCATTCTTCGGTATATAGGCTTTAAGAAAGGAAGTGTACTCGAATTCAACAACAAGCATTGTAATTTTTAAATGGCCATTATTAGATATGCCAGGATTAGGTGTTAAATTCCTTCCGGATATTATTTGTAACGGCGAGAGGTATAAATATTAGGTACCTTATCCTCACTAATGCATTTTGTTGATCTTTATAACTTTAGATACATTATGAAAAAAAAATCTCTTATCTGTAAAACATACAAACATTGAGAAACTCGAGTAAATATAAAAAAGGGAAATCTGAAATCAGACTATTGAGTCTGAATTTCAATCAAAATATATGTAAAAATTTATAAAAATCATAAAAATTAGCTGTAAATTAAATTAAACCTAATCTCACCGTAAGTTTCAGAGCAATAAACTTGTTTTTCTGGACTCATTGTTTAAGAATTGTCCAGAAAAAAATATATAAATCATCAAAACAGTTCTAAAGTCTATAAAACCGGATAACACTAACAAATCGGTGTGATTTCAGAATATTGATACTTATAAATATTTTTTACAAAAAATTGGACCGACCTTATCAGTTGTTGCACTGAAAAATACAAAATAATATTAATTCTATTGGTGCTGGTTCTTTTGGAGTTGGTGCCTACAACAACAAACTACAACGACACAACTTCAAAATTACCAGCACCAATAGATAGGTGCAACAACTAATAAAGTCGGTCCAATTTTTTGTAAAAAATATTTATTTCACATTTTTGAGTGTAACATTAGTCATGAATATTGTTCAATGTTCACTAATACCCAAAAAGATATAGGCTTAGCTTGTATTTGTTATTTATTATTCAGAGATCTCAAAATATCGCGGCGCAAATATACATATTTCAGACTTTATTGCTGTAACTCGAAAACCGTAACTCAATTCAAATGTTGCTACATATAATCCTTTCTTTAATTTGACCGTCTCATATTTACAATTTTCGAAAAAAATTGCTCTTCCACATAGCGGAAAAACGCATACTTATCACATATTTCAGACTTTTCCATTGCGAAACTCGGAAACCGTAACTCTTTTGAAAAAATGTTCAATTTAAACGTTTCCGGATATGGTACCTTTTCTAATTTTCAAATCTCAATGGACTTTTCATTAATTCTGTCGTCTCAGATTTTCTATTTTCGAGAAAAATTGCCCCCTCCTTTGGGGGCGGTTTTTTGGAGGGAAGGAGATTTTGGGTTTGATTTTTCTCAATATGGGACCATTTCCCAACTCTCCTCTTTCAAATGAAACAAAAATCGTCTAAATCGGAGTACGTTTATTATGCAAAACGGGCGAACAGCCATAAAAAAAAATAAAAAAACAATCTTACAATCGAATTGTATACCTTCTCCTTTTTTGAAGTCGGTCAATAAAAAATAGATCTAGTTCAATTTGATTTAGTATTTGAATAAACCTTAAAATGTATAGACAAAATATTAGACGATTTCAATTGGAAAATAAATACATATCTAATTTTCATGAAATATAATAAAAATAAGGTACCCCATATTCCTAATTATTCAGATAAAATTGGTAATAAGACATATGGAATTCTTTGAATAGATAAAAAGATGCTCATGAGTAGGTTTCTATTATCTATTAATTAGCAAACAACAAAATTAGTAGCACTGAATATTCCTCTATTAATTTTATAGCTTTCTGAATCAAATATTGTTCTATGGAAATATTTTCACAAATATCTAAATACTTTTGATATCTATGGTCGTTGTTAAGGTCTGATGTATCATATCGATCCAGTGCTAGAGAGAGAGATACCTATAGTTCTGACGAAGATTTTCCCAATGTATAGAGAAAAGCTTCAGCGGGCTCCGGGTTTCCCAACACGGTGCACACAAGCTTTCCTGATGTCGATATTCCGATTTAATATCGTCGAAATATTCATACTCACATGTAGGTATAATAAGACTTAATGTCTTTGAATGATGTGGATCTATGTTTACAGGGTGATTTTTAAATATACACGATTATTAGAAACAATGATTCAAAATTGATAATTACTTGATTGATTTTCACTATTGAAGTTACCAAATCCAAAGAAAAACTGTTAAAAAACAATATCGCAAGAAAAACATATATATATCTCTAGGTATTATCTATAATTAGTACTAATAGAACTATAACCTCAAAACTGTGGAGGATATATAATAAGCTGGTCTGATTTTTGGTCAGTTAACTTAACACATGGTTCATGAACTTTCCAAATACTGACTTTGAATTTCAGTAAAGAATATTATGTAAGTTTGAAAATTCCTTGCTTTCAGTAGATATCCCCTGTAGGTATCTATCTATATTTTTATTCATGCCATGTTTTTTCTTCGCCCAAATATTTCTCGGGTACAAGAAGAAATATTTTTCTTTCTGTTTTATATTATATCTATGTAAAAGGGAGTCGAGTCGAAAGATGTGGACTACTTATGAGAGTGCGAAAAAAAATATCGGAAGTTAAGAGGGATTACCTGCCGTAGTACAGGAGGGGGAGGTGTGAAAATTGAATTTAACATCCAAGTGTGCGCAGATTAAATTTTCATATTTTACATCCAAGGAATGGTAGTCGCCTTTGCTGTTTTTTTCTTCAGGAAAATTTCACTTGTACCTTATAGGTAGGTACCTAAATATAGATAAGGAGGTTTTCGCAAAGTATCTACCTATCATTAGCAGATTTTTTTTCATTCAATGACACCAAGAATATATATTATTCATTCTCATGATTCATTATCTAAGTATCATAACTAACATATCATAAAAATTTTGTCCATGCTATGAACTTTTCAATGACAGCAAGTTCATAAATAAGAATAGGTACCTTACCCCTATATTTTTGGAGTTCTAAAGCTGCTTGCACATGGCACTACTCCGACCAGCACCAGCGGCAAAAAGTGTTCTATAATCAGTTTTCTAAGCGATTGTCAACAATAAAAGATCGAGAGATTGAACCAGCACCAATAGAATTAATATTATTTTGTATTTTTCAGTGCAACAACTGATAAAGTCGGTCCAATTTTTGGTAAAAAAAATAAAAAAAATTTGAACGTTCACTAATACCCAAAAAGTTATGGGTAGGTTTAGCTTATACTTACTTGTTATTTATTATTCAGAGATCTCAAAACATCGCGGCGCAAATATACATATTTCAGACTTTACTGCTATAACTCGAAAACCTTAAGTCAATTTAAATGTTGATACATATAATCTTTTCTTTAATTTGGCCGTGTCATATTTTCAAGTTTCGAAAAAAATTGCTCTTCCACATAGCGGAAATAAATAAAACAAAATCGGTTTAATTTTTTGTAAAAAATATTTATTTTGAAAAAATGTTCACCAAAAAAGATAATAGGTACCTACTTTGCTTATTCTTACTTATTCAGAAATTTGAAAACATCGCGGAAACACACATATTTCCGATTTTATCACTGCTGTAACCTGGAAACCTATGTTTTTTTTATTACCAACTTAAATTTCTATAATGTTGTCGTCTCAAATTTTCGATTTTCGAAACAAAAAATGCGACCTCCACCCCATTTGGGAGAAGTTTTTGGGGGAAGGACAATTTAAATATCATTTTTTTTTTCATTGGGATCAATTTTCAATAGTCCTCTTTGAAATGAAAAAAAAAATCATGAAAATCGGCAATCGAAAAGGCAAACAAACAGTCGAATTGTATACCTCCTCTATCTTCTTAAAGTAGTATTTATCTAGTAAAAGAAAGTAAACATTTTTGAATAAAAAATAGTTATTGCCGATGTAAATTTTATATTGTTAATTTAACCTTATTACTGTACTTTTATGTAGGTTTAGGTAGGTAAGTACCTACCAATATCTACATAAATGAAGAAAACAATGAAAAACTCAGCGAAGCTTTTCAAATTGAATTACATAAATGTCATGGCTTTCCATCACTTTGACTTTTGAAGCACTCAGATATATATATATCTACCTAGTTAGGTAAATAAAATTTGATTATATTCCAATTTGGTAGCAAAAATGCTGGCTATGGAAATTGCCTCGGCATGTCACGAATCATTTTCGTTTTGTTGCATTGATTCACAGAGTGCTTGAATTTTAATGATATCTACCTACCTAGAGAAATATATTTTTTTCCAATGTTAGAACAACATTCCATATTAGGTATAACAAATATTGCCAATATAGACCTAGACCATTTATTCAGAAATGAGTACATATCTACTTGCCCTATAAGCATTACCTTTGCATTCAATGTAAATTATTAGATACATAACTCACGAAATATCTGGGCTACTCCGAGTTTCATTCGGTAAACAAAGCCAATTGTTTAAAAAAAATCTTCATCTAGGTATTTCTAATATAGTTGCAGATCAAGTGGATAAAATACAAATTCACATGGTGTATAAAAATTATTGTTTTCATATACCTAGACAAGACCGAAAAGCAACGACTCTGGTATAGATATTATGTGTATGCCATTTATTAGTGTCGGTAAAGTGAAATTAGTGCATTAAATTTCTACCCTATCACTTAGTGCTAAAGGGGGTGGAAGGGGGGCGGCTTGGTTTGGTTGCTGCTGTCTTTTGCTTTTGCCCCTCTCGAAATGCCAGCTTTCTCTGTCTCTGTCACCTCTTGCTTTATTATTTGGTGAGTTCGATATCGAAAGGAGGATGACAGCATCATATATATAGGTAGATATAGCAGTGGTCTATCGAGCAAAGGCTCATAGCAAACAAATAAACAGCATTTAGGTAGGTATATATACAGGGTGTTTATATAAGATCAATCATCAATTTATATACCTAGATATCTTCCCATTTTGGCAGCATTTCAATTTCCTTAATATCTAGAAGTAATAATTCCTTAATGATTAGAAAGTTTATGTAAGTAGATAGGTATCTTTATATGCAATTATCCCTCTGAAAAATATCAAAAAAATTTGAAGGAGAATCACCAAGTTGACTGATTTTGATGATTTAATGTTTACTTTTGATGCAAAGTGCATTTTGAACCTACTGCGGATGGTTACTGACTGTGGCAGACCTAATCATCGAATTATTAGACTGGGCATTTTTTGAGCTAATTCAATAATTTTATTATAAAGTATAAAAAATATAGCCAAATAATTGCAGGCAGTAGAAATGATTAGATACTAATAATCAAAATTAAAATATCACCAATGCCTACCTTTTACTTAGGTAGGTACCTACCTAACTCTTTCACATAATTGAGGAATCAAAGAAATACTTTGTATATCTCAGAGTTACCTACCGCAAATTGCTTAACATAGTGTTGATACTTATATGGGTTAAGTATCTAAAAAAAATATAACAAAATGTGTCTTCGGCAATAACTGCACTAAGTTTTTCAACCTATTTTGATTTATTTAGGTACAAGTAACTATTGGTACATTCACTATTGGTACATACTTTAAAAGAATAACTGTTCTATGTGGTTGTATCTATAGTTTTTACAGTCAATGGACGTATAACAGTTGTTAAGTATCCTACCCCTCAGAGATAAATCGAATATAGAAACTATAGGATTTCTATTTTAAAATTATTTCATGTTTAAGTAGGCATCTATAGTTCGATTGAAAAACATCGTTAATGAAAAATATAGTAAAAAGTATCTATATTTTATGATCCGATCCTAACCGACAGTCTATTGCATGTTTATATGGTCAAAACGTCCCAAGTAAAAACATTTAGTCAATCATTTATTGTGAAAAGGACTATACTTAAGTACCCACTTATTTTTATTTAAAACAATAATATTGTAGTAAAATATAAACACAAATCTCACAAATCCAATCAAGTAAATTGAAATCGTCAAATGCAATTATCTGGAGTATTTGATTTATTGTTCTTGGTAAATTTACCTATAATGTAAACAAACAAATCCGGGGTATAAGTTATACTTTACGTAGGTCAAACTGGCAGAAATATTCAAACGCGTATCAATAAACACAAAAGCTCATTCATATAGGTACCTACCATGAAACGAATTCAAACTAATGTCAAAATCTTGCATACCTACCGAAAAGAGCGGATTAAAATTTTATTC
This sequence comes from Crioceris asparagi, assembly GCA_958507055.1. Taxonomy (NCBI): domain Eukaryota; kingdom Metazoa; phylum Arthropoda; class Insecta; order Coleoptera; family Chrysomelidae; genus Crioceris; species Crioceris asparagi. Next base: position 148,132 of record OY293833.1, on the reverse strand, counting down.
AGATAGGTACCTAGGTACCCACCTAGAAACTTGAATCATTAGAAATTACCTTATAAAAGTAAACATTCAGGTATGTCCAGCCCTTTACTAGAGGTAGTTCTATATTTACCTATAAACCTCATTAAGATTTATGTTAACCATCCTTATTATTTAAGTAGGCACGTATCATATTAGAATTTAGTTAATATCAACTCATATTTGAGAAAGGCGCAGTAACACTCATTTTTTACCTACTTATAGATAAACTTTGATGACAAAAAGTTCAAGAAAATTATCATAGGTAAGTAGATATAGGTAGCAGGTTATTAGTCAATGATAAAAGATTATTTTTCTTGGAGAAAAATGTCGACAGTCGCATTTATTTATAATCGTTAAAAGAAAATGAAAATTATAACTGGTATCTTTTTTGTGCAATTAGGTATATTTCTACATTTCTATGTGAAAATGAACGTGCATTCAAATAGGTAGGGACGACATTGGTTAATGCGTCCAAAAATGATCTTTTACTCTGTTTATAGATTCAAAATGCAAATTTTAAGGATTTCTAAGTGAACACAAATGTAAAGATTTCAGGGCAGTTACCCTCCTCTTTTGTTGCTCGATAAAAGGAGGGTATCCAGACACCACGGTATATATCCCAACTTCAACAACATGGCGAGGCGGGGATTAGGGCTTCTTTGGTAGGGCACGTCAGTTTTCTATTGGCCCGTCTCGATGGCCCGCCTACAGACTGTTGGCAAATATTGGTCGACAAATAGTCCGTGTTTGTTACAATGTTTAGATGTGCCGAATGAGTTCTTCGTACACAGTATAGTTTACTCACTACCGAATGACTTATCATGATTAATGATTTTGTATGTGAGTGTACTTACGATGAACGCTAACAAAGTTTACATGATAAGTAATTTTATTTAAACATTGTGCGAGTGTGTTAGTGGAAAACTATTTCTCATATCGACGTGAATATTATTATATTCAGATACAATGTGCAGCAACGAAACGCCAACGAATCATTCGCCGCCCAAGTTTCCGGTGCCATTTTCATTTGAAACGAGCAATACTCCAACACGTGCACTATTCCCTTTAGAACAGTATCGCCTTCAACTTTACCAATATGCAGTTGCCGAACGTCTAAGGTATCCATTGATCAATCCATTTCCATCGACATTAACTTGTTATCCACTATTTCCACGTACACTTCAACCGGAAGAACCCAAACCGCAACACAGCTACATCGGACTGATCGCCATGGCCATACTCAGTTCACCCGATGCCAAATTGGTGTTATCCGATATATACCAGCACATATTAGATCATTATCCTTATTTTCGTACTCGTGGTCCTGGATGGAGGAATTCCATTAGGCATAATTTATCATTGAATGATTGCTTCATCAAAGCCGGTCGCAGTGCAAATGGGAAAGGCCACTACTGGGCGATACATCCGGCAAATGTAGATGATTTCCGAAAAGGTGACTTCCGCAGACGTAAAGCCCAAAGGAAAGTGCGAAAACACATGGGCTTGGCTGTGGACGAGGATGGTGCCGATTCACCAAGTCCACCACCGATATCAGTCAGTCCTCCAGTGGCACCAGGTCCATCGACGTCCGTCTACCCCATCGTAGCGACAAGAGGCCCCTCGAGAAAGCGACAGTTCGATGTGGCCTCGTTGTTGGCACCCGAATCCGGTGATGATACCAATGAGGAGGACATCGATGTCGTCACAAGTGATCAACATCAACAACAAGAGAGACCCGACCATCATCACCAAACACAACAACCACATCAACCACAATGGCCGATATTCCCAATTGTTGATTACTATCAAGCCCTTTTACATTCTCGATCTATTGGACATCATCATCAGACAAAAACGGATAATAACATCAATAATACACCGGACAATTCGAGCGATTCGTAAGTGATACTGTGTAAATATATTATCTTTATATATATATTATATATATTCTACATCATGTTTTTAATTTACATAAATACCTATATAAAAATATTGATGTTCATGTATATATGTATCTACCTATATATTATCTACTTATAAATTCCAAATTCTTTTTATTACTCAATGACATTATGAATAAAAATATTTATACTTAATTCAAAACTTATATAGGTACCTTAGGTACCTCAAGTGACTATTGATCGAATAAGACGCTGTAGCAAAACACGTTAAAATTGGTTAATTTTATTGAAAACAATTTTCACATACAAAGTAAATTTATTATAGGTAGTTTTTGTAGAGGATCAAGTACCAAAACAGTTCTAAGGCACCCCATATATTGACAACTATCATACTCAAAAAAAATCCGGTATATAATAGGTATATTTCAATGAATACAATTCAATTTTGCTATTTATTTCTTATTTATATATCAATAGGAGAATGTGAAGGAAAAGTATACATTTGGTCCTTCTATCCTATCTAGTGACATTATGGTCTTACTGCTGACTAGATTTCATCCATTAAATCCTTTAAATAGATAATATAAACCATATCGACTAAGAACTGATTGCAAAAAACCTGACTTATCGATTAAAAGGATGAAATCCTTTGGATATGTTTGGTTTTCACAGCAACCAGAAGAAAAATCAGGAGATTCTACACCATACCAATAAAGTAGCACCTTGAAATTTACCTACTCTAAAAATTTTATCTTTAAGTATATTTATTTACAGCAAAAAGAAATATATTTAAGTGCCCTGTTAATTCTTGGCACCTTAAAAACATGGATGCCACATATCTGCCTGACACAACTGCCTTTTTATAACTCATTCTGTTTTAATCGAAGTTTTTCAAACTCATAAGGGTATGTTTGGGAATACAGTAGTGAACCAGAAAAACTATTAACAAAGTAAGCTGCCAAGGTATTGAATCAAAATCTCACAGGGCAATAAATATATTCCGGTTCTACTCAGTAAATGTTCCGGGATAGAAGTACTAAAACCATGTTAACAAATTTTATCCAGGCACGTTTATGATCTTCCTTATGGTCGCTGCATGTGGAAAACCATTTCATTCTATATGTTACTTCTGTCATAGAAATATACTTTACCGTCGCAACTCGGATGCTCCATATACCTATAGGCATTATGAAGCATCGGTAAGATTAATTCCAAAGGCTTTACTTCACCTGCTTATTCTCTTTTAGGATGGTATAACCTAGACATGTTCTGAATCAATATGGTGCTGTGAGTTAATCTGATATATTTGAGGAGGGTTTTGTGATTTCTAAGATATTACATTATTGCTTTCTAAGTGCGCCGAATCTCTAGTTACCAGAAAATGGAGAAAATCCATTTTCTTCCAATTATATTTGAGTATTTTCAATTTTGTCTTCAGCCAGATTAATTTCATCTGCAAAATTAACTAAACAATCTCTAGCAGCCTTATTCATCATCAAGGTTGTAGTTTAACACAAAAACCTTGCTCGACTTAAAATTGTTGAGTACCTAGTATCTAACTTAGATTTAACATAATAAGAAAACATGTAGTAAAGGTACAGAATCTTTGTATTTTTGGCAAGTTTTCCATATAAGCGCTTACCATTTTCAAATGCTTTGTTTGAGGAATTTAAATTGATGATCTATGATCTCAACTTCTTGTATTTTTAGTTATTTTTTATTATGTTTTGGTCGTTATTGTTCAATCAATAGTCACAAGAGTCATTTATTTTGGTTCTTATATTAATGAGAATCAATAGAAAATGTTTCTATGATGAAACTTCTGAAATAATTTAAATTATTGAATTTAAAAGATTTCAAATTAAGTAGTATGTATATTAAATTGAATTTCATATAGAGTGCCATAAAAGTCTATGAACTGAACTGGTTAATTAATTATTGTATTACCCAAAAATCATGTCGTAGGTACCTATACCTAAACAAATTATTACATTTTTGTTATTTAACAAAAAGCAATCCTGGCAATATAATGTTGGTACCTATTTTATTTATTTGTATGTATACTTATGTGTACAATATAGGTACCTAAAAGACGTCATTATAATAAATATATCGAAAATATCATTATTTGTATATCTAATTTTAATAAAATATGTGATTTATCCAAAAGAATGAATGTTATATTGATATAAATGTAAATAAAATTATAAATTATTATTGTATGTATGATTTATTATTGTAAATATAAATTTAAAGGTAACTAAACGTTTTAAAAATTAAACTGAATATTTATTTTTACCATTATATACCTACTTATAGAAATACATGACCGGTAATTATAAAGAATTAAGAGAAATAAAGAAAAAAAAAACAATCATTTGAGATCTGTATACCTACCTAAGAGTTATTTTCTAATGTTTGCCTAGGTGAAGTTTGTGAAAATGACAGACAGTCAATCAATAATGAATAAAAAAATGTATGTACCTACCTAATAAAAAAGTTGAACTCCCAACTTCCAAGTCGTATACACTTACCATTGCCATTTACCAACTCTGATAGAATCAAAATCTATCACTGAATCCATTCGTAGGGCATTTTATTAGATTTGAAGTAGCTATGGATACCAACATAGGTATTTTAGGAAAAAGGCTCAATGGGTTCGGTAGGTATATTATTTAGTTAGGAATAACTTTTGGGCATGAACATTTTCTTTGAGACGCGCTCCTGTGGCAGATTTCCAACATCCGTATTTTGTATCAAAAAAAAAGTTCAAGAATGAGGCAAACTAGTTAAGTAACTGTATGAATTTCAGAACATATACGTTTCAAATATCTTTATTACCTTAATAAATCTAAATTAGATCTATCATTTCTTATAGCTGCCATTTTGTGGTATAGGTAGACTGTAAAAATTAGGATAATTAAAATTACGCAGATCCTTATTACAGTCACTGCTTGGTAACTACAACTACGAAAAAAAATACTAATTTTGGTAGATGAATAAGAATAAATATATTCTGCAAAGGGCATGATTTAAAAAAAAACAAAAGATTAAATTTTAATTAAAGCATTCATATCTTCTCTCAAAAATCTCATTAACAGGTAATGTTCTTGATTCAATCAAGTTGGGAAAATAAATCGCTATCTACATTCATTTTTTTTTAAATAAATATCTCACAAAAATCTAGATTTTCTTCGAAATAGTTGGATTTCTGAATACCTTCCTATTCAATTTCTATATATAAATATCCTAGCTCAGTTTCTGTTAGCAGAATCAGATTAAATTCTAACCCTCACCAAAAATGTTATCGATTCAGTTTATTGAAGTCACATACCACTTTATACGATCTATTCCTATGGACTATATATATTATTTAGGCCCTTCACCATGATATTATATTTATGGTAAACATATTTAAGTGTTTGTACCAATCGCATGTTATATACTTTTATATGCGGGGTCAAAAATGTTCCTTTGTAACAAATGTATTTCTATATATGGTACAGTTATTGTTTGTGAATAGGAAAACTCCCTAAAAGCAACACCCTTTTTAACACGCCCCTAAATGTGTTGAAAAAAATATAATGTGAATAAAATATGTTACAATTGGTCCGCATTGTGTTTGAGGGTATTTCTTTAGTCTCCTACTACCTAGTTGGTTTTTTTTATGCATTTTAAAGCACCGAGTTTCACTTGGGTAAGCAAAATCGTTTGTTCAAAAATGAATTAACCCTTTTAATAATAAAATAATTGTTTTGTTTACCTACATTTTTAATTCTCAAATATATTTTGTATAACCATTTCGCTGCCTTCATACCGAAGTGTAAGTATAAATATAGATACAATAGATTCGATGATTCGATAGACAAAATGTGAACCATTTTACCTAACAAATATTTGAATTAGCTGACTGAATTCTGACCACGTCAACGATAGCTCGGGCAAATCTATACTGTCCAATGAATACTTTTTCAACAATAGGCTACCGGTTAGTATATTGATACAGATGAATCGTGTTTAAACACGAAATGTAGGTACCTTCTACCACCCTATGTAATTGTATTTTATATATAAGTGTCAAATGAACAAAATGTTTCCATTGAATTTTTACATTTCGGCGTATATGTACGTATGGGGTGTTCGTCGGAAACACTAATATTTGAAAAAATTTAAATACTTTTCTAGTTTTTATATTTATTTTAACTTGATGAAGATAATATAAGCATCGACAATTAGATATTGCCAATTGAGTTTCAATTAAATTGGCATAAAATTCTCTTATTACGGCCAAACTTTCGGTAACATCATTCCTCTTCCTCAGGGCAGATATTATTATCTACCTACATATTGCGACCAAATTTCAATTGATAAATTGAAGATGAGGGGACACGATTTATATAAAATATATAAAAGAAAGTGGTTTCTCTTAAAAGTCGCTTTCAAATCAAATACTTTTATTATTACTTGATATAGAGAACCTTTTTGAGTGGCCGGAACGCCCATCTAAGATCAAACACTGATTACACTCAAAAGCCGGCTATTATTAAAATTCACATCTGACAGGTAACAAATATATAGATAGACAAAAATAACTTCACCACGCTGCTTTTAAGAAATCTTTGAGTTAAAATAACAATATATATATATATATCCATCTCTATACGATCTATATATCAATACCTATACATAATGAAAAGGAAAAAAAAAATAAATCCGCAAAACAGATAAGGAATTGAAAAAAAAAGAGCCACAACACGATTGATCCAGTCATTCCGAAGATTTTAATATAATTATACGGTCAAGCTAAGACACAATAGGGCCCTTCTAGATGTATTTTGATGGACTTGTTGTATTCTTTATTATTCATGAGTGCCGAAGTGATCCAAACAGAACCAAGCATTTTATAAGTTGACAGGTTGCATTCAACTAATGTTTTGTTATATCGAGGCAACTTCAAACATCATTATCATTGTTGGTTATTTAAGAATAAAGCGCAAGCTATAACACATAGGTATATCGACAAATATTTTCATTCTGAAACGTTTATAACAGAAACTTATACATATACAGGGTGTACCTACCTACGAAAGGAAATATCGCATAGAAATTTACATAGGTACATTAGATACTCCGCAAATAAACTGAAATTAACTAGTAAGGAAATTATTTACTCAATTATTTACCTCTTAGTTAGATAATTTAATAATTTGAGTGTCATTTCTATCTATTTTAATCTTTATTAGATTTTAAACATTTAACCTTTATTAGATTTTAAACAAATTTTCGTTATTGGGCATTATCGGGTAAGTAGTTTCAAAAAAAAAATTTTTTTTTTTAATTATCAAAAAAGGGCTGTACTGTAAATATCATTAAAAATAATTTTGAATTATAGATATCATCAATACCTATAACTTTTGTTCGAAGAAATTTTTCATCAAATGCACAGAAACAAATAAAAATAAATATAGAAAAAATAAAAAAATATTGCTAAAACATGAAAACTCAATATAAATTTGATGTAATTGTACATTTTCTGGAGATCATAATATAGACCCTGATTTTGAAAAATATATATATTTAAATTATTGATAAGAAATAGGTGAGAAAAAAAAAACAGCCTTGAAGCGGAACGCGAACCCTATCTGCTTTATATATTCAACAGCCAAAACAACAACCTCTAACCACAAAGCTATGACACATGCGGTTAAAAATGGGCAATTTGCGTGTAATGAAATGTGCAGGTATGCCAATGAAAAGGTTGTTCAAATTTCAATTCAATGAATTTTCGAGAAATACCTTTCCGCTGGCTACAGGCCGTCGGGATTTTTTTTATCATGTAAGTTATCACAATTTTATAATGACAGTACTCATCTGTTAAATCACTCTGTAACAAAGAATCATCTGCTATGACAAAACAAAGGTTATTATTGTATTATATGTATGTTAAAGAAATCAATTCATATGGAAATATTGTAGTGATATCAATCAGTTCTCGAGACACCTAGTTGAGACAACTTAGGGAACTTGAAGTGTGGAGAAAAGTCAAAATATTCGTAAATAATATTACAATTCCTTTTATGGAAAATGCTACATAGAACTAGCGTGTGTAGAAAATTTAAAATTAGGTGTTAGATTTTAACGAGATACCCCGCAGGTTTTGTACACGCGATATAATGTACGAATTTTGATTCTCTTTGCCCAGAGGGTTGGTTTTATAAGGGCATAAGGGAGACACAATCTGAATTCTCTGATGAGAATAATCTTGCTATAATATAATAGAACATTTAATGCATCGATGAATTGCAATAATACCTCGACAACTGTAATTGCAATTGTTCGACTGTGTAAATGAGTAAATAACCGTATTTCTAAATACAGGGACTGCATTTATGTATATATGTATACGACAATACAATACATTGTTAGTTAAATAATAATATAACTCCCTTGGCGCGAGTTACTCACACTTCAAGAATTATTTTTGAACCCACTTGGGTAATGCCAAGCAACAATGTTTTGTTATTGTTATAGTTTTTCCGTGATGTAAATACGAGAAATGTGGATTCGAACAATTGGAAATAAAAATATTTTTTTCTTGAATAACGTTTGAAATATTCAACAATTTGATTTTCCGCTCACTATGCTGTTATGATTTTCTACTCATGTTTTTCTGGCACCTATTATTATAATTCACATTTTATACCATTGAATGTGTAAAGTTGGATAATCTAATATAATAAGAAAGTCAAACAACACAGTATCTATATCTGGTAGATTATTAAAAATTATTATATTCATTGGCATATTTTTTAAACAAATACTGAGGAAACGTATTCAACACTGTTATTATTGGCTGAATGCTATGAAAATAGAAAAAATACTTGGAAAATGTCAATCTAAAGAAAGCTAAAGAACTATTAGCAAGTCACTTCAGCAAACAAAATTACAGATAAACTCATATTGTTAAAAGGTAAACATATAGTTATATGAATAGACTTTCAAAATCAAATGAAATCCATAATCCCGTTATAAAAACATTTTAAAAGGTGTTAATACGGAGAAGGCCACAAAAATACCTTCAATAGGACTATATGTCAAGTAGATTATATGCGATGAACAATGAGTACCTCTTGGAGAGACCCACAATATTTGTACCTCCTGTGGCTTTTGAGGGACTAATTCTCGAGTGTAGACCCTTATGCCTCATTCATGATTTTGATCAAATTAGGTTTTGAACGCTTCTCTATATAATATATTATGTATATACTACTGCCATAGAATAATTTAATGTCGACACAATGACAGTTTTGCAACAACTGGAACTACATATATATAAATATAACACGTATGTATGCCCTTCACAGTGGCGTTTACACCAATAAATTCAACAGATGTATGTTTGAATCCTCTTCAGTTTATCCTGTAGCAAGAAGTCATTTCCCCGTTGACAAATTTTTGAAATAAGAAACAAACAAAAATTTAAAGAAAATGAATGAACAACGGCGAGAATGGTATAACATATAAAAGATTGCAGGATGAGCACAGATATTGAAAGAGTCATCTGAAGTTATCTGAATGCATTCAATATGCCATTAATCATTGTGATCTGATTGAAGTAAAGACATGACGGTAAATTCCATACCAAACACAGGATGATGTCTTTTTAATCGATCATTATATTATATATGTATGTCCCGAAAAAAACATACTGAACGCTGTCAATGGAATAGTGGGCTGGGTACCTACTGATTGTTGTCAACTGATACGTTAAACGGTTTTACGCTAATAATATAATTTGATATTTTTCACATTATGTGTAATATGCTTCTACATTTCTTAGAGTCTATTGTATACATGGGATAAATACAAAAACTTATCTTATACCTGTAATTTTTCAGAAAGGACATATTATTCAATACCTAAATACTAATTTACACATGACAATAACATATTTTTATTGGTCCATCTCGAATATCATAATAATCGTTTTATTCTATACAGTTCAAAAGATAGAAATCGCTAAGGGAATTCGATAGGGTCTAAGCGAGTATGTTTCTTGAATGTGGATTGTCCTATAGGGTTGAAGGTTTATAGAATAGTTTACCTAGTGAGATGCTCCTCTGATATATAAGATATCTACACTTATAGAAATATTTTGAAAGAATTTCAACGGAATGGGAAAATACAGCCAACTGCAAGTCGGGCTTGCACATGCGGGGTTCCATACATTAAAATTACGTCACAGCTCACCAAAGCTGTGATTACGTTTTTAGTAAGAACGTATTTCAACTGTTCATGAGAAACAGGCGGCTGACAGAAGAACGGACAGCAAAGGTTTAATAATAAGATCCCGTTGGTACCCTTTGGGCAAAGATTAGAAACTTTTAATCTTTGCTTTGGGTACAGAACTCTAAAAAGAATACAGGCTGACCTACTGTATTTGAGCATATTTTTCACGTAGACTGTCGAAACTTCCAATAATTATTTCGTCAATGCTAAATATATGATATATATTTCCCAAAAGGTTTAACAATGCTTTTTATTCAGTGGCGGGTATCAGGCATACTTGGAGACCATGAATTATGAAAATGGCTTATTTATAACACAATCTTGAGAGACAGCTGTTATGTTTTCAATTTATTTGTAGGTACTATTTTTATATCCATGGAATAAATCTCTTAACATATGTAACTAATAGATACGGTCTCTTGATTTTGTTTCTCCTCCCCTGGTCCATTGATAAAATTAGCTATAATTCCGTGAACATTCATGAATTTACGACATGATAAAAAATAAAAACCCCGAATTTATGTAATTTATGAAATTCAACTTTTCGCCATGTTACCATAGTACGGGATATTCATTCAAGTATGTATCTATAAATGGGGAAGTTCGTAGTGTAGGGTGTGTACTTAAGGATCTTTTTATATTTGACTTTGGTTAAATCTAACTTGGTTAGGTTTTAAAGTTATATACGTAAAACCTCATATTTTTCTCATACATATGTAATAAATAGGTAATTAATAATATTTGATTATAAATCATGGTCTATTTAATGCTTATGTGGAAACCTTATTTCATATCATTTATGTAACGCTACTGTATCCATCATATATCACAAATTCGTCCGGCGCCAAAGAAAACCGCTGAAAATATGATTCCACAGTTCTTTTACAGAGACTCAAGCCGCATCCTTATAAGCTACTAGAGTTAATTAAGTCGGTATATATAAGCAATACAAAATTGAAAAAATATCCGCTGAGATCCACAGAGTAATCCTCTTAAGCATCCATACCACATATACACACGTTACATAATAATATATAAACTAGCTGTGCTACGCTCGTATTTAAAAGCAGTGCGGTTACTGATTATATCGAGGAGCTCCCTCTTCCTTCTGTTGTTTAATGGCTTCTCATAAATTCGTCAAAATATCGTGATTAAAATTCAACTCATCTAAATACCACCGAAACTAAAAACCCTAACATTGGAAGTCCTTGTACATATTGGATAAAATTATTACCTGTAGAGATGCCGTCATTTAATAGACAAAATTGTTTCAATCAAGCAAAGAAAAAAGAAAGCTCGTTTACTATGAAGAACGTGCGCAAAATAAAGATTTCTTTTAAATAGGACCGACTCCATTGGTTGGTGCATTAAAACATAAGAAGCAGGTAATATTAATTCTGCTAGTGCTGATAATTTTGCACTTGTGCAGTTATAGCTTATACAAAAAAAAATCGTTGTCATTTGGATGCAACATAAAAATAAATAAATTGACTAAAATATGTGCAGAGCGCTTTCCACAGCAGCTCTTTATTCAAAAACAGAATTCAATAAGCTCAGGAATGGATGCAAAACAGCAGCAAAATAACCGAGTGTGAATCGTTCTTTTAGGGCATGCTCCAACTCTTGAGGGGATAGAGAGCATTGGAAAGAGAAAAGCGGAAAGGGTGGTTTTGTGCCGCCCCATCAGTCTCTGGGGGATGCCACCAGTCTGTAATTAAACTCCTAGCGACGCTGGTAAAACAGTAACATAGGAGGAGGCTAGTAGCTTGATGGTCTTCCCCTACATTTGTGCCAGTAGCGGTGCACAAAAGACTTAAATTTGTCAGTCAACAAGTGTTTCATTGTTTAGAAACATGAGACAACATCTCTATCGATAATAAAAATGTTAAACATATTATTATATGTTTATTTTATTAAATCTATTGTTTTATATTATTTGTACCTAATAGATGTCACATGTCACATCAAGCTCTTTTCCAAAGGTAGGTATATAGGAAATTAAATTTGTTGCATTACCTACCTTGAAAATTTCGATCTCTGGGTTTCGTGTCAATATCCACAGCCTTGACGATCATATTAGCACACTAGTATGGAAAGTAAATGACCGCACGCATTCACTGATTTAGGTATCAGTCAGACAAATAATATATACAAACACTTTACGTTTTACTCTATTACTTTCACTCAAGAACAAAGGATTCAAAAGGTAACGTGGCATATACCTAGATGGTATTTAATAGTTTTGATTAACATTCACCATTATTATTATATTAGTACATAGCACGATGCACATACAATATGTTAATAATGTAAATTTTATATTCTTCACTTGTCATATTCCATGACATTTAAACGCGAATTTTGACAGGCTAATTTCAATAAGTCAAAAAAACACGCGCATGCGTTCTAAAAACATGTAGACTACAGTCCTCCATTTTCCATTTGGGAAGTTGGACAATGATCATGATTGATAGTACACGTGAGCCGAGAGCAAAGAACGAATATACTACAAAAGGGCTAATTTTACAACATTCAATTCTAGGCATATGTCAAACTGAACTTTAAATGGTTGTCAAATCAGCACTCGCCTTCAATCGTCGTGCATATGCCATTCCTTTAGATACACTTACCTAGACTCATGTTGCATTATCGCCACTTCACCGAATTGTAGCATAGACTAATATTTTCATTTTCTAGGTTTGCACGATTTGAACGCTGATTTTAATAGAACTCGATATGAAAAAATAACAAAAAAATAAAAAAGTCTGCATACTGTGGGAAACGTTCACTTGGGTTTATTCATAGACATAATACACTAGGTTTATCACAACTTCGATAACATTATCGAAATAAATGCATATTTATATATATAAAAAAGTAGGAAAGTCTTTATAAAATGAAAAATGCCAAATGATATTTGTTAATGGTAATTTTGAAATTGTTCGAGAGATGCAGTAAACCTGTCTACCGACCCTGGAAAAAAAATTCAGCATACCTTTTTATTGACTTAGAAAAAATCATCAAAATCAAAGTACACTCCTTCTTTTTGAAGTCGATGAGAAATGGCCGGTGATGATTATTCGTAATTCTTTATGCAGTGTCGGATTTTTATGTAAAGTTGAATGGACCCTACATCTATTGACTAAACGAAGAAGCTTACTATGGCAACATAGAAAATCTGCAGGTGACTATCAGCTCTAGTTATGCCAGAGAACAGAGACGTATACGCCTCTGTTCTCTGGTTATGCTGTCGTTTTTCTGACAATTCTGACAGATACTTCTGTTATTATATTATTTATAGGTTAGAAAATCATGACGTTTATAAACCTTTGCTGGAGAATTGGAGAACATCATCAAATATGCTAATGTGTAAATAAAATAATATAGAATAAACCCAAATGTCCTAAAATTATTTATCGATGGCAAATATATAATCGTTGACATTTAATGCAGGTACGTTTAATCAACATATTCCTTACAAAAGCTACTCCTCTATATTTAGATAAAATAGAACATCTTTCACATATAAATTTTTCTGGATAATATTTCTGTTCAATATAGGTATGTGTAAGTTTATTCTACTGACAATAAACAACTAGATTCAAATTTTTAGTATAAATAATTTCAACCCACATATTAGTTGATCACCTAATTAATTTGCATATTTTCTTTAAGGTCACAATAATTTATTGAGACTTAGTCATCATTTTATCGGGGTAGAAATTTATAAATTTGTTTCAGAGTTAGAAGAATCAATACAATGGAATTATCACATAGCCTTACGTTAAATGAAGAAGCTTTGGCTCAAATTGGGGAAGCAAAACGACCTGTTTTCATATTTGAATGGTTAAGATTTTTGGATAAAGTTTTAGTTGCTGCACAAAAAGTGAGTATAGACTAAAAATTCTCCAAATTAGGTAAATTGTACTTTCATATGTTTTTGAAGAATGATATTAAAGAATGTCAGAAACAATTGGTTCATCAACTGATGAATCACATACAAGAATCTCCTGGTCCACCAACAAGGCGACTGATAGCCAGATGCCTCGCAACTTTGTTTTCAGTGGGGGATACATTTTTGCTATTCGATACAGTGAATAAGTGTAATGATATACTCAAAAATAAAGATGATTCGCCAAGCTTTCTCCCAACAAAACTGTAAGAGAGAATAGAAAAACGCTTTTTGTTCCAACTTTTACTAAAATCTTGTATTTCCAGTGCTGCGATTTGCTGTGTTGGCACAATGTATGAAAAATTGGGAAGAATGATGGGCCGATCATATGAAGAAACGGTACACATACTTATTAGATCATTGAGAAATGCAGAATCTCAAACTCGCATTGAAATCATGTTGACATTAGAGAAAGTTTGTGCTGGTATGGGAACTGCCATAACGAATGTTCACAAAGACATTTACAAAGCTGCCAGACATTGTCTCATCGACAGGGTTATGGCAGTAAGATGTGCAGCCACTAGATGTTTATTGGAGATGCTCAATTATGCGCCTTTCTTATACACGACAGAACTAGAAAGCCTTGCAACATTATGCTTCAGAGCATTTGATGGATCCAATTATGTGGTAAGATGTGCAGTTGCCAAACTATTAGGCACTCTTGTAGCTATGACACAGCAGAACCAGAAGCAAAGCCAAGGTAATGTTTTATATGATTTACAAAGTATGAATGATTCGATGATTTTTATTTTAGTGCTACAACCCCAGCAGCAACAGAAAGCTCCTAAACTGGTATCTCTAGATGAGGCGTTAGGTGTTTTGATGTCTGGATTTCTTCGTGGTGGTGTTGGATTTCTCAAAGGCACTGGGGAAATTATAAAGGGTAGTTCAGGAGTTAATCGAGAAGTTCGAGTGGGTGTGACACATGTAAGCAAGCATTTCAAACCCATTTTTTCATAATACTTATAAATTGTATATTTTTAGGGTTATGTGATATTTGTTCAAATTCTAGGCAGTGTATGGCTTGAAAAGAATATGAAAACATTCCTTACACATATTTTATATCTGGCTGCAAATCCAAAAGCTGCCTCGTCCCATGTTGATGCTGTATACTCTCGAAAGTGTATCAATTTTATATTGAGAAGTGTTTTAGGTAAAATGTTAGGCGAGAAAGCACAAATATCAGCATGCAAAGAAATTGCACAGATTATCGTTAATGAAATGAATTCAATTGACTTCAATCCGGAAAATGCAAAGGATTTCAATCAAGAGACTCTTTTCAGTCAACATCTGTTAGTTTGTGGTCTTCAAGAAATTGGTACACTTATTACAAGCTTAGGCACAACTGCACATGATTTAATCACTGATCAATCATTGAGTATGTATTTTTTATAATTTGTTATTACTTTTATAATAAAGATCGTATATTTTTAGACATGATAGATGTTACTGTGAGCGTATTGATTCATCCTTGTCAGGCAGCTCGCCTTGCAGCCGCTTGGTGCTTACGGTGCATCTGTGTGGCTGTCCCCAGTCAAATATCACCTCTGATCGATCGTTGCGTTAATGGAATTGAGCAGTTTCGAACGTCACCAGAAGCAATTTCTGGCTATAGTTCCGCATTGGCAGCCGTATTAGGTGGTGTCAAGTTGTCACCATTGGGCGTGCCCCATATGAAGGGCAAAATTATTTTTAATACAGCCGAGGAATTGTTGCGCAGTGCCAGTCAAAATAGTCGACTGTCTTTGAATAGAACACATGCAGGATGGCTCCTTATTGGTAAAATGAATGAAATGGTATCATCCAAAACATTTATAAAACTTATTATGTCATTCAGGTGCCATTATGACTCTTGGTATTCCAGTTGTTAAGGGATTACTTCCAAGAATGTTGTTATTATGGCGTAACTCATTTCCACGATCAGCAAAAGAGCTGGAATCGGAGAAAGCTCGCGGCGATGTTTTTACTTGGCAAGTAACACTGGAAGGTAGAGCTGGAGCACTGTCGGCAATGCATAGCTTTTTGCAAAATTGCCCGGAACTTGTCAATGAGGATACTAATAGACGATTGTTAACACCAATTGAATCTGCATTAGCCATGCTTACAAAGTGAGATGAGTTTTCTGTTTTGAGAGATCATAATAAATTGTTTTTGTGCTTTTTTAGTATATCCGGTGTCCTCAAAACTTACGGTCAACAATTAAAAGCACCAGCTGCAATGGTGAGATTAAGATTATGCGAAACACTCTTACTTTTACCGCCCCAGTGTTATGAAAGTGAGTTTTTTATATTTCATCTATCTTGAGTATTGCAATGTTATCAAAATATCAACATAATTTCATTCTAGATTCTTATACTCATTTATTGAGAATGTTGGTGGGTGAGTTCACTTTAACTGAAAATCTGGCTAATACAACAACATCTCAATTACGAACGGTCTGTCATGCTGATGATTCTGTCATTCTTGGTACTTGGTTGCAAGAAACCGATCACAGAACAATCGAGGACCAGGTGAGCTTGAAAATATGTTATACAATGTGATAAAACTCATCGCATCGCATATTTAAATCATATAAAAGTCATTTTCACTAATCATCATCTCTAATTAAGTCAGAGTGGTACTCGCACGTAGAGTTTATCGCCGATTCCGAACGGCACTAAAATGCTTTATTAGGTATAATTAATCATGTTCGTTTGCAATCGGACAATGTAAAAGTTTTCAATAGTAATAATATCATTATTTTTATTCTATCAATAGCTACCCTATTCTTTGTTGCGGTTATAATCTGCTTCATGTTTTGGTTTTCTTTGCTTTCGGTTTTGGCTATGAAATATGCTTCTTTTAGCTTAAATTTTTTTCTACACTTACCATAACATAAAATTTTTAATGTGTATCATTCATTGATTAATTAATAATATGTTTGCTTGTTAAGAAAATTTGTTTTTTATGTTTACTGTATAAAAGTAGTAAATATTTCGCATGGACTATTGCTTGTGTATGCTTATTAAATGAAATGATTAATCTGAATTGGAAACAAAATAACACTTTAACAAATTTTCTTAGATGGAACCTAATCGAAGGGCTGATGGTGAACATGTGAGTAATTTGTTGTGTAGATTGTTTGCGATGCTTGTCTTGTGTTCTTTTTTTCTTAACCCTCTCTTATCGCCTGTAAATACTGTTTCTTTTTTGGAGGGGGGAGTTATGTTAATCGAAATAATACGAAATTTTACATTTATTTTAACGCATACTAAAATGTTCCCCCACTTTAGCTTCAGCCCAATAGTGCAGCAGGATCTGGTGCCCTTGAACATGATCCATGTTGTCTATATCGCCAAGTCCAACCGGTACGTTCTTCTTTATCTCTGTCAAATATTAGCTAATAATCTATTTCCAGGGTGAGAGTGTACCTGGTCCATTACCTCTAGGTGTTGCTGTTATAGATATATCAGTTCTTCTATTTGGTCAGATATTTCCTCGAGTTACCAATAAACATCGTGTTCAAATGCTGGATCATTTCGCTGAATGTATAAAACATGTTCGAAGCACAAGACAAGAGGCAGTGCAAATGAATGTATTCACAGCACTACTGAGCGGTTTGAAAAGCCTTACAGAAACCAAAGTCAATATCAATCAAGAGGATATTAAAAAGTCTGCTGTCAGTTTGATAATAGGTGCTCTAACATCACCAAATTCAATTCTCCGTTACGCTGCAGGTGAAGCAGTAGGTCGTATGGCACAAGTGATATCGGATCCTAAGTTCACCGCCGAACTGGCACAAACAAGTTTCGATAGATTAAAATCAGCCAGGGACGTTGCTAGCAGAACAGGACATTCACTGGCACTAGGTTGTCTTCATAAATATGTCGGTGGAATGGGCTCCAGTCAACATTTGAATACAAGTGTATCAATTCTATTAGCTTTGGCACAAGATCAGACCTCACCCATTGTGCAAGTGTGGTCACTGCATGCTCTAGCATTAATTGCTGATTCAGGTGGTCCTATGTTTAGAGGTTATGTGGAACCGAGTCTTTCTTTGGCACTTAAATTGTTATTGAACGCTCATCAATCACATATTGATGTCCATCAATGTATCGGCAAGGTACTTTCAGCTCTTATAACAACCATTGGTCCTGAACTGCAAGGAAATACATCCAGCATATGTACTGCAAGATCCTCATTTTTGTGTGCCTGTGCCATAATGCAGGACCATCAAGATCCTCTTGTACAAGCTGAAGCTACAGCGTGTTTACAACAACTTCATCTATTTGCACCGAAACATGTGAATCTATCATCTTTAGTTCCAACACTATGTGTAAGTTAGAAGAGAGAACTCGAAATATGGAAATTAAGATTGGTTATAATTTTCTATTATTTTTCAGCGAACCTTGTCGAGCAGTCATCTCTTGTTAAGGAAAGCGGCCATTTCATGTCTTCGACAATTGGTTCAAAGGGAAGCTAAGGAAGTTTGTGAACATGCCATTAATTTAGCTAGTGAAAGCAGAGATCATAATAACGTCGAAGGTCTCATTATAACTGAAACGGGCTTACCGGGAGTATTCTTTAGTATGCTTGATACTGAAGCTGATCCTGGATTGATAAAAGATATTCACGATACAATTCTAAGTATGCTTCAAGTACTAGCAGCTGATAACCTTTCTCAGTGGTTGGGTTTGTGCAAAGATGTTCTTACCGTTGCAACAGGTAGTACAAGAAAACGGTAAGAAATATTTTCTTTCTACTGAATTTTACTATTTTCAGAGGCGAGTACAGAAGATCGTTTAAGTCTGAATGCAAATGATTGTGAAGAGAATGATGTCGAAGCTGATGATGATCAAGCTGAATTTCATGCTGAAGAAGACTCCTCCCATCCGGCAGTGCAACCCCGATGGCCGACAAGAGTGTTCGCTGCTGAATGTGTTCGAAAGATTATTGCAGCTTGTGAGGCAAACAACAAATCAGCTCACTTTGATCTTGTTCAAGCTAAAGAATTACAAATAACCAAAGGGAAAAATGATTTTCTCACATTACACTTATCTGATTTGATTAGAATGGCCTTCATAGCTGCCACAAGTGATTCAGATCCATTAAGATTGGAAGGACTGAAAACGCTACAAGATATAATTGAGAAATTTTCAAGAGTACCAGAACCAGAATTCCCAGGGCATCTGTTATTAGAACAATTCCAAGCTCAAGTTGGTGCTGCCTTAAGGCCTGCCTTTTCACCCGATACGTCATCTTTGGTGACAGCTGCTGCATGCGAAGTTTGTTCAACATGGATAGGTTCCAATGTGGCGCGAGATTTGAACGATCTGAGACGTGTGCATCAGCTGCTTGTTTCATCATTAACTAAATTACAAAATAAAAACGACACAAATCAGTTGTATAATGAAAGCTTATCGACTCTAGAGAAGCTATCAATACTCAAGGCATGGGCTGAAGTCTACATTGTGGCAATGAAAGGTAATGATTCAGCTCCAAGAATCGAGCTATTATCAACTAGCAACAATAATAGCGAATTCAGCGATTTTGAATATAGAGGAGAGAGTCTATTGACGTTGGTACAGCCAGAATTGGTCAGCTTATCACAATATTGGTTGTCAGCTTTGAAAGATCACGCACTACTGTCACTTCCGAATGAATTTTCCAGTCAGTTGCCACACGATGGTGGTGCATTCTATACGAATGAAACTATGGATTCGGCAAGACCTCATTACGCCTCCTCGTGGCCACCTATATTGCATGCTGCAGCACTTTGGTTAAATTGCGGTAGCTTTGTCCAGGATGATGTCATGAATGATAACGAAAATAATAAAATCAGTAACATCAACAAGAAATCGAGTGACAGTAATGACAGATTCCATTTGTTATTCGGTATATGTATGGAGGCTTTGTGTAGTCCACGCTCCATAGAACCTATAGAAAGTATTATAACATGTTTACAAGCTCTCTATACTCTATTAGATACGAAATACACAAAAGAACTTCTTCTGGCCGACGATACATCATTGGGTATAGAGTTGTGTAATGTTTTACATCGATTAATATTAACTCGAGATAACCACACGTGTCAGTTACTTTGTTTGGAAGTTCTTCGACAAGTTATTAAAGCTGCCCAAATGAATTTGAATAAGCTCAAAACGAATAAAATGCAAGATATCGATTCTACAAGTAATGACGATATTAATTCAGCTGCAGCAGACGATGATATCCTGGGTGAAGGAGGTGAAACAGGTGAATTGATTCCTGGGAAATCCCTAGTTATATCAGTATTGGAAGTTTGCTTGTGCCTTCTAATACGTCAGTTACCATCTTTAAGCCCATCACCTAATACTACAATCGTCAATTCACTAAGGGTGATGTTAACCAGCGAACAATCTGGAAAATTACTAGCAACCGGTATCAGTTGTATGGAAAATTTACATAAGCTTTGTTCACCAAAAGGTGCCATATCGATATTACCGACAATTATTTATCTCACAACTGGTGTAATTAAAGAAATAGCAACAAAAAATATCAGTGATGACACTATTGTAGCAAATAATCCGGCTATACAAGCGGCCCTGCATTGTCTAAAAGTATTGGCCACTGATTCGTATTCAAAACATCCAGATAGTGCTGAAAGTTGGCAGAAATTGTTGCAAAGCGCTCTAGCCAAAACGATCGATTTGGCGAAAACCGGTAACGATACTAATAAATTGGATGAAGTCACAATCATGTTTACGATTGCAATTTTTGTTTTGAATGCACCATCCAATGTTATTGTTGCTCCAAATTTGCAATATCCTTGTATCAATCACTTCAGACAATGTTTGGAAAATCCTAATCCTACGGTATGTTTTATATCAAATTAATGCAACCATAATATCATAAAAAAAGTATTCATTTCTAGGTACGCTTGAAGTGTGTGAAGACTATCCGATCACTGTTTGCTCATAAAGACAAAGCTGTAGCAATTCCTTACATTCATACTTTAGCACCTCAGCTGGTTGAGTTTCTCTACTCAGATTCTGCCAGAAATTTGCAGTCAGATGGGGATTTGTTGGTAACTGCGCAAACAATAATAACTGTTGAGTCACTAATCGAGTTGGCTGAACTGCAAAAACGTGAGTAATTCATGAGTTTACCTTTTAGTTTTCAATTTATATCATCCAAATTTTTGTTATCTGCAATCCAGGAACTGTTGTTCAAGGCAAGTATTTGATATTGTCGAAAATTGACTTACCTAATAATTGTGAGGTGTTATAAAAAATAAGTAGCTTGATTTCAATCTATCACAATGTTTTTATTCTCCATAGGTATACAGATGTTGACAATATTGGTACCAGTTCTTGTTAGCTACTTGAATGTCGAATCAACATCAAAAACCACTAACAAATATACACAATCATTACATGACATTGCATTGCAATGGTTGATGAAAATCGGTCCTAAGTATCCTCAGGTGAGTATTGTTGAAATGATAATTACCTGCTGATTTATACGTTATGAATATCGACAGGAATTCAAGAGACTAATGGCACAATGTAAAGGACTAAGAACGAAAATCGAAAGTGCTGTCAGATTAAGCCAAATTAATCATAATAAAGCTAAAAACGACCTGAACATAAACCATCAACTGCCCAATCATACGCCAACAATTAAATTAAAGACCGATTTTAGTAATTTTTCCTAAAAGGTTATAGAATAAGAGAAGGCGATTAGAGTTAATATATATATAATGCATTTATAATTAGTAATATCTGTATAGTTGTGATATTTATCGGAAAATTTAAGAAATATCGATGAATGATTATTACAAATCTAATCATTTAATATAAATAAAGTTTCAGAATAACGAAATCAAGACATATTTCTTTTATTTTCAAGATAAATATTATGTAGATTGATTGTCAATATTAAGAGTGTTTAATTTAAGACTGTTTACCATTTATTTATAATACTACTCAATGGAGGGGATTTATTAGGAGCACCAATATTATTTCTCGATTTTCATCAAATTGTATATTATGATATTTTTTGTATAGTGAGACATTGTAATTTTTTCTCAATATGAACATGTTTTTCTGGAAGAGTGTCAGAACCTATTAGAATTATGTTAAGTGATACTAATGCGCTTTTTAGATATTTTATTCGGTACTATTCTTTTTCTATATACATATTTATACTTTTTTTAACGTTGAAAGACGTTTATATACACATATACCTAACAAATTACAAAATACAAAAAAAAGAACGTGAGCTAATTCTAAAAAAGTCCATGGTCAATATATTTATTTATTTTACTGATAGTGTGCTTTACAAAATCTACAAGTTGAAACATTACGAAATAGACGTTTTGAATATTTCAATTATATTTGAGCTAATCAGAACGTTTATTTCGTAACCTTTCAACTTTTTCTAAGTACTTTATAGCTAGATAGAGAATGTCTATGGTCTATAGATATGAAGAGCTAGCAACGTATTTTCGATTTTCATTTCGAAGGTAGTGACAGTTTGTATTCGACAACGTAAATAAGTGCTGAAGAAAAAGAATATTGTTCTGTATCAATACAAAATACTACCTTTAGTGTTGACTGACTGAACTTTCTGAAAATTTACTAAAACATCAACTATTCTATTCATTATTTTATAAGATCTAGTATTTAGATTTCCGATAATATTTTGAAATGACATCAAAAAACGTTGCTGGCTACTGGAAACATATGTTTTTATACTTCACTGTTTTTCGACCTTGTTTAGAGAGTCTTTCCTTACCTAGGGCCTAGATGGCGCTCTTCATATATTAATGATACAATTTATAATTCCACAATCTATTATTTTTAAAGTGGTAGAAATATCTAAAAATAATATATTTATCCTTGTTTGTAATTTATTAAGCATAGATTATGTCTATTCATACATTATATTGCTAATATTTTCGAAGCGATATTGCAGTTTCCTATGTAAATGTACAATATTATATTAATTCTATTGGTGCTCGTACTTTTGAAGTAGTGCAGTTGCTGTTAGATTGATAACTTTTGGCGCCAACTTCACAAGTACCAGCACCAATAGAATTAATATTATTTTGTATTTTTCAGTGCACCAACTAATTAAATCGGTTAAATTTTTTGTAAAAAATATTTATTTCACAAAACATCGTCGCGGAAATACTCATATTTCAGACTTTACTACTGCTGTAACTCAAAAACCGTAACTCTATAGAAAAAATGTTCAATATAAATGTTGTTGCAAATAATCCGGTCATTAAGTAGCCATTCTCAGATTGTCAATTTTCTAAAGAATTTGCCTCGTCCACATAGCGAAAATACACATATTTAAAATTCTAATCGCAGAAACTTGAAAACCGTTGCTCTTTTGAAAAAATGTTCCATTTAAACGTTTCCGGATATTTTGTTATCTTTAATCCTATCATTTTGAATTTAGAGAAAATTTGCCCGCCGAGATTACGGATTTGAGTTTTATGAATATGGAATCATTTCTCAAATCTCCTCATTCCAATAAATCATCAAGCGAGAGCACAAACCAAAAAAAGCACAAAGTTAAGTTGTATACCTCCTACGTTTAGGTTCGTCGCTTGTGATTTGGAGGTAGGTTGTCTGCTTATGATGGGTGGGTATAATAAGTAATAAGGGTGTTCGAGCAGTTTGAACACGTTTCCAACTGTGTTCCGTGCTTGAGAGGCATGCGCATTTTAATTTCCGTCTTCACAAATCTGAAGTGCGCATGCTTCTGACGATTTGAGTTAGATTTGAACTGCTGCTCGAACACCCTTATTACCTACCATCTGTAACTATCATTTTATATATGATTCAGAGGCAAATTACTTTGATATGATTGTGAAGAATAAAAAATGTTGTTTAGGCCACGTTGCGAAAGTGGTTTTGCGGGCTTCAAGAATTGTTCAGCCTCGCTTGCAACAACTCTACTTTCAGCCCGGGAGAAAAGATCCACTTTCGCATCTAGAGTAAATCCAACATTCCACTTTTAATGCCGTCAATGTGTATATAATTCCAAAGTGTTCTGATATCAGAAATCTGCCAAACTTTAAACGTTGGAAAGCACTGAAAAAAGGGATTTGTGTAGAATTTAGTATCATTATCTTCAAGCAAATTCGCTAAATTACTTTATATCTATTTGTATATGAATAGTATTCTATAGAATGACTGCCGTCGAGGAAACTTGAAATGTATATTATTAATTATTTTATTTCGTAAATTAGGCTTTAGTATTTCAATAATGAATTTTTTTGATGTATTTGATTCTTCGAATTTATGAGTTGTAAAATAATCTACTAATTGTGTATCATGTAAAAAATAATTAATTATTAGAATATATTTACTTTCTTATTATTTTACAAACCCAAACCTTGATCCGTTGAATACCTTTTATTAAAATTCATAATTTTATACATTCTTGTTGTGGACTGATTAAAAAAAAGAGAAGACAGTAAACTTTCTGTTGTCTGATGATGTCTTAGTAAAAATAAAAATGTACAGATATTTCTTAGATTTTTTCCAGCAGGATATTTTGTACCTCGAAATTCAATTCTAGCAGAGCGCTGGTCATCTCAGATAAGTGATGGAAGGAATGTTAATGTACAAGTTTGTAGGTAACAGTGAAAAAAATAACTTGAAATTAGACAAAGAATACAACAACTTAAGTGCGATTAAACATTTGGGTGGATTCCCAGGAAACAGGCGTCAGATTTTATTGACCTATATGAACTTATATATATATATATTAGTAAATTGGGGGATGTCTACAATAAATATCATGTTTCTAATGTTTAATAATGGAACATATATGTATTATTTACTAGAAAGTGGAGAGCTTTTCCTAGAAAGAGTTTTATATAATATAGCTAACCAATACCACCATTATTGGTAATTAGGTAATATTGAAAATATCACGTATGAGTTATAAAATATTAACAGCCCGACAAAGAAGTTCATTCAGGAGGACCATGCGTGAACAAAAGATAAAAAATAATAAGAGAACGCCTCTTCAAAAGTTATGGCGTGAGTGTTGATGGTTTGACAGGTTACTCTTTTAAGCTTGACTGAAATGATAAATGGTTTTTATGTTGAAGAACATCTCAGTAAATAAAACTATTTTATGGTCTCTTACCTTTTGTGTTTCCACTAGTTGAAATACTAATAAAAGTTTATATACTAGGTACATTAAAACAAGAAGATATCAGTTATGGTGTGATATTTTCCATTAGTTGATAGTTGGATAATCATTAAAAATTATTTGTCAATAGCAGGATATTGAATTATATAGGTTTAAATAATTAATTAAATATACATTCAACATAATGATTTGTCAATTTGAATACATGATTTTCTTATTCTTGAATGATGGCATATGATATATTCATAAAAAATGACCATAATGCGTGTTACGAACAACAAAGTGACTGAAGTAAGGATTAACTTTTTGTTAGTAAAATGTTGTAGTAAAACCACAGCTATTGTTAGGTAAGCTGTAGTAAAACCGTCAATATACCATTTCTGTCAGATGTATAGAAAACATTTTTTGAGTGAATTTTTCATGCAAGACTAAAACAAAAAATAAACATATTGAAATATTACTTTAGAGACTTTCTCGCCAATTTACACTATTAGGCGAGAAAATAGTCGAGAATCCTCAAAAATATTATGTAATATGCAAAAAGCCTATATGTTGATGTTGATTTTTTTTTAATTTTTACTATACCTACATATATGTAATCATAGTACGGAACCCACAGGAAAGTAATACCACGGTTACTTGCCGTATTTTTTTTCCATGTATCATTGATTGTACTAATTTACTAATCTAAATGTTGAAGTGTGGGTGGGTCTACTTCTACTGGGAAATTTATAGTAAGTTAATAATTTGTAATTTATATAGTGTGGAATCCGGCACTTCGGGTCGCACCTATATTTTTGGTATGAAATTTATTTGTTTGCTGATGGCATTGCTCGGGATTCATAAAAAATGTTCAGTCTATCCCTTATCCATCCTATTAGAGAATTGTATATCAATTAAAAGCTGAAGAGTTTAACATTACTTCTCATTGTTTGCTGAACGTGTTTCTATGTCTACAGAAAAAGAAAATGATGATGCAAATGTTTTTTTTGAATTTGCATTCAGTGTATTAGGTACAGGTACTTCACACCTTACGATCATAAAAATTGGAATTTTTGCAATGACAGTATAAATAGTTTTAAGCATCTAATTTATAATACTATAAACTATGTCATAGAGAAAACACCATTTTGTTTGTTTTACCCATATTTTAATTTTTGCTACTTGAATTTTGTAATCATCTGTAACATTAAGATTGATATACATATTCTAAAATGTTGCTAGCCGTATTCAAACGTTCAAATTAGTTATGCGCTTTGAGTGCCTTTTCGTTTTATTTCCAATAGAGTTTATAAATACAAGAGGACCCAGCCAGGCTGTGAGTGTAGGCGTGCTACCTACCTTGCATGAAGAAGAAGGTCTATTCTAAACCCTCAATGTCTTCTTGCTGAATTGTTTCCTATAGTACGATGTGCTTCAGAAGTGATGCCTACGAACTCGTCATCTTGCATGCCGCTTGGATATGACAAAATCATTATCGTTCTTATTAATTTTAAAGAATAGATCTAATAATTCTACATATTGGTTGTACCTAGATCAAAATACATTTAAAAATGTTTCACCAAAAAGTAAAATATTTTTTAATAAGAGATGACCAATCAATAATTTGCTAATAGAAATTATACAAATGAACAAAAAGTGAAAGACCTTTCGATTAAATTCTAATATAATAAAAAAATTCTCAAGAGCTCTAAATTATGACCACTGCTCTTTTATATTAAAGAGAAGTGAATATTATGCAGAGAGAATAAATGTTTAGGATCTGCACATAAAAATCTGAAATTATTTTTTTTATTTTATGTATAGTTTTTTTTAATAAACCATTCCACAAATAACTAAACAACATTTATTTTTTATTGATTGGTATTTATCAATATTATTGATTCTAAAATTTGAAATCGTAGCGTAAAATTTGCCCTCATCATTGTCTTATACAACCTGTTTTGATGACAGAGCTTGCGCAGTTAGATCACTTTGGGAGAATAAGATTAAAACGCTTTCAAATAAAATCTCACTAGTTCGACTAGTATATCGTGGTCTCTTCTGTTATGTGTTACCGTATATTGCCCTCTCTCAAATCAAGTCGGTACATTTTCTTCGCTCTCTGTTTATATCTAAACAACCTTACGATCTGTTAGCCAAGGTCGTTTGATAATCTCGTTTTTTTATTGGGACATCTGCTTCTAAATTACGATGTTTTGAATAATTTCTATTACCAATAATTGTTAAATGCAATTTGATTGTATTAAAAATGTTGACTTTCAGTGATATAAATAATTTTAATAACAGATTTATCTAGTGAATGAAAGTTGCCGCTCCCCACTATTGCCTGCGCTACATATACACACAATGTTGTTTAAAGAAAATTATACTTGTAAGTTATTTGATTTTTTTTAAATGCTCACAAATTAATTTCATAGTCAAGGACCCATGTAGCTATAAAAATCTAATTAACAATATGAGTTTAGGACTTAACCACTTGTTGACCTGAAATAACCTACATTTTTTAAATCCAACTCAAAATGTTTCGAAGGCTGTTAACATAATATGAAGATTTTTCTTTATTTATATAAAATATGAACAAATGATTTTTTTTCGGAGGAACCGTATTTTTCGAAAGAGAAAAGTTGTAAATATTTTTAAATAGTTATTTTTTTATTTCCTTACAATGAATACAGATGACAGCACATTTTTCGCAAAAAATATAACAATTGTATGCAATCAAGCTTATTATTTATATATTATTTTAATTTTTAGTTTTGAAAAAAAAATCATTTTATCTAAAAATGACGATTTTTAGAAGAAAATTCTAATCTACCTACTTAGTTATCAGAAGTGTTCTCTGATTAATAGAAAGTTTGTTTTGATTATATCTCAATGTTCTCACTATATCTTACGTAAAGAAATCTTTGTTTTGCTAGATAACCGGGTAGGTTATTACCTACTCAAAACTCAAATACATACACCTACCGTTGTTTTCAAAACAGCATATTTTTTTCTCTTACTACGCTTACTAATGGCCCTTGCTTCCTTTTGGTGGATTTGGCCAGAATTTTGTTCGATTATTGCATTAACAATTCTTTCAGGACTCAAAAAAATCTGCATACTAGCTGGAAGTGATAGAAAAATTATTATGCGACATTTTGATGTACCTATTCGGGCTTTACCTAAGTATATCTATATTCATAATATATTCATAATATATTTTTATAAATAATAGTTCATATCTAATCTTGTGAGTCAATTTTCTTTAAAATTAAATAGTAGAAGTGTGGAAACATGAGACTTATTCACACTTTGCTTGCTTGTTAAAAGTATCAGCAAGGTTAATAGTATCGCATATGATTAATTAATTAATTCAGAGAAAAAAACTGTATCAGCCTTAAACCTTTTAAACAAATTATTGCAAAACATGGTAATCATGTTAGGTACTTACTATCTCACATAGACAGAAACTAATCTGGACATTGGATAGGATACTCGTATATGTCGTAGCCATTTTTACTGAATTGCAATGATGTTTTTAAGTGAAAAATTTCAAATAGAACAAAGGTATTAAAATTACATGCGTTTTTTCAAATGATACCTAAATAATTGACCAGTGGTCTGTTCAAATTATGTTCTACATTCTGGCTGCATAGGTATCATTCAGCTAGTTATCTGGATGGTTCATTTCAGTCAATTGGCTAGCCAACTAGCGTAAGCTTGTTGCTTCCACAGATGTAGATGAGAAATTAATTTTAATATATTCTCTAAGCTATTAAGTCATTTTACTTAGGTATTACCTTTTACATGGACATATAGTCGGTTATAATACAGGAAGTTTTAATATTCTAATAAACTAATAAGAGTTTGATGGATTAGCTGTATTGAGTGACATAAGTATTAGGTATATTTACCTACCTATATGTAATTAGAATTTATTCGAAGAGGCAACATAACGGTATTATACCTAACAATACCTTGGTATGAAATGTATTAACATACCTATTGAATAGGTACAAACTTTAGATGGTTTTTATAATCATATCTGTTTTTTTGATAAGCAGAGAATAATTCATTTTTTATTTTGTCAATTTCTGTTATTTTCTGTTCTTGTGGAGGTAAAGAGGTATATAAAGTTAAACAGATATTCCCAGGTCAAAAGTTCTTCAAACAGGTCAATTATATGATTGTAAATCAATGAAGATTTATGTGAAAACGTACCCCAGAAATTTCGGGACCTGATTTGAAACAGATGTTTGACAGACATGCCATACAAATGTGTTACATTTCCAATTTTGAAGTTGGGATCCGTAACAAAAGATATAACTAACTCTGACCATAATCATGTAGCCTATTTTTTTACCAGAGCATTTTCTCATATTCCTTTACACATTAAGAATGTGTAAATAAAGAAAAGCTATAAAATTGTTATGAGGGTTATTGAAAAAAAGAATAATTATCATCAGATATTAGAGCAGGTATGGGTAGGTACCTACCTAATTTGGGGTCATGTCATTAGTTTCATCTTTAGTATATCATTCTAACTTTCAGTCTGTTTAAACTTATCGTTTTCCATTTTGTTTTGGTTTAACATTCTTTCCTCATCGACTTCATTTCCGTTAAAATGTGGTATTTAATTATCATGAAACAATCAAAATGTTATTTTATCTACATAAATGCCTGAAGCGGATATTTATTTGTAATTCGTTGTTTTTACATGTAAGTACCTACTATTTTTTCTTATATGCACATGAGAGAATAATGTCTACAAATCGATTATTGCTTGAATAACATGCTGCTATAAACAATAATTTTAACAATGGTTTTATGACATTATATACAGCTGAAATCATTGTACTTATCAATTTCATTGAAACATTTACTCGTTCACCGATAATCTGAAATCTCGGGAAAAAATGATTATGAATATACATACTGTATTGCGTATTAATACAGTTCTTAATTGCAATATCATCATTTCTACACCAGGACTCTCGTTACTCTATCGTCGTAGAACTCATAATCAATCCCACTGCCGTCTGCCCGAATAAAATAGTAAAGAATAGTACCTGTTGCGACATCTGTTGTTGAATAGTTAAGCAAAAAGTCAAGATAATTCCTTATGCTGTATAAATTACAATTACATTAAAACAAAAATATAAAATAAATTTATTCGAAATCTATTTTTAAAAGATTTTGGTCTCGTTTGATTTTTCGCGAAATACTTAATTTAGTACGTTCAAGGAGATTTCATTCGAATGAGAATTGCTCATAAATCGAACATGAACTTCCTTTTAAAAAAACCAAGACAGGCTAGGACTAGGTACTTGGCTTTTTATTCTTCGTATGAATGAGTTTGAAATGTTATCTTCCTCTTTGGAAATAAAACAAATTCTCCATACACTTAATCTTGCAACATTTGTATGTGCAAGTGATCTACGTTTACCTTATGTCACTGGTATGAAGTACAAATATTTGTTCATCACATCTGTTTTTCTCTATGTACAAGTGGTTATCTCTGGTAAACCTTCTCAACTCCAGTTTAATAGTTACCTATTTTCAGATTCAGAAAAACTGTTTCGAAATAATTTTATGAAACGCAAATAATTTCATATTACATTCAATGCAATTAGATATCTTGACTTATTGCGGGTGATAAATTAAGGCTGTATCTCGGGAAATATTAATTGTATATTTCGTTGGCAGAAACGGCCATGAGGTAAATCGTTGGAAATAACTTCTAAGTTCTTAGCTTTACCGCTAGAGTTTGTAATCCGTAATGAAAAAATGAAATTAGATAAGATCGATTATAGAATCAGGCCTAAATTCTGAATAAAAAAATTGACTTGAAAACTATTTTCAGCGATTTTGCTTGGTAGTTTTTGACAAGGATTTATTCTTTCCAATGTTGGGTGATGAATATACCCTGAGCATCAGACGAAGGATCGACTTCTTGGTTCACCCGGTACATATTCCATTATTCTGATTGTTTTTATTGAACAGCGTATTTGTTGAATAGGAAGTTCTTTATTATAAAATGTTAAATTTATTCAATACACTAATTATATAATACAAGCAACCAGCAACTAAATAATATAATAGAAATATAGTAGATGGTACATATATAAATATGCATAAAGTTTGTCATGACACTTGTTGTTCCACTTTCAAGTAAAAATCTTTCTGGTATATCTGCAGTGGCTCAAGATAAAATTTTATCTTATCAATAATTTCGTAAATATATTATATAACTACAAGGAATGTATACACAGGTACCTGTACATGGATTACTGCTGAAGTATAATCTTATTTATAATATGTATACTAACAACTATACAATACTCAGTATTATGTTTATATTATTACGTCAATTTTATTAATTTATTCACATAATCGTAAACACATTTCCAAAATTATTATTATACACATATTATAATCTCTAGTGATTATTATAAGATAGGGGATACAAAAAAAATATATATATATATATATCTCTGATGACCTTTAGGACTTTAAGTATTAATCCTTTTAATAGATAAGTAACATCAAAAACAAATATTAGACAAAATATCCCAATATCCAGACTCATGGGCGTTGAGAGGTGGAGATATATCAAAATTTCGAGTTTCTCTTAAACATATTTTCCTGAAAAAAAATTAATTCATAACCTTCTCTGCCGATGTCTTCCATTTAAACGTTAATAATAATATACCCAACTTGTTATTGAAAGAATTATACTAATTACAACAATATAGATCAGAGACATATAGCGAAAAACAACATAGCTATAGTACTAAAATGTTTATGATACAAATGAAACGAATTTTCTCATTGGTTGGCCAATAAAAGTTAGTTATTAGATACGTGCTTTAGAATCTTCTCTGAACGTTATTATATTATTTTCTATTGTTCTAACTACCCTGTGGGAGGAGCCTAAAGTTGTAAATCATTTATTTATTATATTTCAAAGTAATTAAAATTTTATAAAAATATATGAATACCTCCTACCTGTTCACCCTTCCATCTTACTGAATTTCTCTGTAACTTCATATATATTTACCATTCCTTGATATTTCATCAATTAGTTGGTTTTTGTTCAGTGCCTTAGGTTTTTGAGATGGGTATCTATTTTTTTATAAAGTACATGAAATAGTAAATCATTATCGTTTTTGTTATAATGACGCAAAAATATCTAGTAACAGAATAATTATTTTTTCTTTCAATTTTAAAATACATATTATACTTATTTAAAATTTTTATTTTTAATCGGAATAACTAAAAAAATGTGAAATAAGTATTTTTTCATAGAAGATATCAAATTCGTTGCTTCTTATATATATATATATATATATCAATAATGAACATTTCTTTATTTTTACAGAAAATGCAAGAATGTTACCGAATGGAATCTCCAGGCTATTCATCGTCTTTTTCTTGGTATTGCGATCTTGCGCCATTATTAACAACAAAGATGATTATAGATATATCTCATTTCAAGGTGAGTTCATACATCCAAAATAATATAAAAACACACATATGGTCCTTATTGCATACACCCCTGATAGATAATAATTTGGTATAATTTTCAGACATACAATCATCTGTTACAACATTCTCATCGGAAGGGAACACTTCGTATTCGCAAATGTTATTCGATGTATCCAGAAATCAAATATTCGTAGGTGTAAGGTATGATAGAATTCAATAAGATGTTTTATAATGGAGAAGTGAACAAGTTTTTGTTTGTTTATAGGGACGGCTTGTATCGTTTGTCATTAACGAGACTTAGACTATTGGAATACTCTAGATGGCAATCATCTATAGAGAAGAGAAACTCTTGCGGATACAAGGGACAAAGTGAAGAGAATTGTCACAACTATATAAAGATACTTTTGAGCAATGGTCGTCAGATATTAGCCTGCGGTACTAATGCTTTTTCACCACAATGTTCCTGGCGAGAGGTAAGAGATTCATCATACAACATAGTAAAATATTTGCTACAAAATCCTATTATTTGTTTCAGATTGATAACATATCAAATGTATCAAAGTTAGTTGATGGCATTGCAAAAAGTCCATATAATCCTAATGCCAATATCACTGCATTTCTATCCGAAAATGGTGAATATTATTTTGCTGGTCCGACAGACTTTTCTAGCTCAGATTCATTGATTTCGAAAAGTGTTGGGAACAAGACTTTACGTACTAAACAGTACAATAGTTATTGGTTGAATGAACCTCAATTTGTTGGTTCATTTGAAAGTGAGAAATTTGTATACTTTTTGTTCCGAGAAGCTGCAGTTGAGTATATGAATTGTGGCAAAACAGTTTATTCACGAATAGCACGCGTATGTAAAAATGACCAAGGTGGTGGTCATACAATGTTAAAAGACAATTGGACAACATTCATAAAAGCAAGACTGAACTGTTCTGTCAGCGGCGATTATCCATTCTATTTTAATGAAATTCAAAGTATGTCTTATGTGTCATTGTCTCATACAGTATATGCTACATTTACCACATCTTCAAATGGCATCGCTGGTTCAGCAGTTTGTGCTTTCAATCTGACTGTAATTGATGAAACATTCAATGGACCATTCAAATATCAACATGATATGGACAGTGCTTGGGTGAAACAGGATAATTTTCATGTGGATCATTACAACTGCAAGGCATTATCGAGAGATTTAGTGGCCACATCCAAATATCAGCTTATGGATTCGGCTGTACAAGCTACATCACTAAATCCATTACATGTGGCAAATTTGGAACGTTTTACACACATTACAGTTGATGTGCTGCAAACCAAACAGGGTACTGTACACGTTCTGTTTGTTGCTACAACAAACGGTTTTATAAAGAAATTAAGTCTTCTACCACCCTATCAAGAAGCATGTGTGATTGAAATTTGGGAATCAGTTTTTGATCCAAATATACCTATAAAAAATATGAAATTTTTGAAAGATACAAATTCTGTATACATTACAACGCAACTAGGACTTGCTCAAATTTCTGTTTCTCATTGTAAAAGGCATACTTCTAAGGATAACTGTAGACATGCAATGGATCCATATTGTGGCTGGAATGAAAGAGATGAAAGTTGCTCAGCTGCCCCAGGCGGTGATCCACACAACAGATTTTGGAAGCAAAATATAAATACTTGTCCAATACTGAATACACCTATAGATGGAGGTTTGTATTAATTCTTATTAATCTTCTTCTAGATTCAAATCTAATGATTGGTTCCAGGATGGAGTAGTTGGTCCAATTGGGCTCCTTGTCATCACAAAATGGCTCCAGATGGCGAAAGTACTGATCAGTGTCTATGCCAAACACGTGATTGCAATAACCCGTCACCAGCAAATGGCGGCATGCAGTGCACTGGACCTAAAGTATCAGTCGCCAATTGTACTGTACATGGCCGATGGTCTGAATGGTCAGCATGGTCAGCATGCTCAGCAACATGTGGTACTGCCGTAAAAACCAGATTGAGAACATGCACAAATCCAGCTCCAGCATATGGTGGAAGAGTCTGTGTCGGCCAAGATAGATCTGAAGCATTTTGTGCTGAGTTCCCACCATGTCCAACCCAACCAATTGACGGTGGCTGGGGTCCTTGGTCACCATGGTCATCGTGTACAGCAAATTGTGGTGGAGGTTATAAGATAAGACAAAGAAAATGCGATAATCCCACACCACACAGTGGAGGCCAACATTGCAAAGGCAACGATATAGAATATGAGCGTTGTAAAGAAGAACCGTGTAGTGAGAAGAAAAACACTCACACAACCGAATGGATTGTAACCGATATGGATATAGATTCGAAAGCTTATCACAAGAAAAGATATCGCATCACATGTAAAGCACCTGTCAAACATGCCAATCAAATTAAAGTGTCCATAAGAGATGAAGGACAGAGTTGTCATAACTCATTGTGTACCACCGATGACGGTGACTTTAATGATTGGAGCACGTGGTCTGGTTGGACGGAATGTTCCGTCAGTTGCGGTGGTGGTACACAAACTAGAACACGACATTGCAAAAATAGAAACAGAGATTGCATTGGTGAATCTGTACAAAAAAGAGAGTGCAATATGGATGAATGTAGTGAAAGTACATGGGGTTGCTGGTCCGAATGGTCGCCATGTAATGTTTCATGTGGATGGGGTGTCAAGACAAGAACCAGAACTTGCCTAGGATATAGCTGCAATGGTCTTGCCCAAGAACAGCGACCTTGCGAAGATCAGCCCTGTGAAGGTATTACTATATCTTGACTGAAATTAAAGCCAAAATGTTATAGGTGTGTTTGTATTTTTTTTCCAGGTATCTTCGGTTGGGGCAATTGGACCGAATGGAGTTTGTGCGATGAAAACAATGAACAACATCGCAAAAGAAGATGCTTAAATGATCATCCGGGCCTAAGAATGTGTCAGGGAAAGAATATCGAGACCAGAATGTGTTTAAAAATATCCACCGGTAAGTGAAGCCTTGGGTAATAAATAAATATTTAAATTGATATGTACATATTTTTTTAGGTGCCAGCCAACCTGAACAAAACTCTTGCGTTTCGATAGGTTTTTCATTCTTCTTCATCGGTGTCATAATCGGTTTAATGCCAAGTTTAATATATTTGTCCTATTATCTTTTTCGAAGAAAAAAAGATGCTATACCAAGTTCTCCTCACTATATGACTGCTGAACAAAATCCTTATATATCTGTACCAACACGTGACAAAGTAACCAAAAAACATTCATCGACTGGATCTGGTATATACCCCGCAAATGGTACCCTTAAATCATCCAAGTGTTATGAAAATGACTATGTTCCTAAAATAAATTTGAAAACACATGATGGTAGAAACGGTCACTCGAAACCCTACGAGAGTGACAAATTTTTATATGAGTGATAAGTTATTCAGGTAATGTCAACTTAAAGTGGAATATTTACTTACATGAAATATGTAACATCAATTTGAGCAATTAGTATGAAACATCATATTAATTAACATGTGATAACAACAGAACATGAAGGACAATATTTTTTCACAGCAATAAAAATCAAAATTCCAAACTTAAATGTACCCAGTATTGTACCGAAATTTATTTTAAAGCAAAAGAGCTTCAAATTGAATGGTCATATCTTATTTTTTTATAATTGAATTGTAATAAAAAATATACTTAAGCACGAACTAATGTAATATCAGTGGACCTATAGTCCTAAGAATTTTTCGAATAGTTGAATAACAAATTTTAGTGATTTGACCAATTCTGTGATAATAATCTATTTTATAATTAGTAAATATTTCCAATGTTAAATTATTTCAATAATGTCATTTTGTACAACGATATCTGTAGTTGAAATTTGTAATAGTCATCTATCAAGTTAGATTTATACCACTTCCACTTCAACTAAGAAATAAAACTAAATAATCGGAGATGTTCCATGTCTACTTCGAATTTCACACTCCCATTATTTAATATAATTCTACTTGTGATTAAAAATAGCATAGAGAAATATATTTTATATATTGTATATTTTACTTGAATATTAAGTTGCTTTCTATAAGAGTTTGAAAACTGTTTATGTAGTTACTAATTATTTTTTTTGTACCTGCACACAAAACTAGAATATTTACTATATGTTATGAGAAATTACAGATTTATTAACCAAAAACATGTAACACCGATATTTTATAATAAATAACTTCTCATATTGAGGAATTGTCTAGAATTGTTATTTTAATTATATTATGTCTGAATAAGCTATAATTCGATGGTGCCGCTAAAGCGTTATTCAATTTTATAGTTTTGTTAGACATAATATACCAGTAAAAGCACCTGACCAATTTCAATGAGACAGGATATATGTCTGGCAATAACACGTTTTTACAAAAACTAGCACCGGCTTTATCAGTTGTTGCACTGAAAAATACATAATAATTCCTATGGTCAATGAATGTGCTCTTAAAAATTTTATTTTTTGCAATGTCTAGTCAGGAGAATATATTTTCCACAATAATTGCCGATGCTAACTCGTTAGTATTTCCCATTTAATCTTTTTTGTTTTAAAAAGCTGGTTGGAAGATAATAAGACATGTATATAATATATGCTTTGTAGATATATTCTATCTATGCTTCCAAGAATTAAGATTTAAATTGATCTTACGTACATTGTTTGCTAGTAACGCCATCTCTTATTTCATTGATAAAGCTGTGGAATCTATGCCAACAAAAAAGGCTTCTGTAAATTGACAAAGCGTAATACGATTAAGTTCGTATATTGCCTCATAGATGGCGAAAGGTATTGAATTAGATGCATCATAGAATTAGTACTAATTCTATGAGATGCACCCACAGAAATATAATTTTAATCACTTGATTTGAAATAATAATTTCACGAAAATCTATCATTTTAATTTATCAGTAGATAGTATAGACATTGACATTGCATTAAGCGAAAATTGTTCTCCGCATGCGCGGCGGAAGTTTGCAACGGCTATTTTCTGAACAGAATGTACTATGCCTGTGCCCCATAGAATTAATTCTATGCTGTGCCCGAATAATTCCATGCGAATGGCTGTCTGTGACCGTTTCTATCAATTTCTGGATGTACTATGACATCTATAAGCTTTTATCAGAAAACTGTGATTCTTGTATACATTGAAATGTATGTGTATCATATATATAATCATAGAAATAAGTATATAATACTCCTATATGAAGCTTTTAATACGGTACAGACAATCGTTTCTCTCTCGCACAGTTGTTTCTGCTCATCCTCTCGCGCATTTCTTATCGTGCTATCATTTGTGACGTTTATACATAAATTGGGATAGTCGGCAACACATAACACCAGTAGGTGTTATGTGGTTTGCCAGCGCATGTTTGAATATACATATATCAAATATGAAGCAGGGGTCGCCCACACGCATAGGAGCAAAGCAAACTATTTCTTTCTTATAGAAGTATTATATATATGATATGTATCCAGTTCACTACTTGTATATAAGGTCTATGCTGTATCTACATAAATAAAGAGGTATCCTATAGCCGATAGTTCGCGCATGCGGAGATTTGAATTTCATTAATGCAAATGGTATTTGGTCTATTGCTGAACGACATAGATAAAATATATAAATATATATACGGGGGGTATCCCCAAATAGGCCTATTCCACGATAAAAAGAACATATAAAAATGTCTCGATGAAATATGAATAGAGCCAGAAATAAGAACGAACAAAAACAAGTAGGTCCTTAATTAGGAAAAATATAAATTATTGCTGAAAAAGATATAATGATGTAATATTCATATATTAATTAAATTGAACCGTGGCATTACCAAACGTGCATATTTATAAGATCCACTCAAAAAAGAACCTAACAAAATGTTCCTAGTTTTATTATACGGAAAATCTGATAATTTATACAATTATTATTTATTCTGGAGGACCGAAGGACATAAAACAAAGAAGGCAAGCTTAATAAATAAATTCAAATTCTCTATCAAACATCAATTTCTGTGGATCCTCAGCCTAGAAATGTTTCTAATTTTCTTAGCACTTTGAAAAATTATTGGAGCATTATTAGGAATTGGTCTGACATCTAAACCTCTTATAACTCGATTAATTTGTTTTGTGTAATTAAATATTTGGACTTTGATCAAATAATTGAAAATAGATTTTTGTAAAATATTATTATGCTGACATGCAGTTAATTGTATTCTCTCTATTAATGTTTCAAAAGTAAATGCCACTAAATTCATTTTATATAAATCACGATTAAATATATATCTAATTATACTTCCCGCTTTTTTCATTTTCTCCAAGAATGACGCTGTAACATAATTCAGGGACAGGTTTTTCTTATTATATTGCTTGGCAAATGTGAACATCTCAGTGGGTTCACTACCTTGACATGCCTTCTTCACAAGAAGATCTTTGCAAGAGCAAGGCACGTTTCCCACTTTTTTTATAAGGTATCCCGAGACATATCGCAGTGCCTGGATTTCAATGTTCTGCAAGGATGAAGGCACATCTTCCGGAACAGTACAGAAGCCTTCTGAAGTCGTGTCATTCTCACATTCTGGTAGCCCCTGTTAAAAAGTTCAAAATATTTAAAATGAGAATTTATTATAGGTGTAAGCAGTTAAAATAGTAAAATACAAATAAAAGTTTCATACTATAGAAGTACTGTCTGAATACGGTGATTTATGTGATTTCTTATGTTTGTATAACTATAAAAAGACAAACCTGTGCTACAAGTCTCTGGAGGCTTAGAAAAACTTCTGAATTATCATCCTCACAGTTGGCTCCAACAGATTGGGATGAGGTCAGCTGCCTTACAATTAAACTCTTATAATAATTTCCAAAGTCCATTGCTGTTGGATTTGTATTTCTTTGTCCTCTTTGCCTTATTTGCCCAAAGAAATTTTCCAGAGGATCCTGATTGAACGTCCGCGGCATCATATATTCAAAATTTAAACCTTGCAGGACTCTCCATAATTCTTTAAAATTTTTTATTGTTTGTTTCAAATTTTTTAGTGAAGGTGGTAACACTTTTTCAACTTTTCCATCTTTATTAACTCTTTGAAAATAAACCGTATCCAGTTTCTTAAGTGCCTCATCCCAGAATGTCAAATGAGGTGAATTTCTCGTAACGGCTATTCGTAGATTCTTTCCTGGAACAGTATTGAAGGAGTTTCCATTAAGGCTATCAAAAAGTTTATCCAGAAAGTCCAACAAAATAGCAGTATCCGCAGCCGACTTGTCTAATTTTATTATTTCATCCTCTATGCACACAGTTGTTCCTAGAATGAGAGAAAATATAATAAGAATAAATGACAATTTTAAAAAACTAATAATTAGTTCAATATCTTAAAGTAAGTACCTGAAAATGCAAATACGTTAATTGCAGAAGCAACCGAATGGCTGAACACCTGCGTACATTTGGCGACCTTCATTTTATGTATCTTTTCTGGGTTCACATGTGAATCTGTAATCTTGGGCATCAATCTTAGACTGCCTAAGAAAGGATCTAGCTGGTAGGCCTTGAAAATATGCTCCCATTTTGCAGTTTTATTAGAGCCCTCTTCTTTATAACATAAGTTATAATTTATTAGATTATTTCGAAGGCACTTGAAAATGTGAGGAACATCAAATAATGGGATTACTTTCAAGTCATCTATTTCAAAGTAATAGTCAACAAAATCATGCCCTTGTCGAAGATATTTTGCTTTGGTATCATCCACAAGCTTATTAATCGCTGCTTGATTGTTAGACCCTTGGTCGCAAACAGTGGCCACCACATGCAAGCCAATATCGCGGCATTTTCTAACTATGCATTTTATGATATTCATTATATCATACTTTTTTGTACCACCATTAACTAAATTATAATAAATGGGTTGCTTCCATTTGCG
Source organism: Crioceris asparagi (assembly GCA_958507055.1). NCBI lineage: Eukaryota > Metazoa > Arthropoda > Insecta > Coleoptera > Chrysomelidae > Crioceris > Crioceris asparagi. The sequence continues at coordinate 107,430 of OY293833.1, read as the reverse complement.
ATGAATCCCTCGCAGCATAAATACCTGAAAACAAATAAAAACAACATAACATTAAAAATTATTCTTATGAAATAGTTAAAATAAATTATTTCCATTGACCTCACTACCCCCTTACCTGAGCATGATTCGCTATTTGCGCGGATTGTTTTGATCCTAAGTTTTCAAAACCAACAACATTTCCTTCGTGCCAATTAGGTTGCAAGCTGGGTTGGATGCTTATTTCGTCGAACATTAAGATACAATACTTATCTAGAGGATTCTTGAAATTCTTTGCTTCTGCCTTTAGAACTTCTAGAACCTCGTTGTGAATTCCAGGACGAATTGGAATTCGGTTCAGTAGTTTCATAACAGTCTTCCGTGAGGGCAACGCAAATAATTTTGACAAAAATCTATATCCGCTAGCACTCTGCTTATATAAAGCTAATGCAAGTACTTTATCTTCCAGAGTATATCTTCTTCCTTTAGGTTTTTTATCGGAATTACAAATTTGACTTTGGAAAAACCGTTGTCGTATGCGATCCATAGTGGATACACATTTCTCAAATAATTCGGTTTTTGTGAATTTCGAAGCATAATCCAATCTTTTCTTTAATGAGAGTCGACTTCTAGTCAATAGGGCTGCTCTTTTTTTGAAGTCAATAGCCATACGATAGAGACGTTTGGCTTTTGGCGTGAGTTCTTTGATGCTCGTGACATTTACCTCAGCAAGTAAGTCAGATCGTTCTAAAATAGTAGATTAAATATTCATAATAATTCAAATACGCAAAAGTGATAAAAAATAGACTTACTTCTACTTTTAGGTGTACTAGGTGGTGATAACTTATCATCATCAGAGTTATGAAAGGTAACGGAAGATAATTCTGGCCCGGCTAGAGAACTAAGATGACACTCTCCTTGTGATGTTGACTTTAAGTCATCAGTGTTTAAGGACTCTTCTATTTTCAATGAGCAAGAGCCCCTAGTAGGAGATTCTGTGTAAGTTATAAGATGATCCAGAATATCGTCGACTGGCTCTAAGGGTTCTAAAGAACAAATACAATTAATGACAGGAAAAAAGGGCAGTTCAGGAAAGAAAACTTGTCAATAAAAGTATTGATAGAGATAATATTATGAAACATTTTCAAATTCCCTTTCAAAGATAAAGAATAATAGATAATAAATCACAGATGAGCAGGTCGTTGAGCATCTTAATTTCATCAAATTACATTACTATTCTATTTAATATGCTTCAGTAATATCAATCACCGGCTCGTCAAATTAATAAACTTTTAATGAGAGGAAAAATTACACACCTTAGAGAAGAAAATGAGTAATAACATGCACATTATAATTCAAACATGATAAAAAATAGATATAAATGTTAAGTTACCTGGCAAGTTAACTGATGGACAGACTCCTTTTTTAAGCACATTATTGGGGCCAAAGTCTTCAGGCTTAAAATGTGCAGCGCAAACTCTACAATTACTGTAAATTTTATCAGGTGCCATTTCCTCCTTCAACCTTCTGTTTCCACATAAAATAATCCACTTTTTTAAAAGTGAATCATCATCTTGCTTGGAAGGATTTGGGAAGCGATGTTTAGAAAAAGATCTTTCATAACAACCATAAACACAGCATCGTAGGGCAGGCATGATGTTGTAAGTACTCAAGCAATACTTATTTATAAAATTATATATATATATATATAAATATATAATAATAATAAGGACACAATTTAAAATTTTAAACCTCAAGCGAACACATTCAAGGTAAAATTGATAATTAAAATCTATCAACAAACAGGGGAGCCATCTGGGTAATTTATGATGACTTAAAATGATTTTAGTTGGCTTCCAGGCCGATGGGGTGGCGCTCAAAATGTTGGAAGCTTTTACGGAATAGAGTGCGCAGGCCCTGGCTGAACGAGACCTGCACCAAGTAGAACCATAGAATGTTCAAGAATATCATTTGCGCATGCTCACAGCATCTTATACATTTCGGAATGACCTTACACACTTTCCTAGTCTAATAAAGACCAGCTAAAACTAGAGCGCTGTATAAATCTATACAGTGCTCTACTAAAACCAGGTTCCACGTATAAAATATACATATCTAATATATTGACATCATATGCCCCCTGGCTACCAACAATTGAAGCTCTACAAAATGCAGCTGTCTTGCTGTCACTGACAGCCTGTCAATTGTCAGACATTTCGAATATTCGAATTCTGATGACTGGAATTTTAAAGCGTTCTCTGTTTTCGGCAATTTTATTGAAAAAGAATACAATATGGTCAGACCGTATTGTGCTTCTGATTGCAATAAGATAAATCTGAGATGATTTCATTTACCTAGTGAAAAAAGAATGCGTGATATATGGATTATTCAATTACAATAATTGTCTGTTTTAGGGATTCAGTAGGTATCTTTCAATAAAAAAAAGTGGTTTGTGCCGAACATTTTCACTCAGAATGCATTGATAATAACGGAAGAGTAATGAGATATGCAGTACCTACAGATAAATTGCCACGTAAAATTGTTATTAGCATTTTTTCGCTTACAGGGTTAATTTAAATATCTTTGGCATACTTTGCTGCAACTGAGGTTGAGTTTGACACTTGCAAACCTAAGAAGATAATAGCCGGTAGGTCTACATTTCCCGGCTCTGGATTTTTGTGGTATTTTAGATTTTTAGTATTTATTTTAGATCTATCGTATCCTTCCCTATTTCAGAAATTTTACCATATAATCAGCCCTCTTCGGAATTTCATGGAGATACCCCAGTGAAAATTATTTCTCCTCCATGCGAGATCTAAGAAGTTCTCAGTTCTGAAAGTCTGAAGGAAATAAAGAAAGGAGAACTTTTTAACTAAATAACGTCGGCCTTAGTTTTTGGAAAAAAGTTTATTTCATCACAACACTGTTTTTAGCGGTATTTTTGTTGGCAGTTCAAGGTAATCTTTCACTCCATATAATGACCTTGCAAATCGCTCACACGACCTTTAAAGGTTTCATGAGTAAACGGTGGGTTATCTCAGCAATATATTTTCTTATGCTGTGATATTATAGTGTTAAATGTTTGAATGCATTGCATATATAATTTGTAAATTATATCTGCGCAATAGATAGAAAGAACAAGCGCAACATTATTAAAACGAAATCTTTTAGGTTTTAGATGATGTGGAGCTATAGATTTTGCGTTCATTATTGTCGAAGAACACGTGGATCTCTTATCAAGCCTATCTTCATATTGACTTTAGACTCTAACATAAATTGGATGTGGATTCTTCATACAAAATTGGGATAGAAGATCATTCTCGGAAAAATGATGGTAATTATGAAAACAATTATTTTATGATATTTTTGACGGACTTCCCAAAAGAATATGGCTAAAAATTCGACTATGAGTTGTAAAATGATTTCTTGTAATATTTGTACTTTAAAAATCTGACTCATATATTTTCTTTATATTGAAGTAAATAATTTTTGTACTACACGTTCTACATTTGAATGATCCTTACATTATGTATTGTTATTTTTATTGTATGTGCATCATCGAATGAAGTCGGTCCTAGTTTTAAATTTCTTTAAAAATATCTGGAATTCTTGGAAATGTCTTAATCTAGATCGAATCAATTTAAAGAATTATACAAAGCAAAAACCTACTGAGAAGGGATAACTGTGGGAGGAGTATTGCCTCTGACAACATTTGTGTCAGCAGGGGTGTACCACAGGGCTTCATTCTGGGCCCATTCACATTCTGTACGCAAATTAGATGTGTATATGCAAATTACATAAGTGCAGATAATATGCTTGAAGGAATATATATAACACATTTTTGACAAATACTTTATAAGCTTCAATATGACGAAGACCCAGTGTGTTGTCTTTAGATATAGAAAAAATGTAGGTATCTTTACTTTTACTTATCAGAATACATTTTCCGAAAATTGAAGATTTTATGTGACAGAAACGATTATTTCCAGGAACGTTAAAATTGAATATTTGAAAAATCAAGGTTTTAAAGAAAATGCTAAATTCTAAATAAAAGAAAAAATCTAAATAAGGTTAACTCGATTGGTGCTGGTAGGTACTATTGAACTTGATGCCAAAAATATCTTACAACTACCCTAAAATTGACAACTATGAAGTAGGTATATAGATAAAAATGTATTGACATAGTAAATGCATCATATATTTGATACTTAACTATAAAAATCCATCCAGTTCCTCATAACTTATTCGGTTAGTGCTGAGAAGAAAAAAAAACATATCCTGAGATAGAATTCAGGTACCAACAACAATATTATTAATGACAAGGAGGCAAAGGGTGGGGTCTTAAGAGAACAGCCATATCTAATGGCCACACCTAAATGGTATTTACGATAAAACACGACGTTTGAATGGCAAAGAAAAAGACTTGTAGTTTCTATTACATTTTGATGTTTTTTTTTCATTGGCCGTCTCAAGGCTGGAACCAGCCACCACATATTTTGATCTAGATTAATAATGGTATTGAAAAAAAAACATATACCCGGATCTTGAAACCATTAAAACTCATATGTTTATTTTCATTATTAGGTAAATCAGGAATTTTGACTTTGCGAAAGTGGAACGTTATAATTAGGAAGGTCTTAAATTGGGTGGATACATTATTATTGTTTTGTTGATAGTCCTTCAATGGAATTGAGGTTTTCCTTAACTAAATTATTTAAATGTCAGGGCAAAAGTAAAAGTAATGAACCAAACAATTACATTCCGGGTACTTGCATTTGTGGATCATTGTATTTTGAACGTTACATTCGATTTGTGATGGTTTTTTTCTCCAAAATTGTATCAACCGCGATGGAATTCTGTAGGTATCGGCTCCGCAAGAAGCGATTATAATACTCAGCGGATTGTATTTCAGATCGAAAGCCGTGCTCACTGCTTATGTAAAATTTTGCTTTGTTATTACCACTTATGCAAGCACACTATGAAATTGATAAATATTTCCTATTGCTTTATGCCACTTCCAGTTGAACGGCATTTTGTCCGGTGATCTGAATCGAAATAGACATTTCCTAGATAGTAGAAATAAATCTGTTAGATATAATATATATATATATATATATATATAAAATTAACATTGATTCATATAATAATTAAACTAAAACTTTTGTTTAAAGCTTTTTTCGAAACAAAAAATACAAATCAGCCTTAGTACTTAATCCTCACGGTAAAAATTCCACATTTTTTTTCGAAAATTTGAGACGTCAAAATTAAAGAAGAAACAATATCCGGCAACGTTTAAATTGGACATTTAAAAAAAACATTGTTGTCCGAGTTCTCAGCAGTAAAGTCTGAAATATGTGTATTTCCGCGATGTTTTGAAATCTGAATTAACTTTTGCAAAGTATTATCTTCTTTGGTCAACGTTGGACGATTTTGATGAGTTATGATACACTCAAAAGTGTGAAAAATTAAAAAAAAAAATTAGGACTTACTTTATTATGTGACCTGAAAAATACAAAATAATATTTAACCACAACTGCACAACTTCAAAATAACCAGCACCAATAGAATTAATATTATTTTGTATTTTTCAAGGCACTTATAATAAAGTCAGTCTTTTTTTTGTAAAAAAAATTCTAGCTATATAGTATAAATATTATTATTCGATATCTACGGGCTTTCTATATACGAGAGCTCGAATCATGTTTGAAGTTTAAGAATGGTAGCAAACAATCGTGATATGCCTCCTCCCATTACTTCTGTAATAATAGAATACTGGCCAATTAAATCGAGACCTTTCCATATGTTATATTTCCTACAAGGTTATTCAGAAAAGTTATTTTGTGTGAGATTTTTATATCGAATTATTTTATCTAGAACATACTGTCGCAACCCACACATAATAAGTGTGTAATTATTAACAATTTAAATGTTGAGCTAAGCCGATAAAATATTATGACGATATTTTAATTGGGACTATTAATGAAACACTGTTTGAATGAAGAGAAAGTGTTCACAACTAACGACTTGAAGTTAATTGTCTGGTTCAGTTGATTAATTTAGTTATTTGACAATATATTTGATGTAAAGGTAATTACATTTAAATTGCTCTTTCATATCTTATCGATGGATCATTGAAAATGTAAATATATACCTATTGTTTTATCATTCATAAAATCTGTTTCGTACCCATAGCAATATAAACTCAATTATAACGAATTCCAACGTAAGTTACCAGAAAAACTTAATTCCGTTGGTGTGAAGCTTATATTACCCATTTTTAGCCCTTACCAATTTATGCGTTTCCATTTTGAAGATTGATATATGTACGCAAAACTTAGAGAACAATAAATATCGTTCGTCTTATTATTAATAATTGTTTTTTAATTTTTGTGTGGATTTTGTAAAATACTTCAAGCCAAATCGAAATACCTTATCTCAATCCAATCAAATCCAAATATAAAATGAAGGTTAATGATACGAAGAATGATATTTTGAGTTTCTCCTAGAATTTATTTTTATGGAGTTGGTAAAAAAGACAAGATAGTTGTAGGCCGATATGGACAAAAGTCGCATCAAATTACGAGTTTGATTTATGATGAACAAGTCTGTAGATATCTTAAGCTAGTCAATATTGTATGTGAATGTTTGCAATTGCAAATCAAGAAAATATCAACAACGCAAGTAACCGTATCCACCATTTGTATTGTAATATGTCTTGGCAGGCAACTAAATATTACGAAAGAATATAATAAGCTCGAGCGTTGGATGTATTATCACAGCATAGATATTTTTCTTATGCTATGGTATTATTTTCAGTACTGTTAATCTTCCAAGGCTTGCTGGCCGTGAGCGCAGATCCGTTTGCCTCTACTCTCATATTATTTACCTACTTACAATATGAACGGACATTTACAAAACATAAAACACTATCTCTCGATATCTATCAAATGGTCTGCGCGTTCGAATGTCTATTTTCACGTGAAACGAGAAGGAAACCCAACCAAGCCCCAACGAGGTCATAGGTGATTGCAATAAGACACCTCTTGCGAAATGCTGGTTGGTACTTGAAGAACGTGCAGACACCTTTTTAAATTGATAGAGTGAGCGCATGATGCACGACTCTACCATGTATCATATTAATTATTATCAACCAAGCTATATCACATAATATACAGGATGATCCACATTTACAAATCTCACCAACCCACAATGAGAGAATTAAGATACTCCCGGAGACTTTCCAAAAGAAAATTAAAGGTTAACAAAATATCATCGAGACATCAATATGACTGCGATGTATAATTTATTCATCAATCTAATAAAAATTTTGATCGATTCTATTATTATAGTTTGGCATTTTTAATGATGTTGAATTGAGAATTACAAGATTTCTTGTGAAGAAATAACATCTAATTCGTCTGACCTTAATTGGCAGATTTAAAAACAATTTTTAAAGAAATATTGCGGCACGGATCGATTTCGAAAACTTAACAATACTGATCGAGCAGACCTTCTCATAATACGATTATATTGTAATGAAATGTAATTCCTTCTAATCATTGTCAAAAACAGCAGAATACAAATTCATCAATCACTTTCAACTTCTATGAAAACTTACTTGACTAAACGAAATTTTCTTCTTCTGTATCTTATTAATGTGGTCAAAAACTATAATTAGTAGATAATGAAAGGAAATTTAGCTAAATATCAATACAAATACTTTCACAGAATGATGTCAGTTTTATGTACTTACGAGTAATAAATTTTGATTCAACTACCTTCGGAAGTACATGGACATATTTCTTTAGCCCGATAAAAATGATTTACAGTGCCCACTAATACATTCAGCTATTAAAGTACCTGCTATAGACAGTAAGTACATTGTAGAATAATAATAGTGCTTGATATGGGATCTGCGTTATTTACAGCATATAAAATAATTTACAGATCTTATGGACGCGATTTAACATAATACGAGAAGTTGATAAGAGATTTCTTTTTCTATACAATCATTTCTAAATGCGCTAGGTACCTGCTCTTTCCTCAAATATTCAGAATTCAGACATTCAGTGTAGGATAATGTAGAAAATGTTCTTCGCAGTAATAAAGATCAAAACTGATATTCCGATGCAATAGCAAGATACTCTTTAGAATTTCATCCGAATCTGAAGAGTATTATTTTTTTTATATGAATCTTCTAATTTGAAATCTTTTGGGAAGTTCACAGAATGGACCTCGAGATTGAAATGATACAAAATGTTTCCACCGCTCAGCCGAAGAAGAGGACAGCTTTTTGACACTAGCACTACCAATGAGAAAACTATATCAAAATGCAGGAACTTAGCTATGGAAAAACAAATAACTGTTGCCGAAACCATGGACAGTATTATAAGATGGGGGGCAATGGGAGTTTTCTCTTCAGCTCCCCCACCTTGGAGCATTTTACTTCAGTGAGCCAAGAAGTAGTTTTTAATAATAATGGCCAGTTCAAGCACGTGCTGCGACGCAATCGGTCGCGCGTTCTACATTTGTTGCTGTCACATTTGGGGAGAATTTCTCGTTTTCCGCCAACCATCTACATGGGGAAGTGTTTCTAGCTCCAGCGTGTGACAAATATTATTTTGATAAGAAAAAATTCTTTGTGCCTGGATTAATCGCTACTATTGTGCAAAAAAGAACTACGATGTCATTGTATGGCAGCGCACCAGTGCTACTACTGTCGCTCCTGTTGTACCTTTTCAGTTGTGGTAAGTTAAAGCGCTATTTGTCGTCCGATGAGTCGCCCTTCAACCCTTTTGCCGTTTTGAGTCTGTATGGGTAAAAATGTGGTTTTTTGTGCACGCATACACATTACCACTGATTCTTTCTCAGGAAATTCAGTATTCAGTTTATGATAAACAGTTTGATCATAACAGCAACCAAATTTCAAAAGCGAAAAATACTCAAAGAGATAATTAATTAATCTGATTAATCTATGATATGTGTAAACAGTCATTTAATCTATCATAATACAAAAAATAAAAAATACATTCCAGTGGTAAAATCAAACCTTTCGATTCAATAAAACTAGTTTTTCTCAATTAATAACGCTACATATAGTAAGAAAACAGGAAAAATTAATTACAAAAAAAAATCCAAAAAAAATCATATTTCTCATATTTTATATTTTATTATCAATAATATTAATTGCATTTTCTTGTGTTCTCTCTAGAAATGATAGTTTCCGGAAATCTGTTAAATTAGGGTAGGATAATGCTTAGATTGTGTTTATCAATTTTATAATTTATTGTATTTTGTTTCTTTTTGATATAAATTTTTATTTCATCAAAATTGAAAGTGTCTTTTTTCCAGTTTGCTTTAACAAATCACGAATCACTGATCAATGAAAGAGCCTTAAACCCAAGAACCTATATATATATATATATATATATATATATATATATTTATATATACACCTATAATATAATGATTGACTTTTTTTGTTATCGCAAAACCACGATTGGGCAACAAATTCGAAATCGCAAATTATTATCGAGTTTGGAATCAACTTTCTACCTTTATGTTAGTAGAAATTGAAACATTCGTGACCTTCAAATCGTTTACAAATTAATTAAGATTTCAATCAAATCTGGAATACAATGCATGCATTTAATAACAGATTAAGTTGTATCAGTTGGCCCTTAATTTCATGGAGTCATGGCAAACAATATTTTTTGGCTTTCAAAAACATGTTCAATATAATAACCGACTTCTCAAACGAAGGAGTAACAATTCGATTGTGTGCTTTTTTATGTTTCCGATTTTGTTGGTTGGTACCAAAAGTCTTTCATCTATTTATGACTACACAACTTCACAAGTACCAACACCAATAGAATTAAGAAAAAACAACTTTATTTTAACCATTTTCAAGTTTTCTTTAATGAAGAATTTTGAAAAAAAAATCGTAGCCTGGAGACCAGCCAATATTTTAGAGATAACATTCACTTCAGCCAGAGAAACGATGATTATTTACAGTTTATCAAAGACAATGTTTTCTAAAAAAGCCAGTAAAGTTGCTTTTTTTAGTAGATCATATTATGTATAGTAGTAGTAAGCTCAAATATTTATAAGTGCTCAACTCAAGTTCGTTCAAACTGGCAAATCATAAAAACTTTTGTTTTTCTTCATTGCAAATGAGGTTACTAGGAAGTGTCGGCTGATCTTGTCTTCCACACTGCCTGTAACCATATCATCAAGTGAATTGGAAAATAACACCAGATTCAAACCAGTGGCCTGCTAATATTTGTTTGAAGCAAAGTGAAAACTATCCAAGAGAACAAGAAAGTGTACAATAATTCAAAGTTTGCTATAATGAACATAATATTAGTCACGTGTGATATGTACTGCAATAGCGCAGTACAACGGATCACGGATCGTAAGGGTAGCTTGAATGGTCCAGCTATGCAACAAAATTTGTTCATTTATTATACCATGTAATGAATTGTTGTAGTGAGAAGTACTACTCCGATTATTGTTCATATATTTTAAATACCTACACAGGAATATCCTTGACATATCCGTGCAATAAGAATGCTCCACTGGTTTCTTAATGTTGTGGCCTTGCTTTCTAGCGCATTGATTACTCCTTACTGAGGGTATAAGTGGCATTTCTCTCATGCTCCATGGTTATAACGTTACGTTGAAATATCGTCAATTACGTGAGGTGTATGTCGAAAAATATTATTTAGCCAACCAATCTCGTCCATTTTTGAGTTTTTCTTAGTTCGAAATTTATCATGAATTCATACCCTATTCTTGAGCTATCCTATAGCAAGAGAATCTAAAACTCTTTCTGACTCTCTATCGATTTCTTAGATTCCCATAAAATTCCATAGCCAATTCTGTACTTTAATTAAAATTAACATTTGGTCCAAAATACCTTCAATACTAGCTGAATAGCGGAGGCACAAAATTGCACAAGGAATAAGTTGATGAAGATTGCCTAAACAAGAAAGAAACATATAATTGTTATACATATATGCTAATTCACACAAATAACAACTTAAAAAAATAAATAGTCGATGAATCGTCCAAACGCTGATAATTATTTTCATTCCAATACAAATATGTCATTGAATTATCATTTATTTCTGGTGAAAGACCATGACATTTAGGAATGGGTTTTTTTAGATAATGGACAACGCCCCTTTTAGGTAGTAGGTATGCTGCTGGAAATTTAAATCATCTTGTTCATATAATATCTGAAAAGCGTACACGGAAATAATTAGAGGGATATATTATAAACAATGTGAAATTGACTTTTACACATAGTGGGATAATGATTTCGAGATCGAACTATTCAAGAAATAATTGATAATGTTTATTTTTGATGTTATAATGTAATTTATTATGATTGTCTATCGTTTCTAGCTTTGAATAATGATAAATTTCTAATATAAACGATGCCGGATATAGTTTAATTTTGTTTTCTCAAATTTTCTGCAGATGTTTTTGGGGGGGGGGCAAGGACATGTTGAATGTCGATTTTCAATGGGATCAACCGTCAAAGTCGTCTTTTAAATGATAACCGAAACGTTTACTCTTTAAATGGCGCGAACAGACATAAAAATAACACACAGAGAAATTGTATAATACCTCCATCGGTTGGGAAGTTGGTCAATAAAAGTCTTAGTCCGATCCTGCTGTTATATTCGTAAAAGATGAAGAGAAACAACTGTAATTTTACAATGAATAATATGTTTTATTGTATAATTGTTTACCCTGCTAACTAAAACGTGCCTCCAATTAAATTAGTATAATGATATGTGAAATGAAACGAAGACCAAAACGCTAAGTAAAATTAGCCAAGAGACTTTCTTTTTATATTCTTTGAACATAATATGTTAGATACTATAAGCTGATCAGTGATGAAATTGCATTTAAATTAATTTTTAATTCAAAATGAACATGAAAAATGCCCGCGAAATTTCAATCTTTTGATAATATGTGAATATTACGTAATAAAGATCTATGAAGACATTCAATGGTGAAAGAAAGTTTAGCTGATTTAGCGGCTATTATTTAATTTGATATTTACGCACAACTGTGACCTTTACGTATTTCAAATATAATACTTATTACGTAAATCTCAAAATGCTATGAGATGAAATCAGCGTGTACGCCAGGTATATATTCTCGCAGATGATCAATAGTGTAATCCATGTACCATCTATCATCTCGCTATAAAAATTACAGACATAGCGGTATGAAAATTGCTAGTGAGCCTGTATATTGATTAAACGTAAAATTTTATTTGGCTTTTTTCATTGTCGTATGTAAAGACTTGACAACAAAGCAAACTGTTCAAAGTATAGTCGAAGTTCTTGTTAAATCAACACACAAAAATAAATATTAAGCATATAACTGTATTGGCTAATACTTGATGGAAATCCATATTAGATTAGAATTGAAACAATATATTAAATTTCCACTATTATATATTTTAGAAGAAAGGATTAAGATTAAACCTTTGTTGTATGTCCAATCCACTATTGCATTTGTAATTGTTAACTAATTAAGTTTTATATTATAAATAGGGACTAAACATCAGACATTAGTTTTAGTACAGAATGCCGAAGCAATTGTTATGTGTTTTTGAAATATAGTATTGTGGAAATTTAATATATTGTTTCAATTCTAAAATATCAAGGATTTAATTGAGAAAATATTTCTCAAATAATAATTATTGGTTCTTTATTAAAAGAATTTTAATATGTAATAATCATGTAATTGCTGAAACAACTTTTCATGTTATTTATTATTATTATACAAAATGATTAAGATTGTCATAATAAATAGAGGATTCAAATAACAAAGTTCCCCTCGAGCATCGACTTTAGATAGAAATTTCACAAGCAACGCAGATAATTGTGAAAGGTCGGGATTTCAAAGTGTTCTTCTGTAATAATACCTAATTGGAAAATCATAAATATTTCATATCTATTAAGACAGTCAAATTACTTTGTTGGTTAACCGATTCTTGGTGATGTTCTTGTCAAATGCTGTGAGATAGCATTTTTGTAGATAATGTGTGGGAATTTATTTGTAACCAAAATTACGAATATATTCACCGATATCTTAAAAGCTCTACAAAAATTCTAGTAGAATAAACTCAAGCAGTGTCAACTGAAGTATGACGTATCGGCGGGATGTATCTTTGGGCGTGATAACTCCAGTACGAATCTCAGTTATTTCATTATGGCTTTAGCAACTATATAAAAGCATCACTCCTAGTGGCTTCTTTGATAAAGACCGTTCAATTAAAATTAAATTAAAATTATTTTCTATTTTTCAGTGCATTTGTTTCTTTTCCGTTCAGTAACAAATTATCGTCATCCGTTATTTATCTTTGAACGAAATGGTTTTGTTTATAGATTGACATAACTGTTAGTTTTGTTTAACGGTTCTTTTTGAGAATCATTAATCCCTTTCTTGTAATATACTAATGCCTGGAGCAATCTTATGATGAACATTATAAAATTATAGAGCACCACATCAGTCATTATTACTTAAGTAGTAGTAATAAAGAATAGATTCGAATTTATTTTATTGAAAAGTACGGAATAACTGGAATCAATTTCAACATATCTCAATTATACCTCTTGCCTTAATCAGAATTTATTTACATATAGTTTCTTTGAATTTTGTTTTTAAAAAGTTTGCTAATTTGTCTGTGTGGTTTTAATGAATAACCCACAAAGGAGCCTCTTCTTTGAAATAACAAAAAGCTACAAGATCACAGAAATCTCGTATTCAAATAATTTTTAAATTAAACAGCTTTATATTAGCTGAAAATAGTTGTGATTCAATCAGACATTTTTAATCGCCACATAAGTCGTGATAGTTTTAGTTTATTATTAAACACAAGAAAATATCTCATCACCTTTGAAGGTGAGTGAGATTTCTGTCAACTTTACCTAAATCATCAGCTGTGTATCTAATTTTGCTCATCTTCTCATTAAATTATTCGATTTATATTATTTCATTAACTATAATCGTTATATAATATTAAGGCTAAGGTTATTATAGATATTATGTAGACTGATTCACCTAATAAGTTCAATTATTATTATTATTAAATGAAATTGAATATCCTAGAATCACATGAAATTAAAATGTGTAAATTTTTAGGTTATTTCTTCAATGATCAGATCAAAGAATTATAGGTACTAAATAGAAAATGAAATTTATGCAAATTTAATCGTATTAGCAGATAATTAATCCTTCAGAGCAACAAAACTTAGTATAGGTACATCTCTTTCCAGCAAAGAAAGAGAAAGTGATTGGGTATGTATAGAAGAATATCTGTGGTAAACACTGACCAATTCACAAACTGTAGAATAATAAAATTATAATGAGGCTGCGGGGACAAAAAAGATATTATCAATTTACCATATTTTTTTCATGATCAAAAGTAACTTTATTCTCAATGAGATCGTAGAAATTTATGTTATAGGTATTTGAAGAAAATCCCGATAATGCTTAGGATTACCAATACGATTTGCCAAATTTACATAGATTCTTGTTGTTGCACTAAAAATGTACTCCTGGAGTATGAACCTAAAAATAAAATGATTAAATTCACTCTCTAGAAGTTGTCCTCTTTAAATTATGTTATTGAGCGTTTGGCATTTGTGCTTCATAATATAACATACAACAGTGGACCTGATAGGTCATAATCATTACATAATATTATCCATGTCCTTCTTGGTACGCTCGATTCGACAAGAAAAAAATCAAGTAACACACCGCTTGGTTGAAATTTCACTACTTTTACTTTCCCCATGCAAAATGTTCTAAGCCCAGCACTTGGTCAGTCTGGGTTACCGTTACCGAAACAAAAGTATCACAGTAATCCACAGTAATCAGAGAACAGGTCAGCATTTTTAAGCATGATTTAATGATTTAAAAAAATATATATATGAGCTGAGGAGATGTGTTGCCGATGAGCTGGTCCTTCGAAGCCGCATAAGCCATCAATTTTAAACCATATGAACATCTAATATGTAGAATAATCTACCATTGCAATGTGCTTCAAGAATATGGAGAAGGTAATGGCGGTACTTAATTCTTATCTGTCGTTCTTTAATATAAACATCTATGTCGGGACCTTCGAGTTCTGTAACCTAGCACATAATATGATAATCTTATAATATATATATATACATATATTTTATTTATGGTTGAAATTTGCATCATTAAATTAAAAACAATAGACACAAAGAGATCCTTCGACATTAATTTGTATGGAATTTAATGCGTTTTCGTTTTGCTAGACTGCATTGATGTTATGAAAAGAAAAATAGATCAAGCGGCATATAAATCTCAGCATACAGAAATAATTATTAGCTGAAGCGTTGCGCAGTAAATTAGAAAATCGAAAGCAGCAAAAGTAATTGCAGAGAGAGAGAGAGATAAATATATATAGATATATACCATTGCTATTCTAGTAAATAAATAATGTTCTATATGAAACAACATATAACTAGTTTGACTTGTATTACTGCACTTGTTTTCAGTATGAAGAAGTAGACCATGTAATGATGTTCCGTTATCGTTATTATATTAGTATTAATAAAGATAATTTGATGGAAAAATTGCTATTAATTGCAAGGCGATTATGAAATAATTATCAGTTGTTGAAATGATAAACGCGGTGCTTGTATATTATTTGGATGAGTCATTGCGTTCACACATACCCTAACCGTTTAGCAATGTATAATTATTTTTAATGTTTTAGTTAATTAATGTCACTTTTTAATTATCACTGATTCGTCGACCTTAGAAACCTTTGTTGTAATTGCGTTTGTTTGATTAGGTTTCTCAACGTTCTGAATTAATTCAAATTAATTTTGTTTACAAATCTAACTACAATTATCATTGAAACAAAATGCATTTTCGTCGCGAAATTGATACCAGAAATTTGGTGGCCAGCGTTTTGGTTTCGTCACTCGGAGGTTTTTATATGATAATTTGATAACCAACCATACTTCTTGGTTGCACCATGCGTTAATATATAAAACCCGGACGTTATTTGTTGCGACAAGGTCGTTCGCAAGTTAACGGTATACATATTTTGATGACGAGTTGTGTGTTTTCACTTTCACTGTTACACATAAGTATAATAATATACGGGCTGGATTTGGATAATTGATAATGTTCCTTGGTATCACCTTTTTTTTAAATGTTTGTCAGCCAGATTTTGATGATTCTTCTTTCATACATAAAAAGGCAGCTGGGAAATGGTCCCACATCAAATACCTAAAAATCGAACATACCATATCCCTTGAAAGGGTTACAGTTGCCAAATGTTTTCCATTTAGGTAGATACCTGTAACTATGTCTTACACATCTTCTGCTTGATTCATGCGTTATTCGCAATTATTGTATTATCAATAAAAATATATATTTAGCCCTTTCAGTGGATCATCTATATCTCGAACCTATTTTTTGGGAAATGTTATTCATTTTTCAGGATTTATCTTCTGTTTCCGATAGTTTTCTTATTCTTGCTAGCAAAGAGGAGTTCAGGCTTCAAATTAAATTTCTGTAGAGAATTTAATTTGGAATGATCATAGACACGTTGAAAAATCTCCTAGTTTTAAAGTTAATGTAATAAATTTGTGATGAATATCTAAAACTTGACCAAAACACTGATATCTGTTAAAATATGTGGTGTAACTGTGACAAGAGCGCTTGTTAGAAAATTATTTAATAATAAAAGTGTTGAAATGCATTTTAATTCAATTCTTTGAATATTTTCTGTGTGATCGAAACAAACATAAATGTGTTTACAAAAAATAATGGTTATCTAAGCATATTTACATGACTTAAGAAAAAAACTAAACAACATTTTACAGAATGGAAAGGATATCTATGTTTTATTATATACCTAATGGCTTGCTCAACATATTTCATGCTCTAGTAAGTGCTGTTCTCAAATTGATCTGTTAGTATGTATTTGGACTTTAAAAAAAGAGTATCTGAAAATAATGATAAGGAACAAAGAATCATATATTACACCAACCAAAAATTACAAATTCTGAAATAAACTACACCAGAATGACGATGTTCATTATTTCTTCTGTGCTCAAAATTAATCACACTTTAACTCCATGAACTAAGCGCTTTGCAATGTTACATAACATAATGTTATTCAACATGGCTACAACTATATAGTGTTGTTGTCATCAACAAATTGTCGAATAAATACCGTACCGTACACCTTCTGCCTGCAGGCAAATATTTCGTAGAGGAGTTTTTTTGTGTTTTAAATGTCTGTCGCTTGAAACAAATAATAGCGGGTGGTTTGTAGTGTACACCAATTGGTTAAAAAATCGAAATGAAAATATTCTATCGCTTTCACAAAATACTTTCACTTTCGATACATTATTGGACCACGACAACTTCTAACATACCTTTACTACCAATATGCGTGGTCTGTAATGTAATACGGTAACCTATATTATGTATTATTTGTGGCCATTAATTTGCATTACCTACATTCACTGACTATACACAGAATCGAGAATAATAAACAATTTTAATTAATATATATTCAAAAAAAAATCGATTTACTTCATTATAGTGAAATGCATTAGTCAGTAACAGAGCATAATACCTAACTACCATTTTTTAAAACCTGATGTAATGTAGAATATTTCTTTTATTTATAGAGATGTAATAGATAAATAAATAAATAAAAAAGGCAAAGTTGTGCGAAATAATTTAACTATGAAGAAAATTTTAAAAATACATAATATTGATTATATATTTTTGAAAATACTCTCTTACGAGTATAGGCAACACCATATACATTATCAGCAACTTTTTTTAGCCATCGGCCAATACATATTGGAATTAATGACAGAAAAATATGTTCTTACATACAAATTCCAACCACTTTCGTTTTATCTAATATACTAATTCAAACTACAGCACTATCTTTGCTTTGAGATTCCATGAGCTAACATTGGTCATACTTTTTAGTTTGACTGTAAATATTTAAAGTTTCGTTAATGTCATTAAACGTTTCAAAATGCTCTAATTAATTCAATCCAGAAGCACCTAAGACCTTCTGAACATTCCACTATTCAAGTTGCTATAAAAGAACAATAATTTCAAAGGACGACCTCCCGTCCATGATATACATGAGCGTAACCATATTTCTACAAGTCACCTTGTAAGTCGATGGCTGTCTACCACAATTCAGTTTAATTAAATCTTGGCAAATTTTCACAAATTATGTAACCGAATGTGAACTACATTTGCCCAGTTTTAGCAGCTTGATTGTTAATATAACGCCGGAAGTTACCGTTGTAGAACAAGATATAGGAGTATAATTATTTATCTACACAATGATATATAATATGATTTGAATAATTAACAACATTTTTGTTTGTTATGTAAACACAGAGACAAACGTAGCAGATGAACAGATTCTAATGAATAATAATTATCAGTTACCTATACATCTGAGTAATTATTGATTGTTTTCAGATTCACTATGCATCTAAAATTAATACAATTTTGTCTGATTTAGTTTGAGATAGGACAACATTGTTGTTCCTTGATCAAAACAATTTATTTTCTATCTCGTAATTTCTCGTACTATTTATTCAAAATGATTTATGGTAAAATATACCAACGCAATATACAAATACTAGTTGGAGAAGAAAATAAAAACCTTCACTTGTAACAAAAGCACTTGAATTTGAACCAATCTAACCTGATCAGTGAACGGGTACTTTTAGCATGAAATTCACAATGCCCTGATACTTCCTATCAAGATGTTACATCTATATTCATTGGAAACAATAGAATTTATTTTTTTAGTGCTATTCGGGATTTTTATTCATTTGACTTGGTATGAACCAATACACCTATTCTATTGTGAGCAGACGAAATTCTCTTTAGACTTAGATCGAAGGATCGAATTTTTATTTTTTATTGCTCTCATTGTATAGACGCAATGAATAGAATAGAATAGAAAAACCATTGCAAACCAATGCATGTACTTGGTACTGTCTTCTTTCTCGCCATGGCGCGGTAGACGATCGACTACCTTGATCTATGAATCAGAAATATTTTTGATGACATTTACCTACCAATGCTTCTTTTTGATACTTTTTTTATCAAATTTTATTGTAATACCATATCTAGATATATGAACTTTAGAAGTAGAAAAACATCATGGAATATCTTATTGACACATTTAAATTCAGATAACCTCGGAAATCTACAAAATACCTACTGAAATATTGCTGTAAATTGAAAATGTTTACTCACAAAAACGGTCGCTGACGAAGCACGTTGAGAATACAAATAATAAGAAACACTCAATTTGAACGGAATCGTAATATTCCATAACAAAAGTATTAAAAAATCCATAAAATTATGAATATTCTGTTTTTTTTGTTTGACGTTGAGAATTTTATTCTATTTGTAGACTATGTAATTTCTCATGAACAGTTAAACAGTAAAAATAATGCGAGACCAAACTTTCGATACCAAAACGAATTTTTATTGAATTCTTTGTCAATAAAAACAAACCTCTTCGTCTTGGTAACTACTTTTACTTGCATTTTGAATGCCTTTCCTTAAGAGCGGAACCGTCTTAAAAAGAGTAACGACCATCTTGAGGAACCATTGAAACGTGAACACAATAACAAGTGGTGTAAACTGGAAGGATTACTTTTCTTTTCATAAAACGAATCGATGAGTCAATCAATAGAGATTTAAATAAAATGAAAAAAAACTCATTATTATTTGTATTTCAATGAATGATTACCACTGGAAAATTGAGAAAACTATATAAATAATATACTGCCAATTTATAGTGTGAGCTTATAAAATACCCATATTTTGTCAACAGATATATATGATAATCAATTAAATCAACCATTTGCTGACAATGGACATTAAATAAATTCAATTTAGATTTTATGTTATACCTATCTCAATGCGACAAATTGGGTGTGGTATATAGTTGAGTCCTGGTATAGTTTGTATCTTTGAATGTGTAATTAGGCACTACATAATATATGCATTCCATAGCTCATATCTACATCAAAAAACATTAACAATAAACAGGTTGATGAAGCGCAGTGAATCGTAAGATTTACTAAAGACAATATATTTTTTTAATAAAACTAATTGAAAAAGCTTGCAAAAAACTAAGACTCATTTAGGAAAGTTTGTTTTAATTGTTTATTTGAATATTATATCATCAACGAAAAGTCTCACTGGCAATAAAATTGTATCTTTCACACTTTTTTTATCGTTTTTTTTGGTATTTGCCAAGCAGTGAGTGGCCGGCTCATACTTAGTTCCTGTTTAACTATATTGGCGAATGTAAGGCCATTCAGAGCCACACCTAGCTATGTTAAGACTGGCCTCGCTGACAACTCTACCTATCACGAAATCTATATATTTTTTTATACGAGCGCCGCACTTAAAAGGAAGTAGCATAATATATAAACATAACTATCTTAAAGTGTTATGCAATCAGATTTATTGTTGATCTATTCCAGTAAACCTATGATCAATTATATTATAAAAAGTAATATTGCCGATAGCTTATACCTAGGTACCTGCTAATCACTTTCGATATTGGCATTTCGATTAATACAATGCTTATATGATAATAACCGTGTTATTCAATCAAACAGTTAAATAACTATGCTACATATTAGTTGGTAAGGAATGTGCCGAAGTATAACAGCAAATTTTCAAATATCCAGATCATGTATTCGAAATGTAAAATATATATTTATCAAAATAGTTATCAGAATAAACTGTTTACTTGGACTTTCTTTACAGCTGGAAGGTCACGGCTTCCTTGATGCTCTGTTATGTTATACAAGAAGACTACAACTCATAAATGCTATTATGGATCATTAACGGTCACATTGGTCTCTGACATTTAAATCCTTCAGTTCCTGGATGTATCGCGTCATCATAGGATTGTGTAATTTCTTTCAATTTTGGAAATGATGCTTAGCCAAGTTGCATTTATTTAGCCCAAGAAACTGATTATGTTGCTGTGATATCTGTAATACTAATATACCTAAACAAAATGGATTAACACATAATGAATGGGCAACAATACAAGCTAGATTTGCACTGTATCTATCTCTAATCGTAAACCAAGGTGGATTTGTTGATAACATGAGCAAGAATGTGATAGCTGTCTGTTTGTCACACAAGTAATCTACAGAAACTTTCTCACAATTATTAAAATTCTGGAACATATTCAAAATAAGCAGAGTAAGCAATTCATAAATAGCATTAAATATAATAACATTCAATGTTGTTATAAAACATTATAAATCATTTTAACTATTCAGTCACCTATAGTGTGGAAAAGAAACAATAATAATATTGTGTGTCCCAATCCCAACATACATTGGCTTCCCTTCAGCAGTGAATCTATTTGACATAATATATTGAAAATATCTACAGTACCTATACTGAAATCTTAGATTTCCTCTAAATGTATTAACATTACAATTAAATCTGATAGGCTTACCTTCGTACAATATACACATCATAAATTGTCAATGCGTGAAATGATAAATTTCATAGGATCAATTTTACTGACAATGAAATATAGCATTTGTTAGTTAATAAATATTATCTGTTACATCTACACGACGTTTAACTACCTGTGAAATTAACTGATACCTATAAAATATTAAAAAGTCATAATATACAATAAGAATAAAATGTAGGTATATATGTGAAAAGCAAGATAAAAGCTCAGCTCAGTACAGTCGGATATTATTGTTCGTTCACTTCTACCTGCTTACACCATTTTTCGTGTCTCCATAGGTTTAAATGATTAATTTATATTCATGATTTTATCAATTTTTTTTGTTGCAAAAACTCTTATCATTGTACACAAATTATGTATCGCATTTCACATTTTCAACTCATCTCATTAGACAACACTTGTCTTGGAAAAAGATCTACAGAAACTATAAGCCCATTGTTTTTTGTCTGTTATAGTATATGTTGTAATCTAACTGTACCTATTGTATTCGATACAATAAAACGTGATTAGCCTCAGGCGGTTTATCACTTGTATGTGATGTACGGTTCTTAATCTAGCCTTGCAATGAACTAACTAACATTTGAAAATACCCAACGCTTATTTATGTTCGAAACCTATTTTTCAACAAATTTTTCTGTGTTTTTGTTTTGACGTTATTTCAATTTTGAATACAATGCCAAAGCTCATCTTTTCTCAAGCAATTTAAAACGAAATATTGATAAAAAATATAATGTACAGAACAAGGATCGTATTTGATAAAAATAGTTGACCTGTTTCTCATAGAAAGGCTACAAAGATCAACAATTCTGCTGTTTATTGTACAATCGCTTGCAAACCCATTCACTTTCAAATCGCTCCGTATTTTTTTTAGTCTATTCATCTGATCACCTTTTGTATGTATCTTTTCAGTAATAACAGATGAAATTTTTCTTCTTTTTATACTCTTTCATTAATATAATAGTGGCTATATAGCCAAGTTGATTTATTTGAAAAAAATGTTCTTTCCAATAATATGATTATTTATTGCATTTCCTTATGTTACGCCTCTAAAATTGCTAATAGACAAATTATCATCGTTTCAAGTCACCAAAAAGGATTGTCACGGTCATGGTATTTCGAATAATATAGGTATTGCCTAATTAGTTCATTTATAACAAACCAGATCATTATTTTTAAGTTTAACATGGAAATAACCACTCTGATATTGTGTAGGTGATTCTATAAAGACTGGCGTCTAATGGAGGTGGATATTATGAAAAGTTCAATGTTCTTGTCTGCAAAATATATAGACAGATCCAGATATGAACAAGACTTATTAATACATCCTGTGTTCAAATTGGCACACAGCATAAGAAAAAATATTCTTAACCGTTGAATAATAATTCATGACAATATTAGTTATGTTAAATCATTTAATAGAAGGAACGGTATCTGGTTTTTTAGTCAAAATCCAGTGATAAGGACTGTATATGTTTTTTTTTATTAATTTATCATCTTCTTTTGCAGCTGATGGAGCTTCATCCCAAAGAAAGATCCAAAGGAACGTTGGAGATGTAAAGACAAGCATCAATTTTGATTGCCCAGAAGAGTTTGGTTACTATCCTCATCCAACTGACTGCACTCAATATTACGTCTGTGTATTTGGCGGAGCTCTTCTTGAATCTTGCACTGGAGGACTTATGTACAGGTGAATATAGAAATATACCCTCGTGTGATGTGTGGTATACTTGTAACTAATTATGTGAGATTGAAATTGAGTGTTACTGTTTCTTTTTTCCTTTTCCTCATAAAATGGTGTTTTGTATTTTTATTGCAGCCATGAACTGCAAACATGCGACTGGCCTAGGAATGTTGGCTGTGACGGCATAGAAATATCATCAGGTGCATCATCAGCTGCCCCAAGTCCATCATCGAGAGGTAGAGAACGTGATCGAGAACCAGAAAGAGAACAACCAAGACGCTATACACCACCTCCACCACCACCACAGCCTGCTGCCGTTGTCACATCCAGAGGACAACCGAGACAATTGCAACACTCTCAACAGGAAATTATAAAGGTAGGAAGAAGCCAGCGAAAACCCCTTCATCCACATATATGAACACAGGAGAAAATCACGGAAACTTACGTTGTTTTGATTGTCATAAACAATTAGCTAGATGACAGAATCTCGATTGAAATGATTTTATTATTTCTATATTGTAGCAACAGCAACAATTGTATACTGATGCCGAAGAGGCACTTCCACCAGCTGAAGAAGTTGAGAGTGATAGACAACAACGTGTCTATAGAGGACAACCTTCAACAGTCGGTCAAGTACAAAGAGATAGAGATGGACTCAGACATTCGAATGCTATTCCAGTTAGTAAAATGCAATAGCACCCACCTACTTTTATATATAACATCTCATATCATATATATATACTCACTTTTCTTTTGTACTATTTTTGCATGAAATTAGGTCAAAATTACCTATTCATAAAAATGTTGCATCTTCAGATATTACATGAGAAAATACAGTCATTGTGAAATGGCAGAGTACAGAAGTTACCAAGTGGTTTTAAACAATATATTATATGTATTAACTATTCATAAGAAACATCTTAAGATAAAATTATATGAATCAATGTAAATTTGTAAATCTTTTCACTTACATGTTTTAATAGATGCACTTAATTAGCTTGTTATTGAAAGGTGTCCTAAATACTTTCAATTCCTTGGAGATATAATTATGATCGAAAGAATGATTAGATTTTATTTTCATTACAAAGCATAAATATACATCTATTTGGAATTAAATAATCTTTCTTACAGACATACACTAGTAGAGGTGAAAAAATTGGTGTTATCTCCTTTGGAACACAAAATCAACACTACAGGTAAGCTAGTTGTAAAAAAATAGGATATTATACAATGAAGCAATTATAACTATTTACCCTACCAGCTTAATGACAGACCTGGACGATAAACTACTAACTAATGACTTGATATTCCTGAGAAGACGTAAAAGACAAGCCTACAACAGGTAATGACTTATCTAGAGAATTATGATGGGAGCATGAAGTATTTGCAAGAACTTCTTGATCGAGGATAGGCTGAATCTAGCCTTGTTTCTACCTATTAAAGAACACTTCGTCAAGACCCATTTGGCAATGAATATTAAGGCTAGATATCAGTATATCGTCCAAATATTTCGGCAAATACTTCTCATCAAATAATGCCGTAGATATAATGAACTATGGTATTTTAGTCAACAGCAGCAAGAATCGAACTTGTGGCATGGATCACAACATGTTAGAAACTATGGCACATCTTCGCGTGGTACATCATCTGCTAAGAAAAAACATAATAACTTCAGTCCCAGTGTATTGGAAATAGCAGCATCAGAGACGGATGAAGAGTTTCGCCCTTTTGTACCGAACTATCCGCAGAAGACTAACAGCTATCAACATTACAGTTTCAATCATCTACCTGGTAAGGTACGAAAATCACCAGGCTCCTCACAAAAACCATTTGAAGGCAGCTATGCATACATAAACTTTGGATCAACCGCTTTGCCTGGAAATGCTCCAGAAGAGTTTAGGCACACAGTTGAATACCACAACAGTCATCCTGCTAGTGTTGCTTTGGAACCAGCTTACAGTTATGTTGTACCACAAAAGCAATCACCTAGACCAGTTACTAAACTATCTGAAAATACCATTCGACTAACTGAAGCAGTAACAAGAGGTTATGAGAATACTTCAAAATCCAAAGATACAAATAATGGAGACAATGATAATGATGAAATTAATGAAGATAACTTATCTAAACCTGTTGATAAGGCAGAAGAATCCACAAACGATAATAGTTCCTCTGTTTATGATGAGGAACTGGATCACTACGATCCACCGCCGGAATTTTTTAATGATAAAAATAAATACGAAGATGTTGTTAATCCTTTCGCAGACCCAAACTTTGACTTTGATGGTTTCTTAGCAACTTTCACCACAACTACAACAACGACGACCACAACACCAAAACCAACAGTTACTTCTAGAAAAATACAATATAGCGGAACGCAAATTCGATCAGATGCAAAAGAAACCTCTGCTAGGCCCATTATGAGAATAATTTCTCAACAAGTTCCTCAGCCCAAGAATAATTTTCAAGGATATTACATACCAAAAGATTCAAATAGTCAATACTTGATAGAAAACATAAGACCTAAAGAGCCAAGGCCTCCAGTTATAAACTACCCCTCTGAATTTGTATCAAGCAATCAAGTAAAATCCACTACCAAATTGCCATTGGCAGAAGTGAACAAAACCTTTACTGAAATATATCCACCTTATCAAACTGAGCAAAATACCAGCCCCCGTAACTATTTTAACAATAAAAATTATCAAATGATATCGAAACCGATAACGACAAGTTATTACGATAGAGATGCAGCATTTACTACGACCAAAACGTCTGTCGATGTTCAACCTTCGAAACAAACAGGCATTCAACTTGCAACAATCCAAAAGCAAACTAAACCTAATAATGCAAATGACGAATATTACTATGATTATGAAGATGAATCGCCAAAAAAAGCGCAAACAATAACTGAAAATTCGACCAACAAAGTGCCAGTTCATCAAAATCAATCGGATGAATACGAATATTACTATGACGATGACTATGACGATACAATTAAGCTGAAAAGTAATAACACAAAAAGCAAAAACTCTCCCATTCAAACGACTACCAACAGGTCGATAGATTCTACAAAGGCACAAACAATAACTACGACAACAAAAATATCTAGTAGAGGAAAACAGAGACATAACACGACACAACGTAACAATGAACGTGACTCAAAACGTGGACATACTAAAATTAAAAGGTAAATTGACTATAAGACTTAAATGACTAATATTTTTAAGATGGGTATCTCAAGGGTTTGAATCATGTATTCATTTGTGGTGATTTATGTACATATATAAATATATAAGCTTCTGACAAGTTTCTTGAATATATCATAAGAATAAGGGATATATTCCAGCAAATTTTTAGTAATTAACAACTCAACCGTCAGTAATCCGATGCCTTAAGGTCAGGCGATCTTGGAGGCTATGAGGCGATGAAAGTATCTGTTTTATCATCTTGAAAAACAGAAGTTAGCTATTCTTAAGCAAATCGTTAAATATACAGGACTGCTTCATCTGAATCTTGTAACTTGTAGCATTTGCAATTATCTTCCACCAATGACAATTATTCTCAAAAAATCAATACCTAAATATTTTTCAGCTTCTAAGTTTACTTCAAAATATAAATATGTAAATTTTAGAGAACTTAATTCCTTAGCCAATGATTGTCATTGCATGAGAATGCTATGATCTGCTTAAAAGAAGTTGATTGGGTAAATTAACAAAAAAATTAATGTGTACATACACAAGCTTTTGTTGATAACTATTTTATTGCGAAAATGAGTTAAACGATTTTTTGGTTCCTTATTAGTGAGGAAAGTAGCGTAGCGCCTGCGTCTGCTCCTGTACCAACTTCAAGAACATCTTACAATAACACCCAGTATAACAGTAATATCAATCATTACGAACCCTACTATGCTTTGTATGATGATGATGTTTATAGAGACACGGGTAAGTGAGAAGAGAAGAAGTTTTACTTATGTATATACTTCTACTATAGCACTGATATAATAGGAATTGGATTTTTTTCTTCAGAATATTCACAAAATAACTACAACACCAATACACAAAGATCGCAAGCTCCTCCTTATAGGGGAACACCCGCTACAGCTGTCCAAACAACATCTTTGAGAGAAGAGATTCCTAAAAGAGGCAATACTGTATACTTGCAGAACAGTTACCCGCAAGATATTTATCAACAGTCCAGTGCTGCTGACTACAATGAACAAAATAGATATGAAACACAGGTAACTGAAAACAATTATTGACCGACATAAAAAGAGGAGGTATATAATTCGATTGTATTCCTTTTCGTTCAAGGTGGATGACCAAAACTCGTACCGACAGTCTAACAGACAACCATCAAGGTAGGTAGCCATGTTATTTAAACAAATAATACACACATAGAATGATTGTCTCATGTACATAAAGTCTTAGGGGGGACAGAAATGAGATAAATGAAGTTGAGGATGCCATTCCTAAGCGAATAACGCCCACCACAAGAAAAACCACGACAACAACCAGAACCACGACGACAACCCAACGTATTATACCAACAAAAAAGAGTTCACAACCACCACAAAGGTACTACAAAATATTAAGAGCTGTAGAAAATCATTTTTGTTTGCATGTGTATATCTGATATAAAGAGTGTCTCATTAAGGAAGAACATTTTCATCATAAAGTATTCAAGTGTTTTCAAACCGGTAATCGAAGTGATAATGCAAATTTATCATAGTTGGAAGATTAAGCAACAAAACTCATAGAACAGTCAATAGTGGTTTTAAATTTCTTTATAGATATGTTGTGGATATACACTATAGGACAATTAACAATAACTTTGATACTCGATACAAAAATACACGTCGTTATTGCAACAATATATGCACAGTTATTCAACAAAATTAAATTTATCTCACTTTTATCTTTAATAATGAAACTAAAAAGAGCACTCTTAATAGGACAATTCTTTATGATATACCAGTTGATTCATATCTACCAAGTGTTCATTTGGTATCTCAAATCAGAATAAATTATTCAGAGAAATTTCCCCTTTGATTTTGAATTTTGTAGTGATACAATCAAATTTTAATTAAATGAGAAATAAGTTTATTAAAAGAATATTAATGAACATCTTTTACTCTTCTATTTTTTGGTTGATAAAATCATTTAATAAATAACGATATTATCAGTACATCAAATTCAATATCAGACTAATATAACAAAACAAATCTCCCAAACTCAAAATTATTGATTTAAATAAATCATATACCAAATTTTCGCTTGGTTTCATATTCATTGTATTAGCTTTGTTCATTTTTGTAGTATCTTCCAAGTCATACGCTATCATCTTTCAGTTTCTGTACTCCAAATACCTTTAAGATAGCCATTTTATTGATTTGTAATTCTCTGTAAGATGAGATTGCAGATACACTTTGTATAAATATCTTTATGCCTTCACTCTCTAGCTAACTTTCTTTCTTACTATAGCTTGCTGAAGACATTCATCTTACAAAGTAGTTTTTATTATTATTTTTTCGATATCAAGCAACTGTTTATTTCGTCTGTGACCTCATCTTACAACATTCTTGAAATATGTTGGGCATTAAAGAAGGTTAACGTTTCTTCTAGCGAACCACTTCCCGTTTTGAATGAGAATCTGACACAAGAAACGTCAGTTAATGATACCACATTACTGGATAATTCAAAATATGTAATTGAAGATCCAATTACCTTACCTCTGATCCGTTATTATACTGACAAATCCTACAATAGCCCAGACAAGACAATATCAATAACACAACGACGTAAACTAATAAGCCCACCAAGTGACACAAGTTTGCATGTGAAACCCGATACATCAGTTACTAAAACAACATTATCGTTATCTTTCTTTAAGCAACTAACTACAGAAAGTCCTGCTTTTCATTATGTTACTAAGGCAACCAAGTCAACTGATGGAGTCTTTAGTACAAAAGAATACGATGGTAGAGAATTTACACAAGATAATACTACTCCTTTCAAAGTAATTGTTCCAACTACATACTCACCCCCGAAATTCTTTCTCAAGTCACTTCTACCCAAATCGGTCGCTTCACATACTGTCCCAGTATTCAGTTTCAGGTCTACCAATAAATTTGATATGCAAACTAATACAAATACTGAAAGTACATCTGGTACATTGAGCAAAGCTTTCAAAACATTGAAAGCAGTAAGAAAATTGATTAACCCAATATCGCTAAATCATGAGCTGTATAGCGTATCTAACATAAGTTACGATACTGCGTCAGATTTGCTCGATGACGAAAAACCTATCATTAACAATCGCGTCAACTATAGACATTCAACACCAGTGAGAATCAAACAGATGGAAGATGTGATTGAAAATAATGAAAGGCTATCATCAACAACAGTTAAATTAACTATCACTCAACCATCGACAAATAGTATGACTAATAAAACAAGTACAATAACAGCAAGTACTCCTACCCTCCCTTCAATATTCCCCAGTACAAGTACAACTCCTGGAATAAAAAAATACTTGCTTGATGACTATATAAGTGAGAAATTAAGTACGCGTTTCCAAAAAGATCGATATTACATAGGACCATCTCGTGATAAACATTTTCGTACGACTGACGAGATTCCCCTTGCTATTGAACTATTAGATAGCGAAAACGAAGAAAAACAAGAGCCTGATGAACCACCGGCGTACAAACCTAAATCGATCCCCAAACAAACACCTACTATGACTAAGCCTTACTCCATACAAAACAACTCGAGTCCTGCTAGGGTTTCCAGGGTTAACGCTGCCATAAAATCACTGATAGCCACTGGAACTACGCGAAGATCAAATTCGAAATGTATCGAGAACCAAAGTTCAAAATGCAACGATACCAAGCAGAGGTATTTATTCCTCCTCTAGTCGCAAAAAATAATTTGCATGATCACCGATACTATTCTCTTAATCTACTGCACCTTTTCTTGTTAACTGTTTGTTAATGAACATGCTTAATGGACAAATAATAATGGATATTATATTAGTATTGAGAGACTCGACGTTGACTTTGGACTCTAGTTCTTCCCCGACTTCTGACTAATTCAATTTCTCTTCCGCCGAATAAGTGGATGCCGTTCTTTCCTAAGACACATCATAAAGGACATCTTTTTCGACAATTCTTCTGTATTTTACAAATAAAAAACAAGATATTTTGATTTTCATTCTAAACATGTGTCAACTCGCTTCATTATTAAGAGCGGCAAACTTTTTTGGTGGTATCATTTTATTGGCCCACTAAACCACTTTAACAGCTGGGTTCATAATAACACAACCCTCATAAATTACCAATCACATTAACACTTTGAAACTCGTCAGGTCATTATAGTTTATGATTGGTCTATATACGTTAATCAGAATAGCGAGACGATGCATGGTTTAAATTTTTTCAATTAATAACAGCAAGTGTTTCATTCATGCTGATTTTTCATCGCAGTTTGAAATGATTTTTTCCCCATAGAGCAAGTACCAGAGGTCGAGGAACAGCTCACTATGCAAGTAATGGAGCTCAAATTGTTAACAACGAAGTTACTGTAAATACAAACAGAGGAACACCGGCACCGTAAGGCATACTGCTACGACAATAATCAATTTTTCAACTTACTGTATAATTTATTATAGACGATCAAGACCGACATTGAAACCGTCGACATCTATTGTTTCTAAAGCTCAAGAGTTCGTGGATATCTACAGATACCCACCAAGACGTCCGGATCCAATATATCCTCAACCTCAACCTGATAAAACGGCAGCTAAATGTCGGAAGGACGTCTGCTTGCTTCCTGACTGCAGCTGTGGAGGCAAAGAAATACCCGGTGAGTAATGAATCGCTAATTACCTTGTAGATGTAGCCAATTGCAGGGAAAGGATTTAAGAACTCCTCAAATATAACCAGTATAGAACCACTCTTTATCAAATAGGAAACATCCCAACAGAAGAAACGCCGCAGATGGTGCTTATCACATTTGATGATGCCGTCAATGATTTGAATAAAGAATATTACATTGATTTATTTGAGAAAGGACGAAAAAATCCGAATGGTTGTCCAATTTCAGCCACATTTTACGTCTCGCATGAGTGGACAGACTATGGGCAGGTACAAAGTCTTTATGCCGATGGACATGAGTTGGCGTCCCACACTGTTTCGTAAGTGGCCATATTCACGGCCATCCGGAGCTGGATCTCTTATTCTGACTGCCATCATTCTGCTTTAATATATTCGCATATGTTACGAATATACCAAATGCAATCAAAAACTTCAAATTTTTTAACAACTAATATAGACTTACTTGACTTTGTTTAATTAAAGCTTATGGAAATGGAAGTTTCGATTGCTGAAAGTATGTTCTACTTATTTTATATCTCTTTCTTTCTGCTACTAACAAACAGGCGACCTACCTGTCGAACAACTTCCCCAAATGGTTCTTCTCACATTCGACGATTCAGTTAACGATCTGAACAAAGGGCTTTATCAAGATTTATTTGAGAGAGGCAGGACCAATCCTAATGGATGTCCTATAGCTGCCACTTTCTACGTTTCCCACGAGTGGACTGATTACAGTCAAGTGCAAAATCTTTATTCCGATGGACATGAAATTGCCTCTCATACTGTATCGTAAGTCAATGAGAAAAAAAAAGTATAAAGCACATTGTATTATCATCAGTTTGCACACCTTAACATGATTTCGTAGCCATTATGGACGGTAGTACTGACATTGCTTGATCTATGTTTTAACACAATTCTCTATTTGTGGGCTTGCCGAAACTAACAATAATATAAAAGTAGAATTGATATATGTTGAGACTAAATACTATTTCATAATACTGCTAAAATGCAATGTAAATAGGTACAAA
This sequence comes from Crioceris asparagi, assembly GCA_958507055.1. Classification (NCBI taxonomy): domain Eukaryota; kingdom Metazoa; phylum Arthropoda; class Insecta; order Coleoptera; family Chrysomelidae; genus Crioceris; species Crioceris asparagi. The sequence goes on along the minus strand of OY293833.1, from coordinate 75,280 downwards.
TAGTAATAGTTTCTTACATGATATCAAACTATGACCTTCAGATAAATCGTACACTTTATAATCCCTGTAGGCATAGCTTTGGAGAGCAATTTTCACAGAAGAAATGGACTAGAGAAGTAGCTGGTCAAAGGGAGATTTTATCAGCCTATGGTGGAGTTAAACTTGAAGACGTAAGAGGAATGAGAGCCCCTTTCCTTTCTGTGAGTAGCGAGGCAATATTAAGAAATAATAACCTATTCAAGCTGTCTATTTAGGTTGGTGGCAACAAAATGTTCAAAATGCTGTATGACTCGAACTTCACATATGACTCTTCTATGCCGATATACGAGAACAAACCACCAAGTTGGCCTTACACATTGGATTACAAACTTTTCCACGATTGCATGATCCCTCCTTGTCCAACAAGATCTTATCCTGGTGTATGGGAAGTACCTATGGTTATGTGGCAGGATTTGAATGGCGGTAGATGCTCCATGGGAGATGCATGCAGCAATCCACCAGATGCTGAAGGAGTATTTAAAATGTTAACGAAAAATTTCCAGAGACATTACACAACAAATAGGTAAGGATTTATTATACAATGTTGGATAAAAGGAAATTAATATCAATTAATTCTAGAGCTCCATTTGGTCTTTTCTACCATGCCGCATGGTTTACTCAACCACATCACAAAGAAGGTTTTATCAACTTCATAGATAGCATTCTGGCCATGAAAGACGTTTGGTTAGTCACCAATTGGCAAGCACTTCAATGGGTCAGAGATCCGACTCCGGTTTCCAGATTGAATAGCTTCCAACCTTTCCAATGCAATTACTCTGTGAGCTCTTTTTACTCTCATATGTTATTTAAATAATATTCTCTTAATGATTCTTCGATGAACTTTTAAATAACTGTTTGCTCAATATTCCAGGATCGACCTAAGAGATGTAACAACCCAAAAGTATGTAACCTATGGCACAAATCTGGAGTAAGATACATGAGGACCTGTCAACCTTGTCCTGACATTTATCCATGGACAGGCAACACAGGCATAAGAAGCAGTAGAATTGACAACGATATTGAAGATTAGAGAGCTCCAAATTAATTTCGTTTTTTCCTGAGATTAAACGATGGGCCATTACAAAATTGTTTACGAATGTTGTCCAATCGATAAGGATACATTATTAAAATGTATTTAGATAAAAGTTTCGATGTTGTTCAGGTGTCAAGATAAATCGCAAAGTGATATTCTTCATACCTCATCAACATCTTTTTTAACGGCCTTGATAGAAAATTTGTAAATAATTTATGGTAATTAAATAAAACTATTCTTCCTGCGAATCGAATTTTTCTATAATCTTTTATTGACTTACGCAAATAAGATTTCTTTTATGTAAGCATAGCATATTTTATTTAAATTTTTAATTTATTATACATTTTTATATGTTTGTCATATTTTGTGAACCGGTACGTGATAAATAAAAAAAATACACATATTTGTTTCATTAATAACAACATTCTATCCTACATCATCGCGACAACTAATAAACTGAACAGGTGCAAGTTCTCACTTTTTCTAAAACCTTAACAGAAAAATGAAATAAATAATGTGAAGTATTCAATATACCTTTTCCTGCCCGCGGCCCTTCCAGAGAACACTGATACTAGACACTATCTGAGCCGTCAGATATTTTTGTTTAAAAGATCTGGTAGAAAATTCTATTGAATTACGTACATTGATGGCCTCATATACAGGGTGGCCCATCGAGAACGAAACGGCATTGATTTTGGGCGTTTAATGTTAAATAAAAATAAAACGCTCAGACACATCAACTTTATTTTAGAGGGGGACACGTTTTTGGCGAATAAGCAAACCCGCATCTGCATGTCTGCATCCCTTTGGCCAGGGTGAAACTTACCCCTAAAATCTTATATGGAAAGGGGGTCTGATTTGCACCTCGTTTGAAAGGTCTTTCGATGACACCTTGTTTATGACATAACATTTTATTATAACGCTCAAAAACGAACTTTTATTTCTATTAGAAAAAGCGATTTACAGAATTAAAAAGATAACAAACTTACGTATTAGTCAAGTAGATGTTGAAATTGCTGTCCACCAACACCAACTTTTCCATGCAGTGGTAAGTTGTCTTCGAAGCGGTTTCTCACATTTTGAAACATATCTGGTGTTATGAGACGACATTCATTTATAATTCGCTCCCGTAAATCTGGCAAAGAAGTTGGTTGAGTGGCGTGCATTTTGAAAATACAATCAAGGAATGTGTGGAACCGATCTCATGGACCAAAACATTGCTCGCTACAGAATCTCAATTTGGGGTAAGAAGTTGTGGTGGAGCATTTTTACATGCCTCCTTGACGTATCTATTTCAAACGCATAGACGATTCACAGAAAAGCGGGAGGCACACTTACTCAACTGGAATTTAGGCGCGAGATTGTGACATCCAACTGCATACGTTATAGCACAAATCCAAAGGTCCTGGTAGACCAGCTACTTCCAGAAGTAGCGTAACTCTGAACAGAGTGCCTGATGATGCAAGGTATGATCGCACTGATCATTTGATTGTTCGCATTCCTGCAAGAAAAAAGAAGACGATGTGCTGGCAAAGGGTGCAGTATATGGTTAGGTATATCATGGTAGATGAAGATAATACGAAAAGTTCCTCTATCTGCTTGGTTTTTTGATACTGCATCTTCGGAATGGCATCATTTATAAATGTATTCAATTAATATACCATTTCTTGAATACAGTGACTAAGAATTTAAAAAATAATAGAGTAAATTTTTGAATTTTCAAACTTATAGAATTTATTTGAAGCTGTCTGTTGCCTGCCATCTGTCACCTATCATGTCACGTCAAAGGGGGTGTTTTTAACCGTTCCGAAGTGTATAATGTCAGCTTGCGCTTAAGCACATTTAGCTAAGAAAGCGCTGCAACATTTTTGACAGATTTTCGTATGAAACGCTTGCGCTTTTCAAGTTGCAGCTTCAGCAATATCCCAACATTTATTTTTTTGGCTTCTACATAAACCAGCTTAAAAGCGCCAGAAGTTTAACATATAGTTCTGTCAACAATGTTGCAGCGCTTTCATAGCTAGATGTGTGTTTTGACACAAACATTGATTTGGATAAGATATTCCTAAACTTATCTTCATAAATGGTATTACTGATTAATGATCTGTTATCTGTGATCTATTATTTATTAAATCCTTAGTCACTGTATTCAAGAAATGGTATATTAATTGAATACATTTGTAAAAGATGCCATTCCGAAGAGGCAGTATCAAAAAACCTAGCACATAGAGGATAACTTTTCGTATTATCTTCATCTACCATGGTGTACCTAACCATATAAAAGCTGGAAGGTAAAACTGTTTCAGAAATTTGATTATATTATTTCTTATACATTGCAACATTATGTGTTTTGCAGAGTACGGAGTGGCAACATCAAGTTTCATCATCAACAGTTCTTGCTCTATGCTTCTTCTCTTCAAAGAAATACGGCAGTCTAGGGTATGTATTTCTTGCTTTCAATAGTCTTAATATTGAAATTTGTCTCTTTTTCCTCCTTATAGAGACAGAACTGATTGCATAGTAATAGGAATTGGAACAAGTCCAAGGACAAACTCAACATCTACTCCAGAAAGAAGCTGAAAAGCAGCACCAAAATTGAATAAATTATTAGTACATAATAAATGATGGAGAATGTGTGTTGCTACGAGATTCGAAGAAGTAGAACACGTAATCTATTGCAGATCGTATCAATGAATGTTTATGTTGCAATGGACTATTTGCAAGGTCTGTATCTGCCATGGTGTAATCATACATATTATCACAAATCACAAGCCTCTAAAGAATCAAAATTAACCCTTCAATAATAATGCAAAACATTCTATGACATTTTAAATAATATAGATATCTTTTTTGCAATTTTGATAGCCGACCAATTCTTTAATTTTCAGAATTTTGTGTGCAATATTCCTCTCATCTCGAAAGGCCACATGAAGATATTCTGGAAGGAGGACGATGTCATCACTAAGGATTGCTCTCTTCGGGATATCAAGCTTGGAATTGAAAGTTCACAAGAGGTGAGTTTCTTTTTTCAATAAATATCACTATTTACGATGCAACAATTTCCCTAGCAGCATTGTCTTTAATTTTCAATATATCTACTTTGCAGATTGGTCTATCTGGAATACCTTAGATCATCCAAGTGCTATGAAAATGATTATGATCCAAAAATAAACTTGAAAAGACATGATAGAAACGGAGATACTATTCCAAATCCTACGAGAGTGACAAATTCCTATATGAGTGCTAAGATATTAAGTTTGTGTCGATTTAAAGTGTAATATCTTCTTACTTGAATGATATAACGTGAACTTGACCTGAATATCGGAAATCAAATGTAGATTTAAAAGTTTTATTATTGTATTAATAGATCATGTGTAATTTATATAGAGAAAAAGAATAAAATTGTTTTTGTCTTATTCCAGGACTGTGCTTTGTGTATTCTATTTCAGAACCTGTAATAGGAAAAATCCAAGACCAAAGATCAATTAAGGAGGTCCAATTTGGCATAATTACCAGAAGACAATGTCAATAGAAGATAAAAATTAGGCCAAAAATAATCATAATTTACCCGTTTTTTAATTCAATATCGGAAATTGAGCGTGAATTCAGAAAATGTGACATGTTTCATAAACTGAAATAACAAATCTGCCATACTTTTAAAATAAAAATAAAAAAATTAAATTGTGCTCATGTCATTATTTAAGGACTGATTTTTTTTTATATCGAAATCAGTGATAGTTAGGAAAAATCTGAAATCGAAAAGCAATTAAGGAGGTCTATTTTAGTAAGATTACAGAAGACAAAGTCAATAGAAGAAGAACATTTTTTTTGCCGAAAATAATCATAAGGTATTAGTCCATAAAAATTTCGTGAAAATTGAGCAACTTTAATTTACCATTGTTTTTGAATTCAATATTGGAAATTAAGCGTAAATTCAGAAAATGTGACAAGTTTCATTATTATATTAACAAATCAGCCATACTTTTAAAATGAAAATAAAAAAATTAAATTGTGCTCATCTCATTATTTTAGGACTGAGTTTTTTTTTATCTCGAAATCAGTGATAGTTAGGAAAAATCTGAAACCGAATAACAATTTAGGAGGCCCATTTTAGTAAGATTACAGAAGGCAAAGTCAATAGAAGAAGAAAAAAATTTTTGCCGAAAATAATCATAAGGTATTAGTCCATAAAAATTTCGTGAAAATTGAGCAACTTTAATTCACCATTGCTTTTGAAATTAAGCGAGAATTCAAAAAAGTTTCAAGTTTGATTATCAAATTAAAAGATCAGCTGTAATTTTAAAATAAAAAACAAAGAATAAAATTGGGCTTGCCTCATCATTTTAGGAGTGTGAGTATTTTTTCGCAGAACCGGTGATATGAAAAAAATCTGAAACAGAATATCAATTAAAAAGGTTCAATTTAGTCCAAATAATGTAAAGTCAATGGGGGATAAGAAAATTTAATTCTTTTAGCATATAATAAGTCACATTAAATAGACTATTGATGAAGAATTTACACTATTATTTGTGCTAGTTGTTTTCGGGTTGAGTATGGATCTGCCGTGATAGAAGTCTGTATATTACAACAAATAAACAACTAATCAAATAACTGAGGGTTGACCAGCTATTATTGAACAATATTCATAATAAATATGGTATTTTACATTATTATTTATTATGATTTTCTATATTTTAAGCTGGTAGCGTCATCTATTTTTTCATAGGTGAAGCTGTGAAATGTGAGGCAATAAAACATAAATCTTTCTATATTGACAAAATCAAATGACATTTAGTTTGTATATTGCCTCATAGATGCTGACAAACACTTGCTCTTAATTTTTTTCCATTACTTTATTAGTTTCTCTTAGAAATAATGAATTTATAACAGGGCCCTCATTCAGATTTCTTATTCAATCTAAAGAAATTACAATGTTTATTACAATTTATTTTATGTTCATAGCATATCACATTGACATGACATCAGATGACATGCGACAGACCAAGGAGAATAAAGATAAGGAGGGAGTACTTATGTTATAAAGTGAAACCGCGTGGAATGTAGCCAACCCGTGAAGTATGAACATCGGTGCACACGTTAACAAAGGGAATTTGCAAGAAAATTATCAGTTTAGCTGACGTTCTGATTTTTTTGTTTGCTATAAGGAAGATTAATCACAAAAAAGTCACAGCGTTTATTGTATCATCGTTGAGAGTAACTACAATCTTATAATATAAATTTTATATACGATGATTATGAAATTAATTACTACATAAATCCGCAAAAACATAAATTCGAATGATTGTACAACATAAACAACACATTAATTTCCTTTAAAATACACAATAATGTCCTTCAAACAAAACTAACTTATTTTAAAACTGCCTCCTAGTTTCAGATATATCTCTAACATTTATTGCAATAAAATGAAATCTTATACCTACATATATTGCGTCTATTGTCTATATTCACAAAAATAAATGATTATCTAAGGGAGGTTGTTCAAAAACATGGTCATTGAGGGTTTGAAAAATAGTAGAATTTGAAAAAGATTGCAAATCCATATTGGACAAATGCACTGCCGTATATTGTCTTGCTTAAGGCTTTCCAGCACTTTTACCATGGCCTGACGTATGAACTTATCACGTGTAGAGCAGATTTTAACTAAATCAGTGGAAGGTGAAAGCAAACCATCTCTATTTTTCACTGCCATGGAGGAAAGTGCAGCATGCATTCGGGCGTATGATGTTCATACTTCGCAGGTTGCCTATACGCCAGGTGGCTTCTCTGCCACACTTTACACTCTAAACCAATGCTATCTCCATACCCTTCTATCTTCCTTGTTACTGTAGCTGCAGCTTGAAAGGCGCAAGCGTTTCATACCAAAATCTGTCAAAAATGTTGCAGCGCTTTCTTAGCTAAACGTACTTAAGCGCTAGCTGACATTTCATTTCGGAACGGTTGAAGACACCCCATTGAGGTGACATGATAGGTGACAGATGACAGGCAACAGACAGTTCAAATCCAATTCTATAAGTTTGAAAATTCAAAACTTATTTACTCTATTACTTATTAAATCCTTGGTCACTGTATTCAAGGAATGGTATATTAATTGAATACATTTATAAATGATGCCATTCCGAAGATGCAGTATCAAAAAACCTAGCACATAGAGGATAAATTTACTTATTATCTTCATCTACCATGGTGTACCTAACCATATAAAAGCTGGAAGGTAAAACTGTTTCAGATATTTGATTATATTATTTATTATTTCTTATACATTGCAACATTATGTGTTTTGCAGAGTTCGGAGTGGCAACATCAAGTTTCATCATCAACAGTTCCTTTGGACAGAAAACTCTATGCTTCTTCTCTTCAAAGAAATACGGCAGTCTAGGGTATGTACTTCTTGCTTTCAATAGTCTTAATATTGAAATTTCTCTCTTTTTGCTCCTTATAGAGACAGAACTGATTGCATAGTATTAGGAATTGGAGCAAGTCCAAGGACAAACTCAACATCTACTCCAGAAAGAAGCTGAAAAGCAGCACCAAAATTGAATAAATTATTAGTACATAATAAATGATGGAGAATGTGTGTTGCTACGAGATTCGAAGAAGTAGAACACGTAATCTAGTGCAGATCGTATCAATGAATGTTTATGTTGCAATGGACTATTTGCAAGGTCTGTATCTGCCATGGTGTAATCATATATATTATCACAAATCACAAGCCTCTAAAGAATCAAAATTAACCCTTCAATAATAATGCAAAACATTCTATGACATTTTAAATAATATAGATATCTTTTTCGCAATTTTGATAGCCGACCAATTCTTTAATTTTCAGAATTTTGTGTGCAATATTCCTCTCATCTCGAAAGGCCACATGAAGATATTCTGGAAGGAGGACGATGTCATCCCTAAGGATTGCTCTCTTCGGGATATCAAGCTTGGAATTGAAAGTTCACAAGAGGTGAGTTTCTTTTTTCAATATATATCACTATTTACGATGCAATTAATTTCCCTAGCAGCATTGTCTTTAATTTTCAATATGTCTACTTTGCAGATGAGTCTATCTGGAATACCTTAGATCATCCAAGTGCTATGAAATTGATTATGATCCAAAAATAAACTTGAAAAGACTTGATAGAAACGGAGATACTATTCCAAATCCTACGAGAGTGACAAATTTCTATATGAGTGCTAAGATATTAAGTTTGTGTCGATTTAAAGTGTAATATCTTCTTACTTGAATGATATAACGTGAACTTGACCTCAATATCGGAAATCAAATGTAGATTTAAAAGTTTTATTGGTGTATTAATAGATCATGTGTAATTTATATAGAGAAAAAGAATAAAATTGTTTTTGTCTTATTCCAGGACTGTGCTTTGTGTATTCTATTTCAGAACCTGTAATAGGAAAAATCCAAGACCAAAGATCAATTAAGGAGGTCCAATTTGGCATAATTACCAGAAGACAATGTCAATAGAAGAAAAAAATTAGGCCAAAAATAATCATAATTTACCCCTGTTTTTTAATTCAATATCGGAAATTGAGCGGGAATGCAGAAAATGTGACATGTTTCATAAACTGAATTAACAAATCTGCCATAATTTTAAAATAAAAATAAAAAAATTAAATTGTGCTCATGTCATTATTTAAGGACTGATTTTTTTTTATATCGAAATCAGTGATAGTTAGGAAAAATCTGAAATCGAAAAGCAATTAAGGAGGTCTATTTTAGTAAGATTACAGAAGACAAAGTCAATAGAAGAAGAACATTTTTTTTGCCGAAAATAATCATAAGGTATTAGTCCATGAAAATTTCGTGAAAATTGAGCAACTTTAATTTACCATTGTTTTTGAAATCAAGCGAGAATTCAAAAAAGTTTCAAGTTTGATTATCGAATTAAAAGATCAGCTTTAATTTTAAAATAAAAAACAAAGAATAAAATTGGGCTTGCCTCATCATTTTAGGAGTGTGAGTATTTTTTCGCAGAACCGGTGATATGAAAAAAATCTGAAAAAGAATATCAATTAAAGAGGTTCAATTTAGTCCAAATAATGTAAAGTCAATGGGGGATAAGAAAATTTAATTCTTTTAGCATATAATAAGTCACACTAAATAGACTATTGATGAAGAATTTACACTATTATTTGTGCTAGTTGTTTTCGGGTTGAGTATGGATCTGCCGTGATAGAAGTCGGTATATATTACAACAAATAAACAACTAATCAAATAACTGAGGGTTGACCAGCTATTATTGAACAATATTCATAATAAATATGGTATTTTACATTATTATTTATTATGATTTTCTATATTTTAAGCTGGTAGCGTCATCTATTTTTTCATAGTTGAAGCTGTGAAATGTGAGGCAATTAAACATAAATCTTTCTATATTGACAAAATCAAATGACATTTAGTTTGTATATTGCCTCATAGATGCTGACAAACACTTGCTCTTAATTTTTTTCCATTACTTTATTAGTTTCTCTTAGAAATAATGAATTTATATAAGGGCCCTCATTCAGATTTCTTATTCAATCTAAAGAAATTACAATGTTTATTACAATTTATTTTATGTTCATAGCATATCACTTTGACATGACATCAGATGACATGCTACAGACCAAGGAGAATAAAGATAAGGAGGGAGTACTTATGTTATAAAGTGAAACCGCGTGGAATGTAGCCACCCCGTGAAGTATTTACATCGGTGCGCACGTTAACAGAGGGAATTTGCAAGAAAATTATCAGTTTGGCTGACGTTCTGATTTTTTTGTTTGCTATAAGGAAGAGAAATCACAAAAAAGTCACAGCGTTTATTGTATCATCGTTTAGAGTAACTACAATCTTATAATATAAATTTTATATACGATGATAATGAAATTAATTACTACCTAAATCCGCTAAAAAATAAATTCGAATGATTGTACAACATAAACAACACATTAATTTCCTTTAAAATACACAATAATGTCCTTCAAACAAAACTAACTTATTTTAAAACTGCCTCCTAGTTTCAGATATATCTCTAACATTTATTGCAATAAAATGAAATCTTATACCTACATATATTGCGTCTATTGTCTATATTCACAAAAATAAATGATTATCTAAGGGAGGATGTTCAAAAACATGGTCATTGAGGGTTTGAAAAATAGTAGAATTTGAAAAAGATTGCAGATCAATATTGGACAAATGCACTGCCGTATATTGTCTTGCTTAAGGCTTTCCAGCACTTTTACCATGGCCTGACGTATGAACTTATCACGTGTAGAGCAGATTTTAACTAAATCAGTGGAAGGTGAAAGCAAACCATCTCTATTTTTCACTGCCATGAGGGAAAGTGCAGCATGCATTCGGGCGTATGACGTTCATACTTCGCAGGTTGCCTATACGCCAGGTGGCTTCTCTGCCACACTTTACACTCTAAACCAATGCTACCTCCATACCCTTCTATCTTCATTGTTACTGTAGCTGCAGCTTGAAAAGCGCAAGCGTTTCATACCAAAATCTGTCAAAATTGTTGCAGCGCTTTCTTAGCTAAACGTGCTTAAGCGCTAGCTGACATTACATTTCGGAACGGTTGAAGACACCCCATTGAGGTGACATGATGGGTGACAGATGACAGGCAACAGACAGTTCAAATTCAATTCTATAAGTTTGAAAATTCAAAACTTATTTACTCTATTACTTATTAAATCCTTGGTCACTGTATTCAAGGAATGGTATATTAATTGAATACATTTATAAATGATGCCATTCCGAAGATGCAGTATCAAAAAACCTAGCACATAGAGGATAAATTTACTTATTATCTTCATCTACCATGGTGTACCTAACCATATAAAAGCTGGAAGGTAATACTGTTTCAGATATTTGATTATATTATTTATTATTTCTTATACATTGCAACATTATGTGTTTTGCAGAGTTCGGAGTGGCAACATCAAGTTTCATCATCAACAGTTCCTTTGGACAGAAAGCTCTATGCTTCTTCTCTTCAAAGAAATACGGCAGTCTAGGGTATGTATTTCTTGCTTTCAATAGTCTTAGTATTGAAATTTCTCTCTTTTTGCTCCTTAGAGAGACAGAACTGATTGCATAGTAATAGGAATTGGAACAAGTTCAAGGACAAACTCAACATCTACTCCAGAAAGAAGCTGAAAAGCAGCACCAAAATTGAATAAATTATTAGTACATAATAAATGATGGAGAATGTGTGTTGCTACGAGATTCGAAGAAGTAGAACACGTAATCTAGTGCAGATCGTATCAATGAATGTTTATGTTGCAATGGACTATTTGCAAGGTCTGTATCTGCCATGGTGTAATCATATATATTATCACAAATCACAAGCCTCTAAAGAATCAAAATTAACCCTTCAATAATAATGCAAAACATTCTATGACATTTTAAATAATATAGATATCTTTTTCGCAATTTTGATAGCCGACCAATTCTTTAATTTTCAGAATTTTGTGTGCAATATTCCTCTCATCTCGCAGGGCCACATGAAGATATTCTGGAAGGAGGACGATGTCATCACTAAGGATTGCTCTCTTCGGGATATCAAGCTTGGAATTGAAAGTTCACAAGAGGTGAGTTTCTTTTTTCAATAAATATCACTATTTACGACGCAATTAATTTCCCTAGCAGCATTGTCTTTAATTTTCAATATGTCTACTTTGCAGATGAGTCTATCTGGAATACCTTAGATCATCCAAGTGCTATGAAATTGATTATGATCCAAAAATAAACTTGAAAAGACTTGATAGAAACGGAGATACTATTCCAAATCCTACGAGATTGACAAATTCCTATATGAGTGCTAAGATATTAAGTTTGTGTCGATTTAAAGTGTAATATCTTCTTACTTGAATGATATAACGTGAACTTGACCTCAATAGCGGAAATCAAATGTAGATTTAAAAGTTTTATTATTGTATTAATAGATCATGTGTAATTTATATAGAGAAAAAGAATAAAATTGTTTTTGTCTTATTCCAGGACTGTGCTTTGTGTATTCTATTTCAGAACCTGTAATAGGAAAAATCCAAGACCAAAGATCAATTAAGGAGGTCCAATTTGGCATAATTACCAGAAAACAATGTCAATAGAAGAAAAAAATTAGGCCAAAAATAATCATAATTTACCCCTGTTTTTTAATTCAATATCGGAAATTGAGCGGGAATTCAGAAAATGTGACATGTTTCATAAACTGAATTAACAAATCTGCCATACTTTTAAAATAAAAATAAAAAAATTAAATTGTGCTCATGTCATTATTTAAGGACTGATTTTTTTTTATATCGAAATCACTGATAGTTAGCAAAAATCTGAAATCGAAAAGCAATTAAGGAGGTCTATTTTAGTAAGATTACAGAAGGCAAAGTCAATAGAAGAAGAAAAATTTTTTTGCCGAAAATAATCATAAGGTATTAGTCCATGAAAATTTCGTGAAAATTGAGCAACTTTAATTTACCATTGTTTTTGAACTCAAGCGAGAATTCAAAAAAGTTTCAAGTTTGATTATCGAATTAAAAGATCAGCTGTAATTTTAAAATAAAAAACAAAGAATAAAATTGGGCTTGCCTCATCATTTTAGGAGTGTGAGTATTTTTTCGCAGAACCGGTGATATGAAAAAAATCTGATACAGAATATCAATTAAAGAGGTTCAATTTAGTCCAAATAATGTAAAGTCAATGGGGGATAAGAAAATTTAATTCTTTTAGCATATAATAAGTCACACTAAATAGACTATTGATGAAGAATTTACACTATTATTTGTGCTAGTTGTTTTCGGGTTGAGTATGGATCTGCCGTGATAGAAGTCGGTATATATTACAACAAATAAACAACTAATCAAATAACTGAGGGTTGACCAGCTATTATTGAACAATATTCATAATAAATATGGTATTTTACATTATTATTTATTATGATTTTCTATATTTTAAGCTGGTAGCGTCATCTATTTTTTCATAGTTGAAGCTGTGAAATGTGAGGCAATAAAACATAAATCTTTCTATTTGACAAAATCAAATGACATTTAGTTTGTATATTGCCTCATAGATGCTGACAAACACTTGCTCTTAATTTTTTTCCATTACTTTATTAGTTTCTCTTAGAAATAATGAATTTATATAAGGGCCCTCATTCAGATTTCTTATTCAATCTAAAGAAATTACAATGTTTATTACAATTTATTTTATGTTCATAGCATATCACTTTGACATGACATCAGATGACATGCTACAGACCAAGGAGAATAAAGATAAGGAGGGAGTACTTATGTAATAAAGTGAAACCGCGTGGAATGTAGCCAACCCGTGAAGTATTTACATCGGTGCGCACGTTAACAAAGGGAATTTGCAAGAAAATTATCAGTTTGGCTGACGTTCTGATTTTTTTGTTTGCTATAAGGAAGAGAAATCACAAAAAAGTCACAGCGTTTATTGTATCATCGTTTAGAGTAACTACAATCTTATAATAAATATTTTATATACGATGATAATGAAATTAATTACTACCTAAATCCGCTAAAAAATAAATTCGAATGATTGTACAACATAAACAACACATTAATTTCCTTTAAAATACACAATAATGTCCTTCAAACAAAACTAACTTATTTTAAAACTGCCTCCTAGTTTCGGATATATCTCTAACATTTATTGCAATAAAATGAAATCTTATACCTACATATATTGCGTCTATTGTCTATATTCACAAAAATAAATGATTATCTAAGGGAGGATGTTCAAAAACATGGTCATTGAGGGTTTGAAAAATAGTAGAATTTGAAAAAGATTGCAAATCAATATTGGACAAATGCACTGCCGTATATTGTCTTGCTTAAGGCTTTCCAGCACTTTTACCATGGCCTGACGTATGAACTTATCACGTGTAGAGCAGATTTTAACTAAATCAGTGGAAGGTGAAAGCAAACCATCTCTATTTTTCACTGCCATGAGGGAAAGTGCAGCATGCATTCGGGCGTATGACGTTCATACTTCGCAGGTTGCCTATACGCCAGGTGGCTTCTCTGCCACACTTTACACTCTAAACCAATGCTACCTCTATACCCTTCTATCTTCCTTGTTACTGTAGCTGCAGCTTGAAAAGCGCAAGCGTTTCATACCAAAATCTGTCAAAATTGTTGCAGCGCTTTCTTAGCTAAACGTGCTTAAGCGCTAGCTGACATTACATTTCGGAACGGTTGAAGACACCCCATTGAGGTGACATGATAGGTGACAGATGACAGGCAACAGACAGTTCAAATTCAATTCTATAAGTTTGAAAATTCAAAACTTATTTACTCTATTACTTATTAAATCCTTGGTCACTGTATTCAAGGAATGGTATATTAATTGAATACATTTATAAATGATGCCATTCCGAAGATGCAGTATCAAAAAAACTAGCACATAGAGGATAAATTTACTTATTATCTTCATCTACCATGGTGTACCTAACCATATAAAAGCTGGAAGGTAAAACTGTTTCAGATATTTGATTATATTATTTATTATTTCTTATACATTGCAACATTATGTGTTTTGCAGAGTTCGGAGTGGCAACATCAAGTTTCATCATCAACAGTTCCTTTCGACAGAAAGCTCTATGCTTCTTCTCTTCAAAGAAATACGGCAGTCTAGGGTATGTATTTCTTGCTTTCAATAGTCTTAATATTGAAATTTCTCTCTTTTTGCTCCTTATAGAGACAGAACTGATTGCATAGTATTAGGAATTGGAACAAGTCCAAGGACAAACTCAACATCTACTCCAGAAAGAAGCTGAAAAGCAGCACCAAAATTGAATAAATTATTAGTACATAATAAATGATGGAGAATGTGTGTTGCTACGAGATTCGAAGAAGTAGAACACGTAATCTAGTGCAGATCGTATCAATGAATGTTTATGTTGCAATGGACTATTTGCAAGGTCTGTATCTGCCATGGTGTAATCATATATATTATCACAAATCACAAGCCTCTAAAGAATCAAAATTAACCCTTCAATAATAATGCAAAACATTCTATGACATTTTAAATAATATAGATATCTTTTTCGCAATTTTGATAGCCGACCAATTCTTTAATTTTCAGAATTTTGTGTGCAATATTCCTCTCATCTTGAAAGGCCACATGAAGATATTCTGGAAGGAGGACGATGTCATCACTAAGGATTGCTCTCTTCGGGATATCAAGCTTGGAATTGAAAGTTCACAAGAGGTGAGTTTCTTTTTTCAATAAATATCACTATTTACGATGCAATTAATTTCCCTAGCAGCATTGTCTTTAATTTTCAATATGTCTACTTTGCAGATGAGTCTATCTGGAATACCTTAGATCATCCAAGTGCTATGAAATTGATTATGATCCAAAAATAAACTTGAAAAGACTTGATAGAAACAGAGATACTATTCCAAATCCTACGAGAGTGACAAATTCCTATATGAGTGCTAAGATATTAAGTTTGAGTCGATTTAAAGGGTAATATCTTCTTACTTGAATGATATAACGTGAACTTGACCTCAATATCGGAAATCAAATGTAGATTTAAAAGTTTTATTATTGTATTAATAGATCATGTGTAATTTATATAGAGAAAAAGAATAAAATTGTTTTTGTCTTATTCCAGGACTGTGCTTTGTGTATTCTATTTCAGAACCTGTAATAGGAAAAATCCAAGACCAAAGATCAATTAAGGAGGTCCAATTTGGCATAATTACCAGAAGACAATGTCAATAGAAGAAAAAAATTAGGCCAAAAATAATCATAATTTACCCCTGTTTTTTAATTCAATATCGGAAATTGAGCGGGAATTCAGAAAATGTGACATGTTTCATAAACTGAATTAACAAATCTGCCATACTTTTAAAATAAAAATAAAAAAATTAAATTGTGCTCATGTCATTATTTAAGGACTGATTTTTTTTTATATCGAAATCAGTGATAGTTAGGAAAAATCTGAAATCGAAAAGCAATTAAGGAGGTCTATTTTAGTAAGATTACAGAAGGCAAAGTCAATAGAAGAAGAAAAATTTTTTTGCCGAAAATAATCATAAGGTATTAGTCCATGAAAATTTCGTGAAAATTGAGCAATTTTAATTTACCATTGTTTTTGAAATCAAGTGAGAATTCAAAAAAGTTTCAAGTTTGATTATCGAATTAAAAGATCAGCTGTAATTTTAAAATAAAAAACAAAGAATAAAATTGGGCTTGCCTCATCATTTTAGGAGTGTGAGTATTTTTTCGCAGAACCGGTGATATGAAAAAAATCTGAAACAGAATATCAATTAAAGAGGTTCAATTTAGTCCAAATAATGTAAAGTCAATGGGGGATAAGAAAATTTAATTCTTTTAGCATATAATAAGTCACACTAAATAGACTATTGATGAAGAATTTACACTATTATTTGTGCTAGTTGTTTTCGGGTTGAGTATGGATCTGCCGTGATAGAAGTCGGTATATATTACAACAAATAAACAACTAATCAAATAACTGAGGGTTGACCAGCTATTATTGAACAATATTCATAATAAATATGGTATTTTACATTATTATTTATTATGATTTTCTATATTTTAAGCTGGTAGCGTCATCTATTTTTTCATAGTTGAAGCTGTGAAATGTGAGGCAATAAAACATAAATCTTTCTATATTGACAAAATCAAATGACATTTAGTTTGTATATTGCCTCATAGATGCTGACAAACACTTGCTCTTATTTTTTTTCCATTACTTTATTAGTTTCTCTTAGAAATAATGAATTTATATAAGGGCCCTCATTCAGATTTCTTATTCAATCTAAAGAAATTACAATGTTTATTACAATTTATTTTATGTTCATAGCATATCACTTTGACATGACATCAGATGACATGCTACAGACCAAGGAGAATAAAGATAAGGAGGGAGTACTTATGTTATAAAGTGAAACCGCGTGGAATGTAGCCAACCCGTGAAGTATTTACATCGGTGCGCACGTTAACAAAGGGAATTTGCAAGAAAATTATCAGTTTGGCTGACGTTCTGATTTTTTTGTTTGCTATAGGGAAGAGAAATCACAAAAAAGTCACAGCGTTTATTGTATCATCGTTTAGAGTAACTACAATCTTATAATAAATATTTTATATACGATGATAATGAAATTAATTACTACCTAAATCCGCTAAAAAATAAATTCGAATGATTGTACAACATAAACAACACATTAATTTCCTTTAAAATACACAATAATGTCCTTCAAACAAAACTAACTTATTTTAAAACTGCCTCCTAGTTTCAGATATATCTCTAACATTTATTGCAATAAAATGAAATCTTATACCTACATATATTGCGTCTATTGTCTATATTCACAAAAATAAATGATTATCTAAGGGAGGATGTTCAAAAACATGGTCATTGAGGGTTTGAAAAATAGTAGAATTTGAAAAAGATTGCAGATCAATATTGGACAAATGCACTGCCGTATATTGTCTTGCTTAAGGCTTTCCAGCACTTTTACCATGGCCTGACGTATGAACTTATCACGTGTAGAGCAGATTTTAACTAAATCAGTGGAAGGTGAAAGCAAACCATCTCTAATTTTCACTGCCATGAGGGAAAGTGCAGCATGCATTTGGGCGTATGACGTTCATACTTCGCAGGTTGCCTATACGCCAGGTGGCTTCTCTGTCACACTTTACACTCTAAACCAATGCTACCTCCATACCCTTCTATCTTCCTTGTTACTGTAGCTGCAGCTTGAAAAGCGCAAGCGTTTCATACCAAAATCTGTCAAAATTGTTGCAGCGCTTTCTTAGCTAAACGTGCTTAAGCGCTAGCTGACATTACATTTCGGAACGGTTGAAGACACCCCATTGAGGTGACATGATAGGTGACAGATGACAGGCAACAGACAGTTCAAATTCAATTCTATAAGTTTGAAAATTCAAAACTTATTTACTCTATTACTTATTAAATCCTTGGTCACTGTATTCAAGGAATGGTATATTAATTGAATACATTTATAAATGATGCCATTCCGAAGATGCAGTATCAAAAAACCTAGCACATAGAGGATAAATTTACTTATTATCTTCATCTACCATGGTGTACCTAACCATATAAAAGCTGGAAGGTAAAACTGTTTCAGATATTTGATTATATTATTTATTATTTCTTATACATTGCAACATTATGTGTTTTGCAGAGTTCGGAGTGGCAACATCAAGTTTCATCATCAACAGTTCCTTTGGACAGAAAGCTCTATGCTTCTTCTCTTCAAAGAAATACGGCAGTCTAGGGTATGTATTTCTTGCTTTCAATAGTCTTAATATTGAAATTTCTCTCTTTTTGCTCCTTATAGAGACAGAACTGATTGCATAGTATTAGGAATTGGAACAAGTCCAAGGACAAACTCAACATCTACTCCAGAAAGAAGCTGAAAAGCAGCACCAAAATTGAATAAATTATTAGTACATAATAAATGATGGAGAATGTGTGTTGCTACGAGATTCGAAGAAGTAGAACACGTAATCTAGTGCAGATCGTATCAATGAATGTTTATGTTGCAATGGACTATTTGCAAGGTCTGTATCTGCCATGGTGTAATCATATATATTATCACAAATCACAAGCCTCTAAAGAATCAAAATTAACCCTTCAATAATAATGCAAAACATTCTATGACATTTTAAATAATATAGATATCTTTTTCGCAATTTTGATAGCCGACCAATTCTTTAATTTTCAGAATTTTGTGTGCAATATTCCTCTCATCTCGAAGGGCCACATGAAGATATTCTGGAAGGAGGACGATGTCAACACTAAGGATTGCTCTCTTCGGGATATCAAGCTTGGAATTGAAAGTTCACAAGAGGTGAGTTTCTTTTTTCAATAAATATCAATATTTACGACGCAATTAATTTCCCTAGCAGCATTGTCTTTAATTTTCAATATGTCTACTTTGCAGATGAGTCTATCTGGAATACCTTAGATCATCCAAGTGCTATGAAATTGATTATGATCCAAAAATAAACTTGAAAAGACTTGATAGAAACGGAGATACTATTCCAAATCCTACGAGAGTGACAAATTCCTATATGAGTGCTAAGATATTAAGTTTGTGTCGATTTAAAGTGTAATATCTTCTTACTTGAATGATATAACGTGAACTTGACCTCAATAGCGGAAATCAAATGTAGATTTAAAAGTTTTATTATTGTATTAATAGATCATGTGTAATTTATATAGAGAAAAAGAATAAAATTGTTTTTGTCTTATTCCAGGACTGTGCTTTGTGTATTCTATTTCAGAACCTGTAATAGGAAAAATCCAAGACCAAAGATCAATTAAGGAGGTCCAATTTGGCATAATTACCAGAAGACAATGTCAATAGAAGAAAAAAATTAGGCCAAAAATAATCATAATTTACCCCTGTTTTTTAATTCAATATCGGAAATTGAGCGGGAATTCAGAAAATGTGACATGTTTCATAAACTGAATTAACAAATCTGCCATACTTTTAAAATAAAAATAAAAAAATTAAATTGTGCTCATGTCATTATTTAAGGACTGATTTTTTTTTATATCGAAATCAGTGATAGTTAGGAAAAATCTGAAATCGAAAAGCAATTAAGGAGGTCTATTTTAGTAAGATTACAGAAGGCAAAGTCAATAGAAGAAGAAAAATTTTTTTGCCGAAAATAATCATAAGGTATTAGTCCATGAAAATTTCGTGAAAATTGAGCAACTTTAATTTACCATTGTTTTTGAAATCAAGCGAGAATTCAAAAAAGTTTCAAGTTTGATTATCGAATTAAAAGATCAGCTGTAATTTTAAAATAAAAAACAAAGAATAAAATTGGGCTTGCCTCATCATTTTAGGAGTATGAGTATTTTTTCGCAGAACCGGTGATATGAAAAAAATCTGAAACAGAATATCAATTAAAGAGGTTCAATTTAGTCCAAATAATGTAAAGTCAATGGGGGATAAGAAAATTTAATTCTTTTAGCATATAATAATTCACACTAAATAGACTATTGATGAAGAATTTACACTATTATTTGTGCTAGTTGTTTTCGGGTTGAGTATGGATCTGCCGTGATAGAAGTCGGTATATATTACAACAAATAAACAACTAATCAAATAACTGAGGGTTGACCAGCTATTATTGAACAATATTCATAATAAATATGGTATTTTACATTATTATTTATTATGATTTTGTATATTTTAAGCTGGTAGCGTCATCTATTTTTTCATAGTTGAAGCTGTGAAATGTGAGGCAATAAAACATAAAACTTTCTATATTGACAAAATCAAATGACATTTAGTTTGTAACTTGCCTCATAGATGCTGACAAACACTTGCTCTTAATTTTTTTCCATTACTTTATTAGTTTCTCTTAGAAATAATGAATTTATATAAGGGCCCTCATTCAGATTTCTTATTCAATCTAAAGAAATTACAATGTTTATTACAATTTATTTTATGTCCATAGCATATCACTTTGACATGACATCAGATGACATGCTACAGACCAAGGAGAATAAAGATAAGGAGGGAGTACTTATGTTATAAAGTGAAACCGCGTTGAATGTAGCCAACCCGTGAAGTATTTACATCGGTGCGCACGTTAACAAAGGGAATTTGCAAGAAAATTATCAGTTTGGCTGACGTTCTGATTTTTTTGTTTGCTATAAGGAAGAGAAATCACAAAAAAGTCACAGCGTTTATTGTATCATCGTTTAGAGTAACTACAATCTTATAATATAAATTTTATATACGATGATAATGAAATTAATTACTACCTAAATCCACAAAAAAATAAATTCGAATGATTGTACAACATAAACAACACATTAATTTCCTTTAAAATACACAATAATGTCCTTCAAACAAAACTAACTTATTTTAAAACTGCCTCCTAGTTTCAGATATATCTCTAACATTTATTGCAATAAAATGAAATCTTATACCTACATATATTGCGTCTATTGTCTATATTCACAAAAATAAATGATTATCTAAGGGAGGATGTTCAAAAACATGGTCATTGAGGGTTTGAAAAATAGTAGAATTTGAAAAAGATTGCAAATCAATATTGGACAAATGCACTGCCGTATATTGTCTTGCTTAAGGCTTTCCAGCACTTTTACCATGGCCTGACGTATGAACTTATCACGTGTAGAGCAGATTTTAACTAAATCAGTGGAAGGTGAAAGCAAACCATCTCTATTTTTCACTGCCATGAGGGAAAGTGCAGCATGCATTCGGGCGTATGACGTTCATACTTCGCAGGTTGCCTATACGCCAGGTGGCTTCTCTGTCACACTTTACACTCTAAACCAATGCTACCTCCATACCCTTCTATCTTCCTTGTTACTGTAGCTGCAGCTTGAAAAGCGCAAGCGTTTCATACCAAAATCTGTCAAAATTGTTGCAGCGCTTTCTTAGCTAAACGTGCTTAAGCGCTAGCTGACATTACATTTCGGAACGGTTAAAGACACCCCATGGAGGTGACATGATAGGTGACAGATGACAGGCAACAGACAGTTCAAATTCAATTCTATAAGTTTGAAAATTCAAAACTTATTTACTCTATTACTTATTAAATCCTTGGTCACTGTATTCAAGGAATGGTATATTAATTGAATACATTTATAAATGATGCCAATCCGAAGATGCAGTATCAAAAAACCTAGCACAGAGAGGATAAATTTACTTATTATCTTCATCTACCATGGTGTACCTAACCATATAAAAGCTGGAAGGTATAACTGTTTCAGATATTTGATTATATTATTTATTATTTCTTATACATTGCAACATTATGTGCTTTGCAGAGTTCGGAGTGGCAACATCAAGTTTCATCATCAACAGTTCCTTTGGACAGAAAGCTCTATGCTTCTTCTCTTCAAAGAAATACGGCAGTCTAGGGTATGTATTTTTTGCATTCAATAGTCTTAATATTGAAATTTCTCTCTTTTTGCTCCTTATAGAGACAGAACTGATTGCATAGTATTAGGAATTGGAACAAGTCCAAGGACAAACTCAACATCTACTCCAGAAAGAAGCTGAAAAGCAGCACCAAAATTGAATAAATTATTAGTACATAATAAATGATGGAGAATGTGTGTTGCTACGAGATTCGAAGAAGTAGAACACGTAATCTAGTGCAGATCGTATCAATGAATGTTTATGTTGCAATGGACTATTTGCAAGGTCTGTATCTGCCATGGTGTAATCATATATATTATCACAATTCACAAGCCTCTAAAGAATCAAAATTAACCCTTCAATAATAATGCAAAACATTCTATGACATTTTAAATAATATAGATATATTTTTCGCAATTTTGATAGCCGACCAATTCTTTAATTTTCAGAATTTTGTGTGCAATATTCCTCTCATCTCGAAAGGCCACATGAAGATATTCTGGAAGGAGGACGATGTCATCTCTAAGGATTGCTCTCTTCGGGATATCAAGCTTGGAATTGAAAGTTCACAAGAGGTGAGTTTCTTTTTTCAATAAATATCACTATTTACGATGCAATTAATTTCCCTAGCAGCATTGTCTTTAATTTTCAATATGTCTACTTTGCAGATGAGTCTATCTGGAATACCTTAGATCATCCAAGTGCTATGAAATTGATTATGATCCAAAAATAAACTTGAAAAGACTTGATAGAAACGGAGATACTATTCCAAATCCTACGAGAGTGACAAATTCCTATATGAGTGCTAAGATATTAAGTTTGAGTCGATTTAAAGGGTAATATCTTCTTACTTGAATGATATAACGTGAACTTGACCTCAATATCGGAAATCAAATGTAGATTTGAAAGTTTTATTATTGTATTAATAGATCATGTGTAATTTATATAGAGAAAAAGAATAAAATTGTTTTTGTCTTATTCCAGGACTGTGCTTTGTGTATTCTATTTCAGAACCTGTAATAGGAAAAATCCAAGCCCAAAGATCAATTAAGGAGGTCCAATTTGGCATAATTACAAGAAGACAATGTCAATAGAAGAAAAAAATTAGGCCAAAAATAATCATAATTTACCCGTTTTTCAATTCAATATCGGAAATTGAGCGGGAATTCAGAAAATGTGACATGTTTCATAAACTGAATTAACAAATTTGCCATACTTTTAAAATAAAAATAAAAAAATTAAATTGTGCTCATGTCATTATTTAAGGAGTGATTTTTTTTATATCGAAATCAGTGATAGTTAGGAAAAATCTGAAATCGAAAAGCAATTAAGGAGGTCTATTTTAGTAAGATTACAGAAGGCAAAGTCAATAGAAGAAGAAAATTTTTTTTGCCGAAAATAATCATAAGGTATTAGTCCATGAAAATTTCGTGAAAATTGAGCAACTTTAATTTACCATTGTTTTTGAAATCAAGCGAGAATTCAAAAAAGTTTCAAGTTTGATTATCGAATTAAAAGATCAGCTGTAATTTTAAAATAAAAAACAAAGAATAAAATTGGGCTTGCCTCATCATTTTAGGAGTGTGAGTATTTTTTCGCAGAACCGGTGATATGAAAAAAATCTGAAACAGAATATCAATTAAAGAGGTTCAATTTAGTCCAAATAATGTAAAGTCAATGGGGGATAAGAAAATTTAATTCTTTTAGCATATAATAAGTCACACTAAACTATTGATGAAGAATTTACACTATTATTTGTGCTAGTTGATGAAGAATTTACACTATTATTTGTGCTAGTTGTTTTCGGGTTGAGTATGGATCTGCCGTGATAGAAGTCGGTATATATTACAACAAATAAACAACTAATCAAATAACTGAGGGTTGACCAGCTATTATTGAACAATATTCATAATAAATATGGTATTTTACATTATTATTTATTATGATTTTCTATATTTTAAGCTGGTAGCGTCATCTATTTTTTCATAGTTGAAGCTGTGAAATGTGAGGCAATAAAACATAAATCTTTCTATATTGACAAAATCAAATGACATTTAGTTTGTATATTGCCTCATAGATGCTGACAAACACTTGCTCATAATTTTTTTCCATTACTTTATTAGTTTCTCTTAGAAATAATGAATTTATATAAGGGCCCTCATTCAGATTTCTTATTCAATCTAAAGAAATTACAATGTTTATTACAATTTATTTTATGTTCATAGCATATCACTTTGACATGACATCAGATGACATGCCACAGACCAAGGAGAATAAAGATAAGGAGGGAGTACTTATGTTATAAAGTGAAACCGCGTGGAATGTAGCCAACCCGTGAAGTATTTACATCGGTGCGCACGTTAACAAAGGGAATTTGCAAGAAAATTATCAGTTTGGCTGACGTTCTGATTTTTTTGTTTGCTATAAGGAAGAGAAATCACAAAAAAGTCACAGCGTTTATTGTATCATCGTTTAGAGTAACTACAATCTTATAATATAAATTTTATATACGATGATAATGAAATTAATTACTACATAAATCCGCAAAATCATAAATTCGAATGATTGTACAACATAAACAACACATTAATTTCCTTTAAAATACACAATAATGTCCTTCAAACAAAACTAACTTATTTTAAAACTGCCTCCTAGTTTCAGAGATATCTCTAACATTTATTGCAATAAAATGAAATCTTATACCTACATATATTGCGTCTATTGTCTATATTCACAAAAATAAATGATTATCTAAGGGAGGATGTTCAAAAACATGGTCATTGAGGGTTTGAAAAATAGTAGAATTTGAAAAAGATTGCAAATCAATATTGGACAAATGCACTGCCGTATATTGTCTTGCTTAAGGCTTTCCAGCACTTTTACCATGGCCTGACGTATGAACTTATCACGTGTAGAGCAGATTTTAACTAAATCAGTGGAAGGTGAAAGCAAACCATCTCTATTTTTCACTGCCATGAGGGAAAGTGCAGCATGCATTCGGGCGTATGACGTTCATACTTCGCAGGTTGCCTATACGCCAGGTGGCTTCTCTGCCACACTTTACACTCTAAACCAATGCTACCTCCATACCCTTCTATCTTCCTTGTTACTGTAGCTGCAGCTTGAAAAGCGCAAGCGTTTCATACCAAAATCTGTCAAAATTGTTGCAGCGCTTTCTTAGCTAAACGTGCTTAAGCGCTAGCTGACATTACATTTCGGAACGGTTGAAGACACCCTATTGAGGTGACATGATAGGTGACAGATGACAGGCAACAGACAGTTCAAATTCAATTCTATAAGTTTGAAAATTCAAAACTTATTTACTCTATTACTTATTAAATCCTTGGTCACTGTATTCAAGGAATGGTATATTAATTGAATACATTTATAAATGATGCCATTCCGAAGATGCAGTATCAAAAAACCTAGCACATAGAGGATAAATTTACTTATTATCTTCATCTACCATGGTGTACCTAACCATATAAAAGCTGGAAGGTAAAACTGTTTCAGATATTTGATTATATTATTTATTATTTCTTATACATTGCAACATTATGTGTTTTGCAGAGTTCGGAGTGGCAACATCAAGTTTCATCATCAACAGTTCCTTTGGACAGAAAGCTCTATGCTTCTTCTCTTCAAAGAAATACGGCAGTCTAGGGTATGTATTTCTTGCTTTCAATAGTCTTAATATTGAAATTTCTCTCTTTTTGCTCCTTAGAGAGACAGAACTGATTGCATAGTATTAGGAATTGGAACAAGTCCAAGGACAAACTCAACATCTACTCCAGAAAGAAGCTGAAAAGCAGCACCAAAATTGAATAAATTATTAGTACATAATAAATGATGGAGAATGTGTGTTGCTACGAGATTCGAAGAAGTAGAACACGTAATCTAGTGCAGATCGTATCAATGAATGTTTATGTTGCAATGGACTATTTGCAAGGTCTGTATCTGCCATGGTGTAATCATATATATTATCACAAATCACAAGCCTCTAAAGAATCAAAATTAACCCTTCAATAATAATGCAAAACATTCTATGACATTTTAAATAATATAGATATCTTTTTCGCAATTTTGATAGCCGACCAATTCTTTAATTTTCAGAATTTTGTGTGCAATATTCCTCTCATCTCGAAAGGCCACATGAAGATATTCTGGTAGGAGGACGATGTCATCCCTAAGGATTGCTCTCTTCGGGATATCAAGCTTGGAATTGAAAGTTCACAAGAGGTGAGTTTCTTTTTTCAATAAATATCACTATTTACGATGCAATTAATTTCCCTAGCAGCATTGTCTTTAATTTTCAATATGTCTACTTTGCAGATGAGTCTATCTGGAATACCTTAGATCATCCAAGTGCTATGAAATTGATTATGATCCAAAAATAAACTTGAAAAGACTTGATAGAAACGGAGATACTATTCCAAATCCTACGAGAGAGACAAATTCCTATATGAGTGCTAAGATATTAAGTTTGAGTCGATTTAAAGGGTAATATCTTCTTACTTGAATGATATAACGTGAACTTGACCTCAATATCGGAAATCAAATGTAGATTTAAAAGTTTTATTATTGTATTAATAGATCATGTGTAATTTATATAGAGAAAAAGAATAAAATTGTTTTTGTCTTATTCCAGGACTGTGCTTTGTGTATTCTATTTCAGAACCTGTAATAGGAAAAATCCAAGACCAAAGATCAATTAAGGAGGTCCAATTTGGCATAATTACCAGAAGACAATGTCAATAGAAGAAAAAAATTAGGCCAAAAATAATCATAATTTACCCCTGTTTTTTAATTCAATATCGGAAATTGAGCGGGAATTCAGAAAATGTGACATGTTTCATAAACTGAATTAACAAATCTGCCATACTTTTAAAATAAAAATAAAAAAATTAAATTGTGCTCATGTCATTATTTAAGGACTGTTTTTTTTATATCGAAATCAGTGATAGTTAGGAAAAATCTGAAATCGAAAAGCAATTAAGGAGGTCTATTTTAGTAAGATTACAGAAGGCAAAGTCAATAGAAGAAGAAAAATTTTTTTGCCGAAAATAATCATAAGGTATTAGTCCATGAAAATTTCGTGAAAATTGAGCAACTTAAATTTACCATTGTTTTTGAAATCAAGCAAGAATTCAAAAAAGTTTCAAGTTTGATTATCGAATTAAAAGATCAGCTGTAATTTTAAAATAAAAAACAAAGAATAAAATTGGGCTTGCCTCATCATTTTAGGAGTGTGAGTATTTTTTCGCAGAACCGGTGATATGAAAAAAATCTGAAACAGAATATCAATTAAAGAGGTTCAATTTAGTCCAAATAATGTAAAGTCAATGGGGGATAAGAAAATTTAATTCTTTTAGCATATAATAAGTCACACTAAATAGACTATTGATGAAGAATTTACACTATTATTTGTGCTAGTTGTTTTCGGGTTGAGTATGGATCTGCCGTGATAGAAGTCGGTATATATTACAACAAATAAACAACTAATCAAATAACTGAGGGTTGACCAGCTATTATTGAACAATATTCATAATAAATATGGTATTTTACATTATTATTTATTATGATTTTCTATATTTTAAGCTGGTAGCGTCATCTATTTTTTCATAGTTGAAGCTGTGAAATGTGAGGCAATAAAACATAAAACTTTCTATATTGACAAAATCAAATGACATTTAGTTTGTAACTTGCCTCATAGATGCTGACAAACACTTGCTCTTAATTTTTTTCCATTACTTTATTAGTTTCTCTTAGAAATAATGAATTTATGTAAGGGCCCTCATTCAGATTTCTTATTCAATCTAAAGAAATTACAATGTTTATTACAATTTATTTTATGTCCATAGCATATCACTTTGACATGACATCAGATGACATGCTACAGACCAAGGAGAATAAAGATAAGGAGGGAGTACTTATGTTATAAAGTGAAACCGCGTGGAATGTAGCCAACCCGTGAAGTATTTACATCGGTGCGCACGTTAACAAAGGGAATTTGCAAGAAAATTATCAGTTTGGCTGACGTTCTGATTTTTTTGTTTGCTATAAGGAAGAGAAATCACAAAAAAGTCACAGCGTTTATTGTATCATCGTTTAGAGTAACTACAATCTTATAATATAAATTTTATATACGATGATAATGAAATTAATTACTACCTAAATCCACAAAAAAATAAATTCGAATGATTGTACAACATAAACAACACATTAATTTCCTTTAAAATACACAATAATGTCCTTCAAACAAAACTAACTTATTTTAAAACTGCCTCCTAGTTTCAGATATATCTCTAACATTTATTGCAATAAAATGAAATCTTATACCTACATATATTGCGTCTATTGTCTATATTCACAAAAATAAATGATTATCTAAGGGAGGATGTTCAAAAACATGGTCATTGAGGGTTTGAAAAATAGTAGAATTTGAAAAAGATTGCAAATCAATATTGGACAAATGCACTGCCGTATATTGTCTTGCTTAAGGCTTTCCAGCACTTTTACCATGGCCTGACGTATGAACTTATCACGTGTAGAGCAGATTTTAACTAAATCAGTGGAAGGTGAAAGCAAACCATCTCTATTTTTCACTGCCATGAGGGAAAGTGCAGCATGCATTCGGGCGTATGACGTTCATACTTCGCAGGTTGCCTATACGCCAGGTGGCTTCTCTGTCACACTTTACACTCTAAACCAATGCTACCTCCATACCCTTCTATCTTCCTTGTTACTGTAGCTGCAGCTTGAAAAGCGCAAGCGTTTCATACCAAAATCTGTCAAAATTGTTGCAGCGCTTTCTTAGCTAAACGTGCTTAAGCGCTAGCTGACATTACATTTCGGAACGGTTAAAGACACCCCATTGAGGTGACATGATAGGTGACAGATGACAGGCAACAGACAGTTCAAATTCAATTCTATAAGTTTGAAAATTCAAAACTTATTTACTCTATTACTTATTAAATCCTTGGTCACTGTATTCAAGGAATGGTATATTAATTGAATACATTTATAAATGATGCCATTCCGAAGATGCAGTATCAAAAAACCTAGCACATAGAGGATAAATTTACTTATTATCTTCATCTACCATGGTGTACCTAACCATATAAAAGCTGGAAGGTAAAACTGTTTCAGATATTTGATTATATTATTTATTATTTCTTATACATTGCAACATTATGTGTTTTGCAGAGTTCGGAGTGGCAACATCAAGTTTCATCATCAACAGTTCCTTTGGAAAGAAAGCTCTATGCTTCTTCTCTTCAAAGAAATACGGCAGTCTAGGGTATGTATTTCTTGCTTTCAATAGTCTTAATATTGAAATTTCTCTCTTTTTGCTCCTTAGAGAGACAGAACTGATTGCATAGTATTAGGAATTGGAACAAGTCCAAGGACAAACTCAACATCTACTCCAGAAAGAAGCTGAAAAGCAGCACCAAAATTGAATAAATTATTAGTACATAATAAATGATGGAGAATGTGTGTTGCTACGAGATTCGAAGAAGTAGAACACGTAATCTAGTGCAGATCGTATCAATGA
The DNA here is from genome assembly GCA_958507055.1 of Crioceris asparagi. Taxonomy (NCBI): domain Eukaryota; kingdom Metazoa; phylum Arthropoda; class Insecta; order Coleoptera; family Chrysomelidae; genus Crioceris; species Crioceris asparagi. Next base: position 45,701 of record OY293833.1, on the reverse strand, counting down.
ATTTTTATGTTGCAATGGACTATTTGCAAGGTCTGTATCTGCCATGGTGTAATCATATATATTATCACAAATCACAAGCCTCTAAAGAATCAAAATTAACCCTTCAATAATAATGCAAAACATTCTATGACATTTTAAATAATATAGATATCTTTTTCGCAATTTTGATAGCCGACCAATTCTTTAATTTTCAGAATTTTGTGTGCAATATTCCTCTCATCTCGAAAGGCCACATGAAGATATTCTGGAAGGAGGACGATGTCATCACTAAGGATTGCTCTCTTCGGGATATCAAGCTTGGAATTGAAAGTTCACAAGAGGTGAGTTTCTTTTTTCAATAAATATCACTATTTACGATGCAATTAATTTCCCTAGCAGCATTGTCTTTAATTTTCAATATGTCTACTTTGCAGATGAGTCTATCTGGAATACCTTAGATCATCCAAGTGCTATGAAAGTGATTATGATCCAAAAATAAACTTGAAAAGACTTGATAGAAACGGAGATACTATTCCAAATCCTACGAGAGTGACAAATTCCTATATGAGTGCTAAGATATTAAGTTTGAGTCGATTTAAAGGGTAATATCTTCTTACTTGAATGATATAACGTGAACTTGACCTCAATATCGGAAATCAAATGTAGATTTAAAAGTTTTATTATTGTATTAATAGATCATGTGTAATTTATATAGAGAAAAAGAATAAAATTGTTTTTGTCTTATTCCAGGACTGTGCTTTGTGTATTCTATTTCAGAACCTGTAATAGGAAAAATCCAAGACCAAAGATCAATTAAGGAGGTCCAATTTGGCATAATTACCAGAAGACAATGTCAATAGAAGAAAAAAATTAGGCCAAAAATAATCATAATTTACCCCTGTTTTTTAATTCAATATCGGAAATTGAGCGGGAATTCAGAAAATGTGACATGTTTCATAAACTGAATTAACAAATCTGCCATACTTTTAAAATAAAAATAAAAAAATTAAATTGTGCTCATGTCATTATTTAAGGACTGATTTTTTTTATATCGAAATCAGTGATAGTTAGGAAAAATCTGAAATCGAAAAGCAATTAAGGAGGTCTATTTTAGTAAGATTACAGAAGGCAAAGTCAATAGAAGAAGAAAAATTTTTTTGCCGAAAATAATCATAAGGTATTAGTCCATGAAAATTTCGTGAAAATTGAGCAACTTTAATTTACCATTGTTTTTGAAATCAAGCGAGAATTCAAAAAAGTTTCAAGTTTGATTATCGAATTAAAAGATCAGCTGTAATTTTAAAATAAAAAACAAAGAATAAAATTGGGCTTGCCTCATCATTTTAGGAGTGTGAGTATTTTTTCGCAGAACCGGTGATATGAAAAAAATCTGAAACAGAATATCAATTAAAGAGGTTCAATTTAGTCCAAATAATGTAAAGTCAATGGGGGATAAGAAAATTTAATTCTTTTAGCATATAATAAGTCACACTAAATAGACTATTGATGAAGAATTTACACTATTATTTGTGCTAGTTGTTTTCGGGTTGAGTATGGATCTGCCGTGATAGAAGTCGGTATATATTACAACAAATAAACAACTAATCAAATAACTGAGGGTTGACCAGCTATTATTGAACAATATTCATAATAAATATGGTATTTTACATTATTATTTATTATGATTTTGTATATTTTAAGCTGGTAGCGTCATCTATTTTTTCATAGTTGAAGCTGTGAAATGTGAGGCAATAAAACATAAAACTTTCTATATTGACAAAATCAAATGACATTTAGTTTGTAACTTGCCTCATAGATGCTGACAAACACTTGCTCTTAATTTTTTTCCATTACTTTATTAGTTTCTCTTAGAAATAATGAATTTATATAAGGGCCCTCATTCAGATTTCTTATTCAATCTAAAGAAATTACAATGTTTATTACAATTTATTTTATGTCCATAGCATATCACTTTGACATGACATCAGATGACATGCTACAGACCAAGGAGAATAAAGATAAGGAGGGAGTACTTATGTTATAAAGTGAAACCGCGTGGAATGTAGTCAACCCGTGAAGTATTTACATCGGTGCGCACGTTAACAAAGGGAATTTGCAAGAAAATTATCAGTTTGGCTGACGTTCTGATTTTTTTGTTTGCTATAAGGAAGAGAAATCACAAAAAAGTCACAGCGTTTATTGTATCATCGTTTAGAGTAACTACAATCTTATAATATAAATTTTATATACAATGATAATGAAATTAATTACTACCTAAATCCACAAAAAAATAAATTCGAATGATTGTACAACATAAACAACACATTAATTTCCTTTAAAATACCCAATAATGTCCTTCAAACAAAACTAACTTATTTTAAAACTGCCTCCTAGTTTCAGATATATCTCTAACATTTATTGCAATAAAATGAAATCTTATACCTACATATATTGCGTCTATTGTCTATATTCACAAAAATAAATGATTATCTAAGGGAGGATGTTCAAAAACATGGTCATTGAGGGTTTGAAAAATAGTAGAATTTGAAAAAGATTGCAAATCAATATTGGACAAATGCACTGCCGTATATTGTCTTGCTTAAGGCTTTCCAGCACTTTTACCATGGCCTGACGTATGAACTCATCACGTGTAGAGCAGATTTTAACTAAATCAGTGGAAGGTGAAAGCAAACCATCTCTATTTTTCACTGCCATGAGGGAAAGTGCAGCATGCATTCGGGCGTATGACGTTCATACTTCGCAGGTTGCCTATACGCCAGGTGGCTTCTCTGTCACACTTTACACTCTAAACCAATGCTACCTCCATACCCTTCTATCTTCCTTGTTACTGTAGCTGCAGCTTGAAAAGCGCAAGCGTTTCATACCAAAATCTGTCAAAATTGTTGCAGCGCTTTCTTAGCTAAACGTGCTTAAGCGCTAGCTGACATTACATTTCGGAACGGTTAAAGACACCCCATTGAGGTGACATGATAGGTGACAGATGACAGGCAACAGACAGTTCAAATTCAATTCTATAAGTTTGAAAATTCAAAACTTATTTACTCTATTACTTATTAAATCCTTGGTCACTGTATTCAAGGAATGGTATATTAATTGAATACATTTATAAATGATGCCATTCCGAAGATGCAGTATCAAAAAACCTAGCACATAGAGGATAAATTTACTTATTATCTTCATCTACCATGGTGTACCTAACCATATAAAAGCTGGAAGGTAAAACTGTTTCAGATATTTGATTATATTATTTATTATTTCTTATACATTGCAACATTATGTGTTTTGCAGAGTTCGGAGTGGCAACATCAAGTTTCATCATCAACAGTTCCTTTGGACAGGAAGCTCTATGCTTCTTCTCTTCAAAGAAATACGGCAGTCTAGGGTATGTATTTCTTGCTTTCAATAGTCTTAATATTGAAATTTCTCTCTTTTTGCTCCTTAGAGAGACAGAACTGATTGCATAGTATTAGGAATTGGAACAAGTCCAAGGACAAACTCAACATCTACTCCAGAAAGAAGCTGAAAAGCAGCACCAAAATTGAATAAATTATTAGTACATAATAAATGATGGAGAATGTGTGTTGCTACGAGATTCGAAGAAGTAGAACACGTAATCTAGTGCAGATCGTATCAATGAATGTTTATGTTGCAATGGACTATTTGCAAGGTCTGTATCTGCCATGGTGTAATCATATATATTATCACAAATCACAAGCCTCTAAAGAATCAAAATTAACCCTTCAATAATAATGCAAAACATTCTATGACATTTTAAATAATATAGATATCTTTTTCGCAATTTTGATAGCCGACCAATTCTTTAATTTTCAGAATTTTGTGTTCAATATTCCTCTCATCTCGAAAGGCCACATGAAGATATTCTGGAAGGAGGACGATGTCATCACTAAGGATTGCTCTCTTCGGGATATCAAGCTTGGAATTGAAAGTTCACAAGAGGTGAGTTTCTTTTTTCAATAAATATCACTATTTACGATGCAATTAATTTCCCTAGCAGCATTGTCTTTAATTTTCAATATGTCTACTTTGCAGATGAGTCTATCTGGAATACCTTAGATCATCCAAGTGCTATGAAATTGATTATGATCCAAAAATAAACTTGAAAAGACTTGATAGAAACGGAGATACTATTCCAAATCCTACGAGAGTGACAAATTCCTATATGAGTGCTAAGATATTAAGTTTGAGTCGATTTAAAGGGTAATATCTTCTTACTTGAATGATAGAACGTGAACTTGACCTCAATATCGGAAATCAAATGCAGATTTAAAAGTTTTATTATTGTATTAATAGATCATGTGTAATTTATATAGAGAAAAAGAATAAAATTGTTTTTGTCTTATTCCAGGACTGTGCTTTGTGTATTCTATTTCAGAACCTGTAATAGGAAAAATCCAAGACCAAAGATCAATTAAGGAGGTCCAATTTGGCATAATTACCAGAAGACAATGTCAATAGAAGAAAAAAATTAGGCCAAAAATAATCATAATTTACCCCTGTTTTTTAATTCAATATCGGAAATTGAGCGGGAATTCAGAAAATGTGACATGTTTCATAAACTGAATTAACAAATCTGCCATACTTTTAAAATAAAAATAAAAAAATTAAATTGTGCTCATGTCATTATTTAAGGACTGATTTTTTTTTATATCGAAATCAGTGATAGTTAGGAAAAATCTGAAATCGAAAAGCAATTAAGGAGGTCTATTTTAGTAAGATTACAGAAGGCAAAGTCAATAGAAGAAGAAAAATTTTTTTGCCGAAAATAATCATAAGGTATTAGTCCATGAAAATTTCGTGAAAATTGAGCAACTTTAATTTACCATTGTTTTTGAAATCAAGCGAGAATTCAAAAAAGTTTCAAGTTTGATTATCGAATTAAAAGATCAGCTGTAATTTTAAAATAAAAAACAAAGAATAAAATTGGGCTTGCCTCATCATTTTAGGAGTGTGAGTATTTTTTCGCAGAACCGGTGATATGAAAAAAATCTGAAACAGAATATCAATTAAAGAGGTTCAATTTAGTCCAAATAATGTAAAGTCAATGGGGGATAAGAAAATTTAATTCTTTTAGCATATAATAAGTCACACTAAATAGACTATTGATGAAGAATTTACACTATTATTTGTGCTAGTTGTTTTCGGGTTGAGTATGGATCTGCCGTGATAGAAGTCGGTATATATTACAACAAATAAACAACTAATCAAATAACTGAGGGTTGACCAGCTATTATTGAACAATATTCATAATAAATATGGTATTTTACATTATTATTTATTATGATTTTGTATATTTTAAGCTGGTAGCGTCATCTATTTTTTCATAGTTGAAGCTGTGAAATGTGAGGCAATAAAACATAAAACTTTCTATATTGACAAAATCAAATGACATTTAGTTTGTAACTTGCCTCATAGATGCTGACAAACACTTGCTCTTAATTTTTTTCCATTACTTTATTAGTTTCTCTTAGAAATAATGAATTTATATAAGGGCCCTCATTAAGATTTCTTATTCAATCTAAAGAAATTACAATGTTTATTACAATTTATTTTATGTCCATAGCATATCACTTTGACATGACATCAGATGACATGCTACAGACCAAGGAGAATAAAGATAAGGAGGGAGTACTTATGTTATAAAGTGAAACCGCGTGGAATGTAGTCAACCCGTGAAGTATTTACATCGGTGCGCACGTTAACAAAGAGAATTTGCAAGAAAATTATCAGTTTGGCTGACGTTCTGATTTTTTTGTTTGCTATAAGGAAGAGAAATCACAAAAAAGTCACAGCGTTTATTGTATCATCGTTTAGAGTAACTACAATCTTATAATATAAATTTTATATACGATGATTATGAAATTAATTACTACCTAAATCCACAAAAAAATAAATTCGAATGATTGTACAACATAAACAACACATTAATTTTCTTTAAAATACACAATAATGTCCATCAAACAAAACTAACTTATTTTAAAACTGCCTCCTAGTTTCAGATATATCTCTAACATTTATTGCAATAAAATGAAATCTTATACCTACATATATTGCGTCTATTGTCTATATTCACAAAAATAAATGATTATCTAAGGGAGGATGTTCAAAAACATGGTCATTGAGGGTTTGAAAAATAGTAGAATTTGAAAAAGATTGCAAATCAATATTGGACAAATGCACTGCCGTATATTGTCTTGCTTAAGGCTTTCCAGCACTTTTACCATGGCCTGACGTATGAACTCATCACGTGTAGAGCAGATTTTAACTAAATCAGTGGAAGGTGAAAGCAAACCATCTCTATTTTTCACTGCCATGAGGGAAAGTGCAGCATGCATTCGGGCGTATGACGTTCATACTTCGCAGGTTGCCTATACGCCAGGTGGCTTCTCTGTCACACTTTACACTCTAAACCAATGCTACCTCCATACCCTTCTATCATCCTTGTTACTGTAGCTGCAGCTTGAAAAGCGCAAGCGTTTCATACCAAAATCTGTCAAAATTGTTGCAGCGCTTTCTTAGCTAAACGTGCTTAAGCGCTAGCTGACATTACATTTCGGAACGGTTAAAGACACCCCATTGAGGTGACATGATAGGTGACAGATGACAGGCAACAGACAGTTCAAATTCAATTCTATAAGTTTGAAAATTCAAAACTTATTTACTCTATTACTTATTAAATCCTTGGTCACTGGTCACTGTATTCAAGGAATGGTATATTAATTGAATACATTTATAAATGATGCCATTCCGAAGATGCAGTATCAAAAAACCTAGCACATAGAGGATAAATTTACTTATTATCTTCATCTACCATGGTGTACCTAACCATATAAAAGCTGGAAGGTAAAACTGTTTCAGATATTTGATTATATTATTTATTATTTCTTATACATTGCAACATTATGTGTTTTGCAGAGTTCGGAGTGGCAACATCAAGTTTCATCATCAACAGTTCCTTTGGACAGAAAGCTCTATGCTTCTTCTCTTCAAAGAAATACGGCAGTCTAGGGTATGTATTTCTTGCTTTCAATAGTCTTAATATTGAAATTTCTCTCTTTTTGCTCCTTAGAGAGACAGAACTGATTGCATAGTATTAGGAATTGGAACAAGTCCAAGGACAAACTCAACATCTACTCCAGAAAGAAGCTGAAAAGCAGCACCAAAATTGAATAAATTATTAGTACATAATAAATGATGGAGAATGTGTGTTGCTACGAGATTCGAAGAAGTAGAACACGTAATCTAGTGCAGATCGTATCAATGAATGTTTATGTTGCAATGGACTATTTGCAAGGTCTGTATCTGCCATGGTGTAATCATATATATTATCACAAATCACAAGCCTCTAAAGAATCAAAATTAACCCTTCAATAATAATGCAAAACATTCTATGACATTTTAAATAATATAGATATCTTTTTCGCAATTTTGATAGCCGACCAATTCTTTAATTTTCAGAATTTTGTGTGCAATATTCCTCTCATCTCGAAAGGCCACATGAAGATATTCTGGAAGGAGGACGATGTCATCACTAAGGATTGCTCTCTTCGGGATATCAAGCTTGGAATTGAAAGTTCACAAGAGGTGAGTTTTTTTTTTCAATAAATATCACTATTTACGATGCAATTAATTTCCCTAGCAGCATTGTCTTTAATTTTCAATATGTCTACTTTGCAGATGAGTCTATCTGGAATACCTTAGATCATCCAAGTGCTATGAAATTGATTATGATCCAAAAATAAACTTGAAAAGACTTGATAGAAACGGAGATACTATTCCAAATCCTACGAGAGAGACAAATTCCTATATGAGTGCTAAGATATTAAGTTTGAGTCGATTTAAAGGGTAATATCTTCTTACTTGAATGATATAACGTGAACTTGACCTCAATATCGGAAATCAAATGTAGATTTAAAAGTTTTATTATAGTATTAATAGATCATGTGTAATTTATATAGAGAAAAAGAATAAAATTGTTTTTGTCTTATTCCAGGACTGTGCTTTGTGTATTCTATTTCAGAACCTGTAATAGGAAAAATCCAAGACCAAAGATCAATTAAGGAGGTCCAATTTGGCATAATTACCAGAAGACAATGTCAATAGAAGAAAAAAATTAGGCCAAAAATAATCATAATTTACCCCTGTTTTTTAATTCAATATCGGAAATTGAGCGGGAATTCAGAAAATGTGACATGTTTCATAAACTGAATTAACAAATCTGCCATACTTTTAAAATAAAAATAAAAAAATTAAATTGTGCTCATGTCATTATTTAAGGACTGATTTTTTTTTATATCGAAATCAGTGATAGTTAGGAAAAATCTGAAATCGAAAAGCAATTAAGGAGGTCTATTTTAGTAAGATTACAGAAGGCAAAGTCAATAGAAGAAGAAAAATTTTTTTGCCGAAAATAATCATAAGGTATTAGTCCATGAAAATTTCGTGAAAATTGAGCAACTTTAATTTACCATTGTTTTTGAAATCAAGCGAGAATTCAAAAAAGTTTCAAGTTTGATTATCGAATTAAAAGATCAGCTGTAATTTTAAAATAAAAAACAAAGAATAAAATTGGGCTTGCCTCATCATTTTAGGAGTGTGAGTATTTTTTCGCAGAACCGGTGATATGAAAAAAATCTGAAACAGAATATCAATTAAAGAGGTTCAATTTAGTCCAAATAATGTAAAGTCAATGGGGGATAAGAAAATTTAATTCTTTTAGCATATAATAAGTCACACTAAATAGACTATTGATGAAGAATTTACACTATTATTTGTGCTAGTTGTTTTCGGGTTGAGTATGGATCTGCCGTGATAGAAGTCGGTATATATTACAACAAATAAACAACTAATCAAATAACTGAGGGTTGACCAGCTATTATTGATCAATATTCATAATAAATATGGTATTTTACATTATTATTTATTATGATTTTGTATATTTTAAGCTGGTAGCGTCATCTATTTTTTCATAGTTGAAGCTGTGAAATGTGAGGCAATAAAACATAAAACTTTCTATATTGACAAAATCAAATGACATTTAGTTTGTAACTTGCCTCATAGATGCTGACAAACACTTGCTCTTAATTTTTTTCCATTACTTTATTAGTTTCTCTTAGAAATAATGAATTTATATAAGGGCCCTCATTCAGATTTCTTATTCAATCTAAAGAAATTACAATGTTTATTACAATTTATTTTATGTCCATAGCATATCACTTTGACATGACATCAGATGACATGCTACAGACCAAGGAGAATAAAGATAAGGAGGGAGTACTTATGTTATAAAGTGAAACCGCGTGGAATGTAGTCAACCCGTGAAGTATTTACATCGGTGCGCACGTTAACAAAGGGAATTTGCAAGAAAATTATCAGTTTGGCTGACGTTCTGATTTTTTTGTTTGCTATAAGGAAGAGAAATCACAAAAAAGTCACAGCGTTTATTGTATCATCGTTTAGAGTAACTACAATCTTATAATATAAATTTTATATACAATGATAATGAAATTAATTACTACCTAAATCCACAAAAAAATAAATTCGAATGATTGTACAACATAAACAACACATTAATTTCCTTTAAAATACCCAATAATGTCCTTCAAACAAAACTAACTTATTTTAAAACTGCCTCCTAGTTTCAGATATATCTCTAACATTTATTGCAATAAAATGAAATCTTATACCTACATATATTGCGTCTATTGTCTATATTCACAAAAATAAATGATTATCTAAGGGAGGATGTTCAAAAACATGGTCATTGTGGGGTTTGAAAAATAGTAGAATTTGAAAAAGATTGCAAATCAATATTGGACAAATGCACTGCCGTATATTGTCTTGCTTAAGGCTTTCCAGCACTTTTACCATGGCCTGACGTATGAACTCATCACGTGTAGAGCAGATTTTAACTAAATCAGTGGAAGGTGAAAGCAAACCATCTCTATTTTTCACTGCCATGAGGGAAAGTGCAGCATGCATTCGGGCGTATGACGTTCATACTTCGCAGGTTGCCTATACGCCAGGTAGCTTCTCTGTCACACTTTACACTCTAAACCAATGCTACCTCCATACCCTTCTATCTTCCTTGTTACTGTAGCTGCAGCTTGAAAAGCGCAAGCGTTTCATACCAAAATCTGTCAAAATTGTTGCAGCGCTTTCTTAGCTAAACGTGCTTAAGCGCTAGCTGACATTACATTTCGGAACGGTTAAAGACACCCCATTGAGGTGACATGATAGGTGACAGATGACAGGCAACAGACAGTTCAAATTCAATTCTATAAGTTTGAAAATTCAAAACTTATTTACTCTATTACTTATTAAATCCTTGGTCACTGGTCACTGTATTCAAGGAATGGTATATTAATTGAATACATTTATAAATGATGCCATTCCGAAGATGCAGTATCAAAAAACCTAGCACATAGAGGATAAATTTACTTATTATCTTCATCTACCATGGTGTACCTAACCATATAAAAGCTGGAAGGTAAAACTGTTTCAGATATTTGATTATATTATTTATTATTTCTTATACATTGCAACATTATGTGTTTTGCAGAGTTCGGAGTGGCAACATCAAGTTTCATCATCAACAGTTCCTTTGGACAGGAAGCTCTATGCTTCTTCTCTTCAAAGAAATACGGCAGTCTAGGGTATGTATTTCTTGCTTTCAATAGTCTTAATATTGAAATTTCTCTCTTTTTGCTCCTTAGAGAGACAGAACTGATTGCATAGTATTAGGAATTGGAACAAGTCCAAGGACAAACTCAACATCTACTCCAGAAAGAAGCTGAAAAGCAGCACCAAAATTGAATAAATTATTAGTACATAATAAATGATGGAGAATGTGTGTTGCTACGAGATTCGAAGAAGTAGAACACGTAATCTAGTGCAGATCGTATCAATGAATGTTTATGTTGCAATGGACTATTTGCAAGGTCTGTATCTGCCATGGTGTAATCATATATATTATCACAAATCACAAGCCTCTAAAGAATCAAAATTAACCCTTCAATAATAATGCAAAACATTCTATGACATTTTAAATAATATAGATATCTTTTTCGCAATTTTGATAGCCGACCAATTCTTTAATTTTCAGAATTTTGTGTTCAATATTCCTCTCATCTCGAAAGGCCACATGAAGATATTCTGGAAGGAGGACGATGTCATCACTAAGGATTGCTCTCTTCGGGATATCAAGCTTGGAATTGAAAGTTCACAAGAGGTGAGTTTCTTTTTTCAATAAATATCACTATTTACGATGCAATTAATTTCCCTAGCAGCATTGTCTTTAATTTTCAATATGTCTACTTTGCAGATGAGTCTATCTGGAATACCTTAGATCATCCAAGTGCTATGAAATTGATTATGATCCAAAAATAAACTTGAAAAGACTTGATAGAAACGGAGATACTATTCCAAATCCTACGAGAGTGACAAATTCCTATATGAGTGCTAAGATATTAAGTTTGAGTCGATTTAAAGGGTAATATCTTCTTACTTGAATGATAGAACGTGAACTTGACCTCAATATCGGAAATCAAATGCAGATTTAAAAGTTTTATTATTGTATTAATAGATCATGTGTAATTTATATAGAGAAAAAGAATAAAATTGTTTTTGTCTTATTCCAGGACTGTGCTTTGTGTATTCTATTTCAGAACCTGTAATAGGAAAAATCCAAGACCAAAGATCAATTAAGGAGGTCCAATTTGGCATAATTACCAGAAGACAATGTCAATAGAAGAAAAAAATTAGGCCAAAAATAATCATAATTTACCCCTGTTTTTTAATTCAATATCGGAAATTGAGCGGGAATTCAGAAAATGTGACATGTTTCATAAACTGAATTAACAAATCTGCCATACTTTTAAAATAAAAATAAAAAAATTAAATTGTGCTCATGTCATTATTTAAGGACTGATTTTTTTTTATATCGAAATCAGTGATAGTTAGGAAAAATCTGAAATCGAAAAGCAATTAAGGAGGTCTATTTTAGTAAGATTACAGAAGGCAAAGTCAATAGAAGAAGAAAAATTTTTTTGCCGAAAATAATCATAAGGTATTAGTCCATGAAAATTTCGTGAAAATTGAGCAACTTTAATTTACCATTGTTTTTGAAATCAAGCGAGAATTCAAAAAAGTTTCAAGTTTGATTATCGAATTAAAAGATCAGCTGTAATTTTAAAATAAAAAACAAAGAATAAAATTGGGCTTGCCTCATCATTTTAGGAGTGTGAGTATTTTTTCGCAGAACCGGTGATATGAAAAAAATCTGAAACAGAATATCAATTAAAGAGGTTCAATTTAGTCCAAATAATGTAAAGTCAATGGGGGATAAGAAAATTTAATTCTTTTAGCATATAATAAGTCACACTAAATAGACTATTGATGAAGAATTTACACTATTATTTGTGCTAGTTGTTTTCGGGTTGAGTATGGATCTGCCGTGATAGAAGTCGGTATATATTACAACAAATAAACAACTAATCAAATAACTGAGGGTTGACCAGCTATTATTGAACAATATTCATAATAAATATGGTATTTTACATTATTATTTATTATGATTTTGTATATTTTAAGCTGGTAGCGTCATCTATTTTTTCATAGTTGAAGCTGTGAAATGTGAGGCAATAAAACATAAATCTTTCTATATTGACAAAATCAAATGACATTTAGTTTGTATATTGCCTCATAGATGCTGACAAACACTTGCTCTTAATTTTTTTCCATTACTTTATTAGTTTCTCTTAGAAATAATGAATTTATATAAGGGCCCTCATTAAGATTTCTTATTCAATCTAAAGAAATTACAATGTTTATTACAATTTATTTTATGTCCATAGCATATCACTTTGACATGACATCAGATGACATGCTACAGACCAAGGAGAATAAAGATAAGGAGGGAGTACTTATGTTATAAAGTGAAACCGCGTGGAATGTAGTCAACCCGTGAAGTATTTACATCGGTGCGCACGTTAACAAAGAGAATTTGCAAGAAAATTATCAGTTTGGCTGACGTTCTGATTTTTTTGTTTGCTATAAGGAAGAGAAATCACAAAAAAGTCACAGCGTTTATTGTATCATCGTTTAGAGTAACTACAATCTTATAATATAAATTTTATATACGATGATAATGAAATTAATTACTACCTAAATCCACAAAAAAATAAATTCGAATGATTGTACAACATAAACAACACATTAATTTCCTTTAAAATACACAATAATGTCCTTCAAACAAAACTAACTTATTTTAAAACTGCCTCCTAGTTTCAGATATATCTCTAACATTTATTGCAATAAAATGAAATCTTATACCTACATATATTGCGTCTATTGTCTATATTCACAAAAATAAATGATTATCTAAGGGAGGATGTTCAAAAACATGGTCATTGAGGGTTTGAAAAATAGTAGAATTTGAAAAAGATTGCAAATCAATATTGGACAAATGCACTGCCGTATATTGTCTTGCTTAAGGCTTTCCAGCACTTTTACCATGGCCTGACGTATGAACTCATCACGTGTAGAGCAGATTTTAACTAAATCAGTGGAAGGTGAAAGCAAACCATCTCTATTTTTCACTGCCATGAGGGAAAGTGCAGCATGCATTCGGGCGTATGACGTTCATACTTCGCAGGTTGCCTATACGCCAGGTGGCTTCTCTGTCACACTTTACACTCTAAACCAATGCTACCTCCATACCCTTCTATCATCCTTGTTACTGTAGCTGCAGCTTGAAAAGCGCAAGCGTTTCATACCAAAATCTGTCAAAATTGTTGCAGCGCTTTCTTAGCTAAACGTGCTTAAGCGCTAGCTGACATTACATTTCGGAACGGTTAAAGACACCCCATTGAGGTGACATGATAGGTGACAGATGACAGGCAACAGACAGTTCAAATTCAATTCTATAAGTTTGAAAATTCAAAACTTATTTACTCTATTACTTATTAAATCCTTGGTCACTGGTCACTGTATTCAAGGAATGGTATATTAATTGAATACATTTATAAATGATGCCATTCCGAAGATGCAGTATCAAAAAACCTAGCACATAGAGGATAAATTTACTTATTATCTTCATCTACCATGGTGTACCTAACCATATAAAAGCTGGAAGGTAAAACTGTTTCAGATATTTGATTATATTATTTATTATTTCTTATACATTGCAACATTATGTGTTTTGCAGAGTTCGGAGTGGCAACATCAAGTTTCATCATCAACAGTTCCTTTGGACAGAAAGCTCTATGCTTCTTCTCTTCAAAGAAATACGGCAGTCTAGGGTATGTATTTCTTGCTTTCAATAGTCTTAATATTGAAATTTCTCTCTTTTTGCTCCTTAGAGAGACAGAACTGATTGCATAGTATTAGGAATTGGAACAAGTCCAAGGACAAACTCAACATCTACTCCAGAAAGAAGCTGAAAAGCAGCACCAAAATTGAATAAATTATTAGTACATAATAAATGATGGAGAATGTGTGTTGCTACGAGATTCGAAGAAGTAGAACACGTAATCTAGTGCAGATCGTATCAATGAATGTTTATGTTGCAATGGACTATTTGCAAGGTCTGTATCTGCCATGGTGTAATCATATATATTATCACAAATCACAAGCCTCTAAAGAATCAAAATTAACCCTTCAATAATAATGCAAAACATTCTATGACATTTTAAATAATATAGATATCTTTTTCGCAATTTTGATAGCCGACCAATTCTTTAATTTTCAGAATTTTGTGTGCAATATTCCTCTCATCTCGAAAGGCCACATGAAGATATTCTGGAAGGAGGACGATGTCATCACTAAGGATTGCTCTCTTCGGGATATCAAGCTTGGAATTGAAAGTTCACAAGAGGTGAGTTTCTTTTTTCAATAAATATCACTATTTACGATGCAATTAATTTCCCTAGCAGCATTGTCTTTAATTTTCAATATGTCTACTTTGCAGATGAGTCTATCTGGAATACCTTAGATCATCCAAGTGCTATGAAATTGATTATGATCCAAAAATAAACTCGAAAAGACTTGATAGAAACGGAGATACTATTCCAAATCCTACGAGAGTGACAAATTCCTATATGAGTGCTAAGATATTAAGTTTGAGTCGATTTAAAGGGTAATATCTTCTTACTTGAATGATATAACGTGAACTTGACCTCAATATCGGAAATCAAATGTAGATTTAAAAGTTTTATTATAGTATTAATAGATCATGTGTAATTTATATAGAGAAAAAGAATAAAATTGTTTTTGTCTTATTCCAGGACTGTGCTTTGTGTATTCTATTTCAGAACCTGTAATAGGAAAAATCCAAGACCAAAGATCAATTAAGGAGGTCCAATTTGGCATAATTACCAGAAGACAATGTCAATAGAAGAAAAAAATTAGGCCAAAAATAATCATAATTTACCCCTGTTTTTTAATTCAATATCGGAAATTGAGCGGGAATTCAGAAAATGTGACATGTTTCATAAACTGAATTAACAAATCTGCCATACTTTTAAAATAAAAATAAAAAAATTAAATTGTGCTCATGTCATTATTTAAGGACTGATTTTTTTTTATATCGAAATCAGTGATAGTTAGGAAAAATCTGAAATCGAAAAGCAATTAAGGAGGTCTATTTTAGTAAGATTACAGAAGGCAAAGTCAATAGAAGAAGAAAAATTTTTTTGCCGAAAATAATCATAAGGTATTAGTCCATGAAAATTTCGTGAAAATTGAGCAACTTTAATTTACCATTGTTTTTGAAATCAAGCGAGAATTCAAAAAAGTTTCAAGTTTGATTATCGAATTAAAAGATCAGCTGTAATTTTAAAATAAAAAACAAAGAATAAAATTGGGCTTGCCTCATCATTTTAGGAGTGTGAGTATTTTTTCGCAGAACCGGTGATATGAAAAAAATCTGAAACAGAATATCAATTAAAGAGGTTCAATTTAGTCCAAATAATGTAAAGTCAATGGGGGATAAGAAAATTTAATTCTTTTAGCATATAATAAGTCACACTAAATAGACTATTGATGAAGAATTTACACTATTATTTGTGCTAGTTGTTTTCGGGTTGAGTATGGATCTGCCGTGATAGAAGTCGGTATATATTACAACAAATAAACAACTAATCAAATAACTGAGGGTTGACCAGCTATTATTGAACAATATTCATAATAAATATGGTATTTTACATTATTATTTATTATGATTTTGTATATTTTAAGCTGGTAGCGTCATCTATTTTTTCATAGTTGAAGCTGTGAAATGTGAGGCAATAAAACATAAAACTTTCTATATTGACAGAATCAAATGACATTTAGTTTGTAACTTGCCTCATAGATGCTGACAAACACTTGCTCTTAATTTTTTTCCATTACTTTATTAGTTTCTCTTAGAAATATTGAATTTATATAAGGGCCCTCATTCAGATTTCTTAATCAATCTAAAGAAATTACAATGTTTATTACAATTTATTTTATGTCCATAGCATATCACTTTGACATGACATCAGATGACATGCTACAGACCAAGGAGAATAAAGATAAGGAGGGAGTACTTATGTTATAAAGTGAAACCGCGTGGAATGTAGCCAACCCGTAAAGTATTTACATCGGTGCGCACGTTAACAAAGGGAATTTGCAAGAAAATTATCAGTTTGGCTGACGTTCTGATTTTTTTGTTTGCTATAAGGAAGAGAAATCACAAAAAAGTCACAGCGTTTATTGTATCATCGTTTAGAGTAACTACAATCTTATAATATAAATTTTATATACGATGATAATGAAATTAATTACTACCTAAATCCACAAAAAAATAAATTCGAATGATTGTACAACATAAACAACACATTAATTTCCTTTAAAATACACAATAATTTCCTTCAAACAAAACTAACTTATTTTAAAACTGCCTCCTAGTTTCAGATATATCTCTAACATTTATTGCAATAAAATGAAATCTTATACCTACATATATTGCGTCTATTGTCTATATTCACAAAAATAAATCATTATCTAAGGGAGGATGTTCAAAAACATGGTCATTGAGGGTTTGAAAAATAGTAGAATTTGAAAAAGATTGCAAATCAATATTGGACAAATGCACTGCCGTATATTGTCTTGCTTAAGGCTTTCCAGCACTTTTACCATGGCCTGACGTATGAACTCATCACGTGTAGAGCAGATTTTAACTAAATCAGTGGAAGGTGAAAGCAAACCATCTCTATTTTTCACTGCCATGAGGGAAAGTGCAGCATGCATTCGGGCGTATGACGTTCATACTTCGCAGGTTGCCTATACGCCAGGTGGCTTCTCTGTCACACTTTACACTCTAAACCAATGCTACCTCCATACCCTTCTATCTTCCTTGTTACTGTAGCTGCAGCTTGAAAAGCGCAAGCGTTTCATACCAAAATCTGTCAAAATTGTTGCAGCACTTTCTTAGCTAAACGTGCTTAAGCGCTAGCTGACATTACATTAGGGAACGGTTAAAGACACCCCATTGAGGTGACATGATAGGTGACAGATGACAGGCAACAGACAGTTCAAATTCAATTCTATAAGTTTGAAAATTCAAAACTTATTTACTCTATTACTTATTAAATCCTTGGTCACTGTATTCAAGGAATGGTATATTAATTGAATACATTTATAAATGATGCCATTCCGAAGATGCAGTATCAAAAAACCTAGCACATAGAGGATAAATTTACTTATTATCTTCATCTACCATGGTGTACCTAACCATATAAAAGCTGGAAGGTAAAACTGTTTCAGATATTTGATTATATTATTTATTATTTCTTATACATTGCAACATTATGTGTTTTGCAGAGTTCGGAGTGGCAACATCAAGTTTCATCATCAACAGTTCCTTTGGACAGAAAGCTCTATGCTTCTTCTCTTCAAAGAAATACGGCAGTCTAGGGTATGTATTTCTTGCTTTCAATAGTCTTAATATTGAAATTTCTCTCTTTTTGCTCCTTAGAGAGACAGAACTGATTGCATAGTATTAGGAATTGGAACAAGTCCAAGGACAAACTCAACATCTACTCCAGAAAGAAGCTGAAAAGCAGCACCAAAATTGAATAAATTATTAGTACATAATAAATGATGGAGAATGTGTGTTGCTACGAGATTCGAAGAAGTAGAACACGTAATCTAGTGCAGATCGTATCAATGAATGTTTATGTTGCAATGGACTATTTGCAAGGTCTGTATCTGCCATGGTGTAATCATATATATTATCACAAATCACAAGCCTCTAAAGAATCAAAATTAACCCTTCAATAATAATGCAAAACATTCTATGACATTTTAAATAATATAGATATCTTTTTCGCAATTTTGATAGCCGACCAATTCTTTAATTTTCAGAATTTTGTGTGCAATATTCCTCTCATCTCGAAAGGCCACATGAAGATATTCTGGAAGGAGGACGATGTCATCACTAAGGATTGCTCTCTTCGGGATATCAAGCTTGGAATTGAAAGTTCACAAGAGGTGAGTTTCTTTTTTCAATAAATATCACTATTTACGATGCAATTAATTTCCCTAGCAGCATTGTCTTTAATTTTCAATATGTCTACTTTGCAGATGAGTCTATCTGGAATACCTTAGATCATCCAAGTGCTATGAAATTGATTATGATCCAAAAATAAACTTGAAAAGACTTGATAGAAACGGAGATACTATTCCAAATCCTACGAGAGTGACAAATTCCTATATGAGTGCTAAGATATTAAGTTTGAGTCGATTTAAAGGGTAATATCTTCTTACTTGAATGATATAACGTGAACTTGACCTCAATATCGGAAATCAAATGTAGATTTAAAAGTTTTATTATTGTATTAATAGATCATGTGTAATTTATATAGAGAAAAAGAATAAAATTGTTTTTGTCTTATTCCAGGACTGTGCTTTGTGTATTCTATTTCAGAACCTGTAATAGGAAAAATCCAAGACCAAAGATCAATTAAGGAGGTCCAATTTGGCATAATTACCAGAAGACAATGTCAATAGAAGAAAAAAATTAGGCCAAAAATAATCATAATTTACCCCTGTTTTTTAATTCAATATCGGAAATTGAGCGGGAATTCAGAAAATGTGACATGTTTCATAAACTGAATTAACAAATCTGCCATACTTTTAAAATAAAAATAAAAAAATTAAATTGTGCTCATGTCATTATTTAAGGACTGATTTTTTTTATATCGAAATCAGTGATAGTTAGGAAAAATCTGAAATCGAAAAGCAATTAAGGAGGTCTATTTAAGTAAGATTACAGAAGGCAAAGTCAATAGAAGAAGAAAAATTTTTTTGCCGAAAATAATCATAAGGTATTAGTCCATGAAAATTTCGTGAAAATTGAGCAACTTTAATTTACCATTGTTTTTGAAATCAAGCGAGAATTCAAAAAAGTTTCAAGTTTGATTATCGAATTAAAAGATCAGCTGTAATTTTAAAATAAAAAACAAAGAATAAAATTGGGCTTGCCTCATCATTTTAGGAGTGTGAGTATTTTTTCGCAGAACCGGTGATATGAAAAAAATCTGAAACAGAATATCAATTAAAGAGGTTCAATTTAGTCCAAATAATGTAAAGTAAATGGGGGATAAGAAAATTTAATTCTTTTAGCATATAATAAGTCACACTAAATAGACTATTGATGAAGAATTTACACTATTATTTGTGCTAGTTGTTTTCGGGTTGAGTATGGATCTGCCGTGATAGAAGTCGGTATATATTACAACAAATAAACAACTAATCAAATAACTGAGGGTTGACCAGCTATTATTGAACAATATTCATAATAAATATGGTATTTTACATTATTATTTATTATGATTTTCTATATTTTAAGCTGGTAGCGTCATCTATTTTTTCATAGTTGAAGCTGTGAAATGTGAGGCAATAAAACATAAATCTTTCTATATTGACAAAATCAAATGACATTTAGTTTGTATATTGCCTCATAGATGCTGACAAACAATTGCTCTTAATTTTTTTCCATTACTTTATTAGTTTCTCTTAGAAATAATGAATTTATATAAGGGCCCTCATTCAGATTTCTTATTCAATCTAAAGAAATTACAATGTTTATTACAATTTATTTTATGTTCATAGCATATCACTTTGACATGACATCAGATGACATGCTACAGACCAAGGAGAATAAAGATAAGGAGGGAGTACTTATGTTATAAAGTGAAACCGCGTGGAATGTAGCCAACCCGTGAAGTATTTACATCGGTGCGCACGTTAACAAAGGGAATTTGCAAGGCAATTATCAGTTTGGCTGACGTTCTGATTTTTTTGTTTGCTATAAGGAAGAGAAATCACAAAAAAGTCACAGCGTTTATTGTATCATCGTTTAGAGTAACTACAATCAAATAATATAAATTTTATATACAATGATAATGAAATTAATTACTACCTAAATCCGCAAAAAAATAAATTCGAATGATTGTACAACATAAACAACACATTAATTTCCTTTAAAATACAAAATAATGTCCTTCAAACAAAACTAACTTATTTTAAAACTGCCTCCTAGTTTCAGATATATCTCTAACATTTATTGCAATAATATGAAATCTTATACCTACATATATTGCGTCTATTGTCTATATTCACAAAAATAAATGATTATCTAAGGGAGGATGTTCAAAAACATGGTCATTGAGGGTTTGAAAAATAGTAGAATTTGAAAAAGATTGCAAATCAATATTGGACAAATGCACTGCCGTATATTGTCTTGCTTAAGGCTTTCCAGCACTTTTACCATGGCCTGACGTATGAACTTATCACGTGTAGAGCAGATTTTAACTAAATCAGTGGAAGGTGAAAGCAAACCATCTCTATTTTTCACTGCCATGAGGGAAAGTGCAGCATGCATTCGGGCGTATGACGTTCATACTTCGCAGGTTGCCTATACGCCAGGTGGCTTCTCTGTCACACTTTACACTCTAAACCAATGCTACCTCCATACCCTTCTATCTTCCTTGTTACTGTAGCTGCAGCTTGAAAAGCGCAAGTGTTTCATACCAAAATCTGTCAAAATTGTTGCAGCGCTTTCTTAGCTAAACGTGCTTAAGCGCTAGCTGACATTACATTTCGGAACGGTTGAAGACACCCCATTGAGGTGACATGATAGGTGACAGATGACAGGCAACAGACAGTTCAAATTCAATTCTATAAGTTTGAAAATTCAAAACTTATTTACTCTATTACTTATTAAATCCTTGGTCACTGTATTCAAGGAATGGTATATTAATTGAATACATTTATAAATGATGCCATTCCGAAGATGCAGTATCAAAAAACCTAGCACATAGAGGATAAATTTACTTATTATCTTCATCTACCATGGTGTACCTAACCATATAAAAGCTGGAAGGTAAAACTGTTTCAGATATTTGATTATATTATTTATTATTTCTTATACATTGCAACATTATGTGTTTTGCAGAGTTCGGAGTGGCAACATCAAGTTTCATCATCAACAGTTCCTTTGGACAGAAAGCTCTATGCTTCTTCTCTTCAAAGAAATACGGCAGTCTAGGGTATGTATTTCTTGCTTTCAATAGTCTTAATATTGAAATTTCTCTCTTTTTGCTCCTTATAGAGACAGAACTGATTGCATAGTATTAGGAATTGGAACAAGTCCAAGGACAAACTCAACATCTACTCCAGAAAGAAGCTGAAAAGCAGCACCAAAATTGAATAAATTATTAGTACATAATAAATGATGGAGAATGTGTGTTGCTACGAGATTCGAAGAAGTAGAACACGTAATCTAGTGCAGATCGTATCAATGAATGTTTATGTTGCAATGGACTATTTGCAAGGTCTGTATCTGCCATGGTGTAATCATATATATTATCACAAATCACAAGCCTCTAAAGAATCAAAATTAACCCTTCAATAATAATGCAAAACATTCTATGACATTTTAAATAATATAGATATCTTTTTCGCAATTTTGATAGCCGACCAATTCTTTAATTTTCAGAATTTTGTGTGCAATATTCCTCTCATCTCGAAAGGCCACATGAAGATATTCTGGAAGGAGGACGATGTCATCACTAAGGATTGCTCTCTTCGGGATATCAAGCTTGGAATTGAAAGTTCACAAGAGGTGAGTTTCTTTTTTCAATAAATATCACTATTTACGATGCAATTAATTTCCCTAGCAGCATTGTCTTTAATTTTCAATATGTCTACTTTGCAGATGAGTCTATCTGGAATACCTTAGATCATCCAAGTGCTATGAAATTGATTATGATCCAAAAATAAACTCGAAAAGACTTGATAGAAACGGAGATACCATTCCAAATCCTACGAGAGTGACAAATTCCTATATGAGTGCTAAGATATTAAGTTTGAGTCGATTTAAAGGGTAATATCTTCTTACTTGAATGATATAACGTGAACTTGACCTCAATATCGGAAATCAAATGTAGATTTAAAAGTTTTATTATAGTATTAATAGATCATGTGTAATTTATATAGAGAAAAAGAATAAAATTGTTTTTGTCTTATTCCAGGACTGTGCTTTGTGTATTCTATTTCAGAACCTGTAATAGGAAAAATCCAAGACCAAAGATCAATTAAGGAGGTCCAATTTGGCATAATTACCAGAAGACAATGTCAATAGAAGAAAAAAATTAGGCCAAAAATAATCATAATTTACCCCTGTTTTTTAATTCAATATCGGAAATTGAGCGGGAATTCAGAAAATGTGACATGTTTCATAAACTGAATTAACAAATCTGCCATACTTTTAAAATAAAAATAAAAATATTAAATTGTGCTCATGTCATTATTTAAGGACTGATTTTTTTTTATATCGAAATCAGTGATAGTTAGGAAAAATCTGAAATCGAAAAGCAATTAAGGAGGCCTATTTTAGTAAGATTACAGAAGGCAAAGTCAATAGAAGAAGAAAAATTTTTTTGCCGAAAATAATCATAAGGTATTAGTCCATGAAAATTTCGTGAAAATTGAGCAACTTTAATTTACCATTGTTTTTGAAATCAAGCGAGAATTCAAAAAAGTTTCAAGTTTGATTATCGAATTAAAAGATCAGCTGTAATTTTAAAATAAAAAACAAAGAATAAAATTGGGCTTGCCTCATCATTTTAGGAGTGTGAGTATTTTTTCGCAGAACCGGTGATATGAAAAAAATCTGAAACAGAATATCAATTAAAGAGGTTCAATTTAGTCCAAATAATGTAAAGTCAATGGGGGATAAGAAAATTTAATTCTTTTAGCATATAATAAGTCACACTAAATAGACTATTGATGAAGAATTTACACTATTATTTGTGCTAGTTGTTTTCGGGTTGAGTATGGATCTGCCGTGATAGAAGTCGGTATATATTACAACAAATAAACAACTAATCAAATAACTGAGGGTTGACCAGCTATTATTGAACAATATTCATAATAAATATGGTATTTTACATTATTATTTATTATGATTTTGTATATTTTAAGCTGGTAGCGTCATCTATTTTTTCATAGTTGAAGCTGTGAAATGTGAGGCAATAAAACATAAAACTTTCTATATTGACAAAATCAAATGACATTTAGTTTGTAACTTGCCTCATAGATGCTGACAAACACTTGCTCTTAATTTTTTTCCATTACTTTATTAGTTTCTCTTAGAAATATTGAATTTATATAAGGGCCCTCATTCAGATTTCTTAATCAATCTAAAGAAATTACAATGTTTATTACAATTTATTTTATGTCCATAGCATATCACTTTGACATGACATCAGATGACATGCTACAGACCAAGGAGAATAAAGATAAGGAGGGAGTACTTATGTTATAAAGTGAAACCGCGTGGAATGTAGCCAACCCGTAAAGTATTTACATCGGTGCGCACGTTAACAAAGGGAATTTGCAAGAAAATTATCAGTTTGGCTGACGTTCTGATTTTTTTGTTTGCTATAAGGAAGAGAAATCACAAAAAAGTCACAGCGTTTATTGTATCATCGTTTAGAGTAACTACAATCTTATAATATAAATTTTATATACGATGATAATGAAATTAATTACTACCTAAATCCACAAAAAAATAAATTCGAATGATTGTACAACATAAACAACACATTAATTTCCTTTAAAATACACAATAATTTCCTTCAAACAAAACTAACTTATTTTAAAACTGCCTCCTAGTTTCAGATATATCTCTAACATTTATTGCAATAAAATGAAATCTTATACCTACATATATTGCGTCTATTGTCTATATTCACAAAAATAAATGATTATCTAAGGGAGGATGTTCAAAAACATGGTCATTGAGGGTTTGAAAAATAGTAGAATTTGAAAAAGATTGCAAATCAATATTGGACAAATGCACTGCCGTATATTGTCTTGCTTAAGGCTTTCCAGCACTTTTACCATGGCCTGACGTATGAACTCATCACGTGTAGAGCAGATTTTAACTAAATCAGTGGAAGGTGAAAGCAAACCATCTCTATTTTTCACTGCCATGAGGGAAAGTGCAGCATGCATTCGGGCGTATGACGTTCATACTTCGCAGGTTGCCTATACGCCAGGTGGCTTCTCTGTCACACTTTACACTCTAAACCAATGCTACCTCCATACCCTTCTATCTTCCTTGTTACTGTAGCTGCAGCTTGAAAAGCGCAAGCGTTTCATACCAAAATCTGTCAAAATTGTTGCAGCACTTTCTTAGCTAAACGTGCTTAAGCGCTAGCTGACATTACATTTCGGAACGGTTAAAGACACCCCATTGAGGTGACATGATAGGTGACAGATGACAGGCAACAGACAGTTCAAATTCAATTCTATAAGTTTGAAAATTCAAAACTTATTTACTCTATTACTTATTAAATCCTTGGTCACTGTATTCAAGGAATGGTATATTAATTGAATACATTTATAAATGATGCCATTCCGAAGATGCAGTATCAAAAAACCTAGCACATAGAGGATAAATTTACTTATTATCTTCATCTACCATGGTGTACCTAACCATATAAAAGCTGGAAGGTAAAACTGTTTCAGATATTTGATTATATTATTTATTATTTCTTATACATTGCAACATTATGTGTTTTGCAGAGTTCGGAGTGGCAACATCAAGTTTCATCATCAACAGTTCCTTTGGACAGAAAGCTCTATGCTTCTTCTCTTCAAAGAAATACGGCAGTCTAGGGTATGTATTTCTTGCTTTCAATAGTCTTAATATTGAAATTTCTCTCTTTTTGCTCCTTAGAGAGACAGAACTGATTGCATAGTATTAGGAATTGGAACAAGTCCAAGGACAAACTCAACATCTACTCCAGAAAGAAGCTGAAAAGCAGCACCAAAATTGAATAAATTATTGGTACATAATAAATGATGGAGAATGTGTGTTGCTACGAGATTCGAAGAAGTAGAACACGTAATCTAGTGCAGATCGTATCAATGAATGTTTATGTTGCAATGGACTATTTGCAAGGTCTGTATCTGCCATGGTGTAATCATATATATTATCACAAATCACAAGCCTCTAAAGAATCAAAATTAACCCTTCAATAATAATGCAAAACATTCTATGACATTTTAAATAATATAGATATCTTTTTCGCAATTTTGATAGCCGACCAATTCTTTAATTTTCAGAATTTTGTGTGCAATATTCCTCTCATCTCGAAAGGCCACATGAAGATATTCTGGAAGGAGGACGATGTCATCACTAAGGATTGCTCTCTTCGGGATATCAAGCTTGGAATTGAAAGTTCACAAGAGGTGAGTTTCTTTTTTCAATAAATATCACTATTTACGATGCAATTAATTTCCCTAGCAGCATTGTCTTTAATTTTCAATATGTCTACTTTGCAGATGAGTCTATCTGGAATACCTTAGATCATCCAAGTGCTATGAAATTGATTATGATCCAAAAATAAACTTGAAAAGACTTGATAGAAACGGAGATACTATTCCAAATCCTACGAGAGTGACAAATTCCTATATGAGTGCTAAGATATTAAGTTTGAGTCGATTTAAAGGGTAATATCTTCTTACTTGAATGATATAACGTGAACTTGACCTCAATATCGGAAATCAAATGTAGATTTAAAAGTTTTATTATTGTATTAATAGATCATGTGTAATTTATATAGAGAAAAAGAATAAAATTGTTTTTGTCTTATTCCAGGACTGTGCTTTGTGTATTCTATTTCAGAACCTGTAATAGGAAAAATCCAAGACCAAAGATCAATTAAGGAGGTCCAATTTGGCATAATTACCAGAAGACAATGTCAATAGAAGAAAAAAATTTGGCCAAAAATAATCATAATTTACCCCTGTTTTTTAATTCAATATCGGAAATTGAGCGGGAATTCAGAAAATGTGACATGTTTCATAAACTGAATTAACAAATCTGCCATACTTTTAAAGTAAAAAAATTAAATTGTGCTCATGTCATTATTTAAGGACTGATTTTTTTTATATCGAAATCAGTGATAGTTAGGAAAAATCTGAAATCGAAAAGCAATTAAGGAGGTCTATTTTAGTAAGATTACAGAAGGCAAAGTCAATAGAAGAAGAAAAATTTTTTTGCCGAAAATAATCATAAGGTATTAGTCCATGAAAATTTCGTGAAAATTGAGCAACTTTAATTTACCATTGTTTTTGAAATCAAGCGAGAATTCAAAAAAGTTTCAAGTTTGATTATCGAATTAAAAGATCAGCTGTAATTTTAAAATAAAAAACAAAGAATAAAATTGGGCTTGCCTCATCATTTTAGGAGTGTGAGTATTTTTTCGCAGAACCGGTGATATGAAAAAAATCTGAAACAGAATATCAATTAAAGAGGTTCAATTTAGTCCAAATAATGTAAAGTCAATGGGGGATAAGAAAATTTAATTCTTTTAGCATATAATAAGTCACACTAAATAGACTATTGATGAAGAATTTACACTATTATTTGTGCTAGTTGTTTTCGGGTTGAGTATGGATCTGCCGTGATAGAAGTCGGTATATATTACAACAAATAAACAACTAATCAAATAACTGAGGGTTGACCAGCTATTATTGAACAATATTCATAATAAATATGGTATTTTACATTATTATTTATTATGATTTTGTATATTTTAAGCTGGTAGCGTCATCTATTTTTTCATAGTTGAAGCTGTGAAATGTGAGGCAATAAAACATAAAACTTTCTATATTGACAAAATCAAATGACATTTAGTTTGTAACTTGCCTCATAGATGCTGACAAACACTTGCTCTTAATTTTTTTCCATTACTTTATTAGTTTCTCTTAGAAATATTGAATTTATATAAGGGCCCTCATTCAGATTTCTTATTCAATCTAAAGAAATTACAATTTTTATTACAATTTATTTTATGTTCATAGCATATCACTTTGACATGACATCAGATGACATGCTACAGACCAAGGAGAATAAAGATAAGGAGGGAGTACTTATGTTATAAAGTGAAACCGCGTGGAATGTAGCCAACCCGTGAAGTATTTACATCGGTGCGCACGTTAACAAAGGGAATTTGCAAGAAAATTATCAGTTTGGCTGACGTTCTGATTTTTTTGTTTGCTATAAGGAAGAGAAATCACAAAAAAGTCACAGCGTTTATTGTATCATCGTTTAGAGTAACTACAATCAAATAATATAAATTTTATATACAATGATAATGAAATTAATTACTACCTAAATCCGCAAAAAAATAAATTCGAATGATTGTACAACATAAACAACACATTAATTTCCTTTAAAATACAAAATAATGTCCTTCAAACAAAACTAACTTATTTTAAAACTGCCTCCTAGTTTCAGATATATCTCTAACATTTATTGCAATAATATGAAATCTTATACCTACATATATTGCGTCTATTGTCTATATTCACAAAAATAAATGATTATCTAAGGGAGGATGTTCAAAAACATGGTCATTGAGGGTTTGAAAAATAGTAGAATTTGAAAAAGATTGCAAATCAATATTGGACAAATGCACTGCCGTATATTGTCTTGCTTAAGGCTTTCCAGCACTTTTACCATGGCCTGACGTATGAACTTATCACGTGTAGAGCAGATTTTAACTAAATCAGTGGAAGGTGAAAGCAAACCATCTCTATTTTTCACTGCCATGAGGGAAAGTGCAGCATGCATTCGGGCGTATGACGTTCATACTTCGCAGGTTGCCTATACGCCAGGTGGCTTCTCTGTCACACTTTACACTCTAAACCAATGCTACCTCCATACCCTTCTATCTTCCTTGTTACTGTAGCTGCAGCTTGAAAAGCGCAAGCGTTTCATACCAAAATCTGTCAAAATTGTTGCAGCGCTTTCTTAGCTAAACGTGCTTAAGCGCTAGCTGACATTACATTTCGGAACGGTTGAAGACACCCCATTGAGGTGACATGATAGGTGACAGATGACAGGCAACAGACAGTTCAAATTCAATTCTATAAGTTTGAAAATTCAAAACTTATTTACTCTATTACTTATTAAATCCTTGGTCACTGTATTCAAGGAATGGTATATTAATTGAATACATTTATAAATGATGCCATTCCGAAGATGCAGTATCAAAAAACCTAGCACATAGAGGATAAATTTACTTATTATCTTCATCTACCATGGTGTACCTAACCATATAAAAGCTGGAAGGTAAAACTGTTTCAGATATTTGATTATATTATTTATTATTTCTTATACATTGCAACATTATGTGTTTTGCAGAGTTCGGAGTGGCAACATCAAGTTTCATCATCAACAGTTCCTTTGGACAGAAAGCTCTATGCTTCTTCTCTTCAAAGAAATACGGCAGTCTAGGGTATGTATTTCTTGCTTTCAATAGTCTTAATATTGAAATTTCTCTCTTTTTGCTCCTTATAGAGACAGAACTGATTGCATAGTATTAGGAATTGGAACAAGTCCAAGGACAAACTCAACATCTACTCCAGAAAGAAGCTGAAAAGCAGCACCAAAATTGAATAAATTATTAGTACATAATAAATGATGGAGAATGTGTGTTGCTACGAGATTCGAAGAAGTAGAACACGTAATCTAGTGCAGATCGTATCAATGAATGTTTATGTTGCAATGGACTATTTGCAAGGTCTGTATCTGCCATGGTGTAATCATATATATTATCACAAATCACAAGCCTCTAAAGAATCAAAATTAACCCTTCAATAATAATGCAAAACATTCTATGACATTTTAAATAATATAGATATCTTTTTCGCAATTTTGATAGCCGACCAATTCTTTAATTTTCAGAATTTTGTGTGCAATATTCCTCTCATCTCGAAGGGCCACATGAAGATATTCTGGAAGGAGGACGATGTCATCACTAAGGATTGCTCTCTTCGGGATATCAAGCTTGGAATTGAAAGTTCACAAGAGGTGAGTTTCTTTTTTCAATAAATATCACTATTTACGATGCAATTAATTTCCCTAGCAGCATTGTCTTTAATTTTCAATATGTCTACTTTGCAGATGAGTCTATCTGGAATACCTTAGATCATCCAAGTGCTATGAAATTGATTATGATCCAAAAATAAACTTGAAAAGACTTGATAGAAACGGAGATACTATTCCAAATCCTACGAGAGTGACAAATTCCTATATGAGTGCTAAGATATTAAGTTTGTGTCGATTTAAAGTGTAATATCTTCTTACTTGAATGATATAACGTGAACTTGACCTCAATATCGGAAATCAAATGTAGATTTAAAAGTTTTATTATTGTATTAATAGATCATGTGTAATTTATATAGAGAAAAATAATAAAATTGTTTTTATCTTATTCTAGGACTGTGCTTTGTGTATTCTATTTCAGAACCTGTAATAGGAAAAATCCAAGACCAAAGATCAATTAAGGAGGTCCAATTTGGCATAATTACCAGAAGACAATGTCAATAGAAGAAAAAAATTAGGCCAAAAATAATCATAATTTACCCGTTTTTTAATTCAATATCGGAAATTGAGCGGGAATTCAGAAAATGTGACATGTTTCATAAACTGAATTAACAAATCTGCCATACTTTTAAAATAAAAATAAAAAAATTAAATTGTGCTCATGTCATTATTTAAGGACTGATTTTTTTTTATATCGAAATCAGTGATAGTTAGGAAAAATCTGAAATCGAAAAGCAATTAAGGAGGTCTATTTTAGTAAGATTACAGAAGGCAAAGTCAATAGAAGAAGACAAATTTTTTTGCCGAAAATAATCATAAGGTATTAGTCCATGAAAATTTCGTGAAAATTGAGCAACTTTAATTTACCATTGTTTTTGAAATCAAGCGAGAATTCAAAAAAGTTTCAAGTTTGATTATCGAATTAAAAGATCAGCTGTAATTTTAAAATAAAAAACAAAGAATAAAATTGGGCTTGCCTCATCATTTTAGGAGTGTGAGTATTTTTTCGCAGAACCGGTGATATGAAAAAAATCTGAAACAGAATATCAATTAAAGAGGTTCAATTTAGTCCAAATAATGTAAAGTCAATGGGGGATAAGAAAATTTAATTCTTTTAGCATATAATAAGTCACACTAAATAGACTATTGATGAAGAATTTACACTATTATTTGTGCTAGTTGTTTTCGGGTTGAGTATGGATCTGCCGTGATAGAAGTCGGTATATATTACAACAAATAAACAACTAATCAAATAACTGAGGGTTGACCAGCTATTATTGAACAATATTCATAATAAATATGGTATTTTACATTATTATTTATTATGATTTTGTATATTTTAAGCTGGTAGCGTCATCTATTTTTTCATAGTTGAAGCTGTGAAATGTGAGGCAATAAAACATAAATCTTTCTATACTGACAAAATCAAATGACATTTAGTTTGTATATTGCCTCATAGATGCTGACAAACACTTGCTCTTAATTTTTTTCCATTACTTTATTAGTTTCTCTTAGAAATAATGAATTTATATAAGGGCCCTCATTCAGATTTCTTATTCAATCTAAAGAAATTACAATGTTTATTACAATTTATTTTATGTTCATAGCATATCACTTTGACATGACATCAGATGACATGCTACAGACCAAGGAGAATAAAGATAAGGAGGGAGTACTTATGTTATAAAGTGAAACCGCGTGGAATGTAGCCAACCCGTGAAGTATTTACATCGGTGCGCACGTTAACAGAGGGAATTTGCAAGAAAATTATCAGTTTGGCTGACGTTCTGATTTTTTTGTTTGCTATAAGGAAGAGAAATCACAAAAAAGTCACAGCGTTTATTGTATCATCGTTTAGAGTAAAAACAATCTTATAATATAAATTTTATATACGATGATAATGAAATTAATTACTACCTAAATCCGCAAAAAAATAAATTCGAATGATTGTACAACATAAACAACACATTAATTTCCTTTAAAATACACAATAATGTCCTTCAAACAAAACTAACTTATTTTAAAACTGCCTCCTAGTTTCAGATATATCTCTAACATTTATTGCAATAAAATGAAATCTTATACCTACATATATTGCGTCTATTGTCTATATTCACAAAAATAAATGATTATCTAAGGGAGGATGTTCAAAAACATGGTCATTGAGGGTTTGAAAAATAGTAGAATTTGAAAAAGATTGCAGATCAATATTGGACAAATGCACTGCCGTATATTGTCTTGCTTAAGGCTTTCCAGCACTTTTACCATGGCCTGACGTATGAACTTATCACGTGTAGAGCAGATTTTAACTAAATCAGTGGAAGGTGAAAGCAAACCATCTCTATTTTTCACTGCCATGAGGGAAAGTGCAGCATGCATTCGGGCGTATGACGTTCATACTTCGCAGGTTGCCTATACGCCAGGTGGCTTC
Source organism: Crioceris asparagi (assembly GCA_958507055.1). Taxonomy (NCBI): domain Eukaryota; kingdom Metazoa; phylum Arthropoda; class Insecta; order Coleoptera; family Chrysomelidae; genus Crioceris; species Crioceris asparagi. The sequence continues at coordinate 13,818 of OY293833.1, read as the reverse complement.
TCTGCCACACTTTACACTCTAAACCAATGCTACCTCCATACCCTTCTATCTTCCTTGTTACTGTAGCTGCAGCTTGAAAAGCGCAAGCGTTTCATACCAAAATCTGTCAAAATTGTTGCAGCGCTTTCTTAGCTAAACGTGCTTAAGCGCTAGCTGACATTACATTTCGGAACGGTTGAAGACACCCCATTGAGGTGACATGATAGGTGACAGATGACAGGCAACAGACAGTTCAAATTCAATTCTATAAGTTTGAAAATTCAAAACTTATTTACTCTATTACTTATTAAATCCTTGGTCACTGTATTCAAGGAATGGTATATTAATTGAATACATTTATAAATGATGCCATTCCGAAGATGCAGTATCAAAAAACCTAGCACATAGAGGATAAATTTACTTATTATCTTCATCTACCATGGTGTACCTAACCATATAAAAGCTGGAAGGTAAAACTGTTTCAGATATTTGATTATATTATTTATTATTTCTTATACATTGCTACATTATGTGTTTTGCAGAGTTCGGAGTGGCAACATCAAGTTTCATCATCAACAGTTCCTTTGGACAGAAAGCTCTATGCTTCTTCTCTTCAAAGAAATACGGCAGTCTAGGGTATGTATTTCTTGCTTTCAATAGTCTTAGTATTGAAATTTCTCTCTTTTTGCTCCTTAGAGAGACAGAACTGATTGCATAGTATTAGGAATTGGAACAAGTCCAAGGACAAACTCAACATCTACTCCAGAAAGAAGCTGAAAAGCAGCACCAAAATTGAATAAATTATTAGTACATAATAAATGATGGAGAATGTGTGTTGCTACGAGATTCGAAGAAGTAGAACACGTAATCTAGTGCAGATCGTATCAATGAATGTTTATGTTGCAATGGACTATTTGCAAGGTCTGTATCTACCATGGTGTAATCATATATATTATCACAAATCACAAGCCTCTAAAGAATCAAAATTAACCCTTCAATAATAATGCAAAACATTCTATGACATTTTAAATAATATAGATATCTTTTTCGCAATTTTGATAGCCGACCAATTCTTTAATTTTCAGAATTTTGTGTGCAATATTCCTCTCATCTCGAAGGGCCACATGAAGATATTCTGGAAGGAGGACGATGTCATCACTAAGGATTGCTCTCTTCGGGATATCAAGCTTGGAATTGAAAGTTCACAAGAGGTGAGTTTCTTTTTTCAATAAATATCACTATTTACGACGCAATTAATTTCCCTAGCAGCATTGTCTTTAATTTTCAATATATCTACTTTGCAGATGAGTCTATCTGGAATACCTTAGATCATCCAAGTGCTATGAAATTGATTATGATCCAAAAATAAACTTGAAAAGACTTGATAGAAACGGAGATACTATTCCAAATCCTACGAGAGTGACAAATTCCTATATGAGTGCTAAGATATTAAGTTTGTGTCGATTTAAAGTGTAATATCTTCTTACTTGAATGATATAACGTGAACTTGACCTCAATAGCGGAAATCAAATGTAGATTTAAAAGTTTTATTATTGTATTAATAGATCATGTGTAATTTATATAGAGAAAAAGAATAAAATTGTTTTTGTCTTATTCCAGGACTGTGCTTTGTGTATTCTATTTCAGAACCTGTAATAGGAAAAATCCAAGACCAAAGATCAATTAAGGAGGTCCAATTTGGCATAATTACCAGAAGACAATGTTAATAGAAGAAAAAAATTAGGCCAAAAATAATCATAATTTACCCCTGTTTTTTAATTCAATATCGGAAATTGAGCGGGAATTCAGAAAATGTGACATGTTTCATAAACTGAATTAACAAATCTGCCATACTTTTAAAATAAAAATAAAAAAATTAAATTGTGCTCATGTCATTATTTAAGGACTGATTTTTTTTTATATCGAAATCAGTGATAGTTAGGAAAAATCTGAAATCGAAAAGCAATTAAGGAGGTCTATTTTAGTAAGATTACAGAAGGCAAAATCAATAGAAGAAGAAAAATTTTTTTGCCGAAAATAATCATAAGGTATTAGTCCATGAAAATTTCGTGAAAATTGAGCAACTTTAATTTACCATTGTTTTTGAAATCAAGCGAGAATTCAAAAAAGTTTCAAGTTTGATTATCGAATTAAAAGATCAGCTGTAATTTTAAAATAAAAAACAAAGAATAAAATTGGGCTTGCCTCATCATTTTAGGAGTGTGAGTATTTTTTCGCAGAACCGGTGATATGAAAAAAATCTGAAACAGAATATCAATTAAAGAGGTTCAATTTAGTCCAAATAATGTAAAGTCAATGGGGGATAAGAAAATTTAATTCTTTTAGCATATAATAAGTCACACTAAATAGACTATTGATGAAGAATTTACACTATTATTTGTGCTAGTTGTTTTCGGGTTGAGTATGGATCTGCCGTGATAGAAGTCGGTATATATTACAACAAATAAACAACTAATCAAATAACTGAGGGTTGACCAGCTATTATTGAACAATATTCATAATAAATATGGTATTTTACATTATTATTTATTATGATTTTGTATATTTTAAGCTGGTAGCGTCATCTATTTTTTCATAGTTGAAGCTGTGAAATGTGAGGCAATAAAACATAAAACTTTCTATATTGACAAAATCAAATGACATTTAGTTTGTAACTTGCCTCATAGATGCTGACAAACACTTGCTCTTAATTTTTTTCCATTACTTTATTAGTTTCTCTTAGAAATAATGAATTTATATAAGGGCCCTCATTCAGATTTCTTATTCAATCTAAAGAAATTACAATGTTTATTACAATTTATTTTATGTCCATAGCATATCACTTTGACATGACATCAGATGACATGCTACAGACCAAGGAGAATAAAGATAAGGAGGGAGTACTTATGTTATAAAGTGAAACCGCGTGGAATGTAGCCAACCCGTGAAGTATTTACATCGGTGCGCACGTTAACAGAGGGAATTTGCAAGAAAATTATCAGTTTGGCTGACGTTCTGATTTTTTTGTTTGCTATAAGGAAGAGAAATCACAAAAAAGTCACAGCGTTTATTGTATCATCGTTTAGAGTAACTACAATCTTATAATATAAATTTTATATACGATGATAATGAAATGAATTACTACCTAAATCCGCAAAAAAATAAATTCGAATGATTGTACAACATAAACAACACATTAATTTCCTTTAAAATACACAATAATGTCCTTCAAACAAAACTAACTTATTTTAAAACTGCCTCCTAGTTTCAGATATATCTCTAACATTTATTGCAATAAAATGAAAACTTATACCTACATATATTGCGTCTATTGTCTATATTCACAAAAATAAATGATTATCTAAGGGAGGATGTTCAAAAACATGGTCATTGAGGGTTTGAAAAATAGTAGAATTTGAAAAAGATTGCAAATCAATATTGGACAAATGCACTGCCGTATATTGTCTTGCTTAAGGCTTTCCAGCACTTTTACCATGGCCTGACGTATGAACTTATCACGTGTAGAGCAGATTTTAACTAAATCAGTGGAAGGTGAAAGCAAACCATCTCTATTTTTCACTGCCATGAGGGAAAGTGCAGCATGCATTCGGGCGTATGACGTTCATACTTCGCAGGTTGCCTATACGCCAGGTGGCTTCTCTGCCACACTTTACACTCTAAACCAATGCTACCTCCATACCCTTCTATCTTCCTTGTTACTGTAGCTGCAGCTTGAAAAGCGCAAGCGTTTCATACCAAAATCTGTCAAAATTGTTGCAGCGCTTTCTTAGCTAAACGTGCTTAAGCGCTAGCTGACATTACATTTCGGAACGGTTGAAGACACCCCATTGAGGTGACATGATAGGTGACAGATGACAGGCAACAGACAGTTCAAATTCAATTCTATAAGTTTGAAAATTCAAAACTTATTTACTCTATTACTTATTAAATCCTTGGTCACTGTATTCAAGGAATGGTATATTAATTGAATACATTTATAAATGATGCCATTCCGAAGATGCAGTATCAAAAAACCTAGCACATAGAGGATAAATTTACTTATTATCTTCATCTACCATGGTGTACCTAACCATATAAAAGCTGGAAGGTAAAACTGTTTCAGATATTTGATTATATTATTTATTATTTCTTATACATTGCAACATTATGTGTTTTGCAGAGTTCGGAGTGGCAACATCAAGTTTCATCATCAACAGTTCCTTTGGACAGAAAGCTCTATGCTTCTTCTCTTCAAAGAAATACGGCAGTCTAGGGTATGTATTTCTTGCTTTCAATAGTCTTAGTATTGAAATTTCTCTCTTTTTGCTCCTTAGAGAGACAGAACTGATTGCATAGTATTAGGAATTGGAACAAGTCCAAGGACAAACTCAACATCTACTCCAGAAAGAAGCTGAAAAGCAGCACCAAAATTGAATAAATTATTAGTACATAATAAATGATGGAGAATGTGTGTTGCTACGAGATTCGAAGAAGTAGAACACGTAATCTAGTGCAGATCGTATCAATGAATGTTTATGTTGCAATGGACTATTTGCAAGTTCTGTATCTGCCATGGTGTAATCATATATATTATCACAAATCACAAGCCTCTAAAGAATCAAAATTAACAGTTCAATAATAATGCAAAACATTCTATGACATTTTAAATAATATAGATATCTTTTTCGCAATTTTGATAGCCGACCAATTCTTTAATTTTCAGAATTTTGTGTGCAATATTCCTCTCATCTCGAAAGGCCACATGAAGATATTCTGGAAGGAGGACGATGTCATCACTAAGGATTGCTCTCTTCGGGATATCAAGCTTGGAATTGAAAGTTCACAAGAGGTGAGTTTCTTTTTTCAATAAATATCACTATTTACGATGCAATTAATTTCCCTAGCAGCATTGTTTTTAATTTTCAATATGTCTACTTTGCAGATGAGTCTATCTGGAATACCTTAGATCATCCAAGTGCTATGAAATTGATTATGATCCAAAAATAAACTTGAAAAGACTTGATAGAAACGGAGATACTATTCCAAATCCTACGAGAGTGACAAATTCCTATATGAGTGCTAAGATATTAAGTTTGAGTCGATTTAAAGGGTAATATCTTCTTACTTGAATGATATAACGTGAACTTGACCTCAATATCGGAAATCAAATGTAGATTTAAAAGTTTTATTATTGTATTAATAGATCATGTGTAATTTATATAGAGAAAAAGAATAAAATTGTTTTTGTCTTATTCCAGGACTGTGCTTTGTGTATTCTATTTCAGAACCTGTAATAGGAAAAATCCAAGACCAAAGATCAATTAAGGAGGTCCAATTTGGCATAATTACCAGAAGACAATGTCAATAGAAGAAAAAAATTAGGCCAAAAATAATCATAATTTACCCCTGTTTTTTAATTCAATATCGGAAATTGAGCGGGAATTCAGAAAATGTGACATGTTTCATAAACTGAATTAACAAATCTGCCATACTTTTAAAATAAAAAAATTAAATTGTGCTCATGTCATTATTTAAGGACTGATTTTTTTTTTATATCGAAATCAGTGATAGTTAGGAAAAATCTGAAATCGAAAAGCAATTAAGGAGGTCTATTTTAGTAAGATTACAGAAGGCAAAATCAATAGAAGAAGAAAATTTTTTTTGTCGAAAATAATCATAAGGTATTAGTCCATGAAAATTTCGTGAAAATTGAGCAACTTTAATTTACCATTGTTTTTGAACTCAAGCGAGAATTCAAAAAAGTTTCAAGTTTGATTATCGAATTAAAAGATCAGCTGTAATTTTAAAATAAAAAACAAAGAATAAAATTGGGCTTGCCTCATCATTTTAGGAGTGTGAGTATTTTTTCGCAGAACCGGTGATATGAAAAAAATCTGAAACAGAATATCAATTAAAGAGGTTCAATTTAGTCCAAATAATGTAAAGTCAATGGGGGATAAGAAAATTTAATTCTTTTAGCATATAATAAGTCACACTAAATAGACTATTGATGAAGAATTTACACTATTATTTGTGCTAGTTGTTTTCGGGTTGAGTATGGATCTGCCGTGATAGAAGTCGGTATATATTACAACAAATAAACAACTAATCAAATAACTGAGGGTTGACCAGCTATTATTGAACAATATTCATAATAAATATGGTATTTTACATTATTATTTATTATAATTTTCTATATTTTAAGCTGGTAGCGTCATCTATTTTTTCGTAGTTGAAGCTGTGAAATGTGAGGCAATAAAACATAAATCTTTCTATTTGACAAAATCAAATGACATTTAGTTTGTATATTGCCTCATAGATGCTGACAAACACTTGCTCTTAATTTTTTTCCATTACTTTATTAGTTTCTCTTAGAAATAATGAATTTATATAAGGGCCCTCATTCAGATTTCTTATTCAATCTAAAGAAATTACAATGTTTATTACAATTTATTTTATGTCCATAGCATATCACTTTGACATGACATCAGATGACATGCTACAGACCAAGGAGAATAAAGATAAGGAGGGAGTACTTATGTTATAAAGTGAAACCGCGTGGAATGTAGCCAACCCGTGAAGTATTTACATCGGTGCGCACGTTAACAAAGGGAATTTGCAAGAAAATTATCAGTTTGGCTGACGTTCTGATTTTTTTGTTTGCTATAAGGAAGAGAAATCACAAAAAAGTCACAGCGTTTATTGTATCATCGTTTAGAGTAACTACAATCTTATAATATAAATTTTATATACGATGATAATGAAATTAATTACTACCTAAATCTGCAAAAAAATAAATTCGAATGATTGTACAACATAAACAACACATTAATTTCCTTTAAAATACACAATAATGTCCTTCAAACAAAACTAACTTATTTTAAAACTGCCTCCTAGTTTCAGATATATCTCTAACATTTATTGCAATAAAATGAAATCTTATACCTACATATATTGCGTCTATTGTCTATATTCACAAAAATAAATGATTATCTAAGGGAGGATGTTCAAAAACATGGTCATTGAGGGTTTGAAAAATAGTAGAATTTGAAAAAGATTGCAAATCAATATTGGACAAATGCACTGCCGTATATTGTCTTGCTTAAGGCTTTCCAGCACTTTTACCATGGCCTGACGTATGAACTTATCACGTGTAGAGCAGATTTTAACTAAATCAGTGGAAGGTGAAAGCAAACCATCTCTATTTTTCACTGCCATGAGGGAAAGTGCAGCATGCATTCGGGCGTATGACGTTCATACTTCGCAGGTTGCCTATACGCCAGGTGGCTTCTCTGCCACACTTTACACTCTAAACCAATGCTACCTCCATACCCTTCTATCTTCCTTGTTACTGTAGCTGCAGCTTGAAAAGCGCAAGCGTTTCATACCAAAATCTGTCAAAATTGTTGCAGCGCTTTCTTAGCTAAACGTGCTTAAGCGCTAGCTGACATTACATTTCGGAACGGTTGAAGACACCCCATTGAGGTGACATGATAGGTGACAGATGACAGGCAACAGACAGTTCAAATTCAATTCTATATGTTTGAAAATTCAAAACTTATTTACTCTATTACTTATTAAATCCTTGGTCACTGTATTCAAGGAATGGTATATTAATTGAATACATTTATAAATGATGCCATTCCGAAGATGCAGTATCAAAAAACCTAGCACATAGAGGATAAATTTACTTATTATCTTCATCTACCATGGTGTACCTAACCATATAAAAGCTGGAAGGTAAAACTGTTTCAGATATTTGATTATATTATTTATTATTTCTTATACATTGCAACATTATGTGTTTTGCAGAGTTCGGAGTGGCAACATCAAGTTTCATCATCAACAGTTCCTTTGGACAGAAAGCTCTATGCTTCTTCTCTTCAAAGAAATACGGCAGTCTAGGGTATGTATTTCTTGCTTTCAATAGTCTTAATATTGAAATTTCTCTCTTTTTGCTCCTTATAGAGACAGAACTGATTGCATAGTATTAGGAATTGGAACAAGTCCAAGGACAAACTCAACATCTACTCCAGAAAGAAGCTGAAAAGCAGCACCAAAATTGAATAAATTATTAGTACATAATAAATGATGGAGAATGTGTGTTGCTACGAGATTCGAGGAAGTAGAACACGTAATCTAGTGCAGATCGTATCAATGAATGTTTATGTTGCAATGGACTATTTGCAAGGTCTGTATCTGCCATGGTGTAATCATATATATTATCACAAATCACAAGCCTCTAAAGAATCAAAATTAACCCTTCAATAATAATGCAAAACAGTCTATGACATTTTAAATAATATAGATATATTTTTCGCAATTTTGATAGCCGACCAATTCTTTAATTTTCAGAATTTTGTGTGCAATATTCCTCTCATCTCGAAAGGCCACATGAAGATATTCTGGAAGGAGGACGATGTCATCACTAAGGATTGCTCTCTTCGGGATATCAAGCTTGGAATTGAAAGTTCACAAGAGGTGAGTTTCTTTTTTCAATAAATATCACTATTTACGATGCAATTAATTTCCCTAGCAGCATTGTCTTTAATTTTCAATATGTCTACTTTGCAGATGAGTCTATCTGGAATACCTTAGATCATCCAAGTGCTATGAAATTGATTATGATCCAAAAATAAACTTGAAAAGACTTGATAGAAACGGAGATACTATTCCAAATCCTACGAGAGTGACAAATTCCTATATGAGTGCTAAGATATTAAGTTTGAGTCGATTTAAAGGGTAATATCTTCTTACTTGAATGATATAACGTGAACTTGACCTCAATATCGGAAATCAAATGTAGATTTAAAAGTTTTATTATTGTATTAATAGATCATGTGTAATTTATATAGAGAAAAAGAATAAAATTGTTTTTGTCTTATTCCAGGACTGTGCTTTGTGTATTCTATTTCAGAACCTGTAATAGGAAAAATCCAAGACCAAAGATCAATTAAGGAGGTCCAATTTGGCATAATTACCAGAAGACAATGTCAATAGAAGAAAAAAATTAGGCCAAAAATAATCATAATTTACCCCTGTTTTTTAATTCAATATCGGAAATTGAGCGGGAATTCAGAAAATGTGACATGTTTCATAAACTGAATTAACAAATCTGCCATACTTTTAAAATAAAAATAAAAAAATTAAATTGTGCTCATGTCATTATTTAAGGACTGATTTTTTTTTATATCGAAATCAGTGATAGTTAGGAAAAATCTGAAATCGAAAAGCAATTAAGGAGGTCTATTTTAGTAAGATTACAGAAGGCAAAATCAATAGAAGAAGAAAAATTTTTTTGCCGAAAATAATCATAAGGTCCACGAAAATTTCGTGAAAATTGAGCAACTTTAATTTACCATTGTTTTTGAAATCAAGCGAGAATTCAAAAAAGTTTCAAGTTTGATTATCGAATTAAAAGATCAGCTGTAATTTTAAAATAAAAAACAAAGAATAAAATTGGGCTTGCCTCATCCTGTTAGGAGTGTGAGTATTTTTTCGCAGAACCGGTGATATGAAAAAAATCTGAAACAGAATATCAATTAAAGAGGTTCAATTTAGTCCAAATAATGTAAAGTCAATGGGGGATAAGAAAATTTAATTCTTTTAGCATATAATAAGTCACACTAAATAGACTATTGATGAAGAATTTACACTACTATTTGTGCTAGTTGTTTTCGGGTTGAGTATGGATCTGCCGTGATAGAAGTCGGTATATATTACAACAAATAAACAACTAATCAAATAACTGAGGGTTGACCAGCTATTATTGAACAATATTCATAATAAATATGGTATTTTACATTATTATTTATTATGATTTTCTATATTTTAAGCTGGTAGCGTCATCTATTTTTTCATAGGTGAAGCTGTGAAATGTGAGGCAATAAAACATAAATCTTTCTATATTGACAAAATCAAATGACATTTAGTTTGTATATTGCCTCATAGATGCTGACAAACACTTGCTCTTAATTTTTTTCCATTACTTTATTAGTTTCTCTTAGAAATAATGAATTTATATAAGGGCCCTCATTCAGATTTCTTATTCAATCTAAAGAAATTACAATGTTTATTACAATTTATTTTATGTTCATAGCATATCACTTTGACATGACATCAGATGACATGCTACAGACCAAGGAGAATAAAGATAAGGAGGGAGTACTTATGTTATAAAGTGAAACCGCGTGGAATGTAGCCAACCCGTGAAGTATTTACATCGGTGCGCACGTTAACAAAGGGAATTTGCAAGAAAATTATCAGTTTGGCTGACGTTCTGATTTTTTTGTTTGCTATAAGGAAGAGAAATCACAAAAAAGTCACAGCGTTTATTGTATCATAGTTTAGAGTAACTACAATCTTATAATATAAATTTTATATACGATGATAATGAAATTAATTACTACCTAAATCCACAAAAAAATAAATTCGAATGATTGTACAACATAAACAACACATTAATTTCCTTTAAAATACACAATAATGTCCTTCAAACAAAACTAACTTATTTTAAAACTGCCTCCTAGTTTCAGATATATCTCTAACATTTATTGCAATAAAATGAAATCTTATACCTACATATATTGCGTCTATTGTCTATATTCACAAAAATAAATGATTATCTAAGGGAGGTTGTTCAAAAACATGGTCATTGAGGGTTTGAAAAATAGTAGAATTTGGAAAAGTTTGCAAATCCATATTGGACAAACGCACTGCCGTATATTGTCTTGCTTAAGGCTTTCCACCACTTTTACCATGGCCTGACGTATGAACTTATTACGTATAGAGCAGATTTTAACTAAATCAGCGGAAGGTGAAAGCAAACCATCTCTATTTTTCTCTGCCATGAGGAAAAGTGCAGCATGCATTCGCGCTTATGATATACATACTTCGTGGGTTGCCTATACGCCAGTTGGCTTCTCTATGTTCCAGAGATTAGAAATGTACCTATTTATCTTTGATTTTGATGTTACTATGAAAACATGTGGTGCGACGTATCCCTTCCACTCCTCCTTGTCAACTCCAGCAGCATGGATAAAATATTTATACACGGAGTCTTGTAATATCAGACATAGATATTATAGATAATATCTAATAGATTAGATAAGAGATGTTGCATTTACACTGAGTATCAGAGAACAGAGACGTCTTTGTTCTTTGTTCTCTGGTAGAATTCGTGTTCGTACTTCGTACAAGAATTGAACGACCTGTTGATAGGTAGAGTGGGAGCAATCACGAGAGAACACGATTCCGTTAAGCAGCACGTTCGACGGTTAATTCAAACCAGTGTCATGGCATTATTATTTGTTATATTATAAGGGTGTTCGAGCAGGATTTCAAACCAAACTCAAACCGTCAGAGGCATGCGCATTTTAATTTTAAGAAGACGGAAATTAATATGCGCATGCTCCACAATCACGGAACACAGTTGGAAACTGGTCCAAACTACTGCTCGAGCACCCTTTATATATATATATATATATATATATATATATATATATATATATATATATATATATATATATTATATATATATTATATGTTATATGAAAGTGAGCGTCTCGTGTATCGTTTATATTCTTACGCCTATGGAATTTCTATATACAGCTTCGCTTCGGGTATCTTCGAAAATAATTGTTAGGTTTATTCTTTAATTGAGTCTGGCTCCACCCACAGCGTACGAAAGCGTCTGCTTTCTGATCGCTCTGCCATCTCTTAGTAAAAAGATGCATTAAATGTTATCAATTTTATCGGAACACGTGCTTTCAAAAGGATTGCAGTCTCTGTTCTACTGCTACTATACTACCTATACTGCTATTTATATGCTCTTAGGTATTTATAAGCAGGTAAACCGGCAACACCGTAGTCCGTAGAGTCTTAGAAAAATAAATTGTGAAATCAGTCTATTTGGATTTACATATATTGATATCATAAATATTACAGCCTTTTACGAGTTGAAAACATATACAAATGATTACTTATCATTGTAGAAATGTATTACACACAATATCTCGTTAATTACAAGCTATATTTTTAAATAAATCGGGAGAAACCATCACGTGACCTTGAAAATCCAACATTTTTCTGTAGGCAGAAGTGCGAGTTGCCGCTCTCACCTCTGCAAACTACAGTTTGCATTGATAAAATAGATATGTCATTTTATTACATCAATGTTTGAAATTCATAAGCGACATAGGTACGCTGAAATTCCTGGAACCAGTGCAGTAAAGTAAATACCTAAATATGATACAAATAATAAACAGAAAACAGAACCATTGTTTACTGTTTAGTGCTTCTTTCTATAATATCAGAGAACACTACCTCCCTACCTCCAATAGGTATAATATTTTGTTTAAAATAGAAAAATAGAAACAATTTGGGTCTGTCTCAGCTGTCTGTGATTAAGCCGGTTTTATGCCGCGCCCCCTGCAGATACTGTGAGAGCAGAGCTCTACACTGGGTACTTGATCCTCTAAAAAATGTAAATAAATATAAAAACGCTTGGCCAGGATGCATATTATAGTCTGGTAAATATTTCCTGTAGATTGGCTCTGAATATCTACATTTGTTTAACTTTCGTTTGCAGTAACTAAAACCAATAGAACTCATACGAGGAATTCCTTATTTTTCAGTGCAGCAACTAATAAAGTCGTAGGTATCGACTGTTTTTTTTGAAAAGTTATTTCCACATTTCTTAATGTCACCAGAAAATGTAATGAAAATGAAACTCAATAAATATTTGATTGATTGAATTTGACATTTTATCGAAAACTTTACATTCTCTAGGTATCTCTGAAACTGTTGAAGTTTTCGAGATTTGTTCCATTGAGACGTTCTTTGAACTGGTATTTTCTTCAATTTTTTGTATCAAATTTTAGATTAAATAAATATTTTTTACAAAAAATTGGACCGACGTTATAGTTGATGCACTGAAAAGTATAAAATAATATTACTTCTATTGGTGATAGTACTTTTGAAGTTGTGCAGTTGCAGTTAGATTGATAGCTTTTGGCACCAACTTCACAAGTACCATCACCAATAGAAGTAATATTATTTTATACTTTTCAGTGCATCAACTATAACGTCGGTCCAATTTTTTGTAAAAAATATTTATTTCACACTTTTGAGTGTAACATTAGTCCCGAAAATCGTTGAACGTTCACTATACCATATCAATGAAGATAATACTTATCCTATTACCCACGTATATTCCTTGCATGTAGTGGTTATTATTGAGATCTCAGAACATCGCGGCGGAAATACGCTTGAATATTTTAGTTGTAACCATTTAACACCGATTTAACTCGAAAACCGTAATTCTAAGGAAAAAATGTTTATTGTAAATGTTGCTACAAATAATTATATCTTTCATGTAGTATCGAAAAATTTTCAATTTTCGAAAGAAATTGTCCTCTCCACATAGCAATAATACATATTTTACATGCGTCTATCTCGAAAACCGTAACACTTTTGAAAAAATGTTCAATTTAAACGTTTCCGGATATTGTCCTATCTTTAATTATACCAACTCAGATTTTCGATTTTCGAGAAAATTCGCCCCCACCACCACTTCGGGGGCGGTTTTCGGAGGGAAGGAGATTTCGGATTTGCGTTTTTATGAATATGGGACCATTTCTCAATCCCCTTCTTTCAAATGAATCCAAAATCATCAAAATCGGAGATCGTCTACTATATAAAAGGCGCGCACGAACCAAAAAAAAAAAAAAAAAAAAAAAAAAAAAATAAAGCAGACAGTCGAATTGTATACCTCCTCCGTTCGGGGTTCGTCGGTCAAAAAATGACCCTCATCCCTATCCTTTTTGTGACAAAAACATG